>VXAC01001424.1:221123-284058 GCA_013399225.1 Rhipidura dahli
CAAAGAGAGTAAGAAAAAAAAAAAAAAAAAAAGCCATAGTAGAAACCTCTTATCTCTGAGGAGATTAGATTACAAATTACTGGGTAATGAACATAAACAGCATGGAGTGGCCTAAACAGAGCCAATAGTAGATCAGAATTCTCAAAATATTATGTATAATTATCATAGTGTACTATATTTATAGTCTGAGGGAACAAAGGGTAATTGTTTTAAACCAAAACTGGGTTTAGGTTCGATATTAGGAAGAAATTATTTACTGTAAGGGTGATGAGGTACTGGAACAGGTTTCCCAGAAAAGGTATGAATGCCCCATTCCTGGAAATATTCAAAACCAGGCTGGATGGAGATTGGAGCAACCTGGTGTAGTGGAAGGTGTCCCTGCCCATGGCAGGAGTGTTGGAACTAGATGATCTTTAATGTCTCTTACAACCAGACTAAAATTTTATGATTATAAATACTCATAAAGGGACATAAAATAGTGATATTATTGATAAACATGTCACTCTAAACGACATCAGTTTCATGCCAAAAGTCATGTTTTCAGTAATACTAATGCTGTCCTCAAATTGCCATAAGATTTTAATTCTCATATTTGCCTTTTCATTTTTGCATTATTTCTCATGCATAAGCACAACCATTTTTATAGAAAAAAATTATAGATTAATCTATATAAAGGGCTGTCACCAAAGAAGTCCATTCCAGTGTTCTCAAAAATCACAGGTATGCTGAAGAAACTTTAGAATCAGAAATATTAGATATTAGTCATGTTGCAAACTACGCTTGAGTCAGCTTGGAGTCAAGACTCAGTTAATCACAATTGCTCAATTTCAGCTACAGACAGCTGTAGATTATAGACAATGAATATTTAACATATAACTATCTAATTAAGATGTCAGCACATAGTAGACTCAGCTAATTCAATTAGTTATTTAAAAATGTGATCCTGAACAGAGGTGTTTTAACAAAAATTTGAAGGACTTATTCTTAATATTGTTCCAGCTTACTTGCTACTTTTTGTGCTGCATGCCAGAAGCAGTGGGTAACGAAGATTTGATTTATTTCAATTGTACCACTATATATTGGTTCCATTAGCTAACCAGTACAGAAAAATTGCATTGGTTTGGAAAGTGGTAGTTTCTTCCTTCCTGTTTTATGTTTTTAGAAGCTCTTTACATCTCACACCAGTTCCATTTTAGGGTGTTTTTAACAGATGTTGTCTATGTTGTCTATCCCATACTGGTGAAAAGAGGAGAATATTTTCTAAATTTCTCATACTTTTTCCTAACACAGTCATTACATGAAGAATAATCTTGCCTAAGAAGTCATGCCTCAGTTGCATGTGTGCAACTGCAGCACCCAAACACAACTCCACCACAGTCATCCCCAGGGTTTGACGGATCCACACTGGAATGTGCTGCCTTGCTTTATCCACTGTTCATGCCACAAGTATTTTCCACCAAGGACAACTGCAGATGTTCTTTCACAGATGAAGTGAGGTATTGTGTAGCTCTCAGTGAATGACCTTCTCTTTGTAGTACACCAGTACAGTCAATAAACATAAAATATTTTCATTTTCCTCTAGATTAATAGAGAGATACATTCATTACTATGAGTCATCAGATAAGCTCTGCAATCAAAGAATTTTTACGAAATTTATACAGCACAATTAATATGAGAAAGACCAACATGAATTATAAAATACTATCTTGCAAGGAATTTAAATTTGCCTGCTAAAAGAAAACAAACCTTTTGCAAAAAGAACAGCTAAATGGGATCAGAACCATCTCTCAGTGTAGCTGAATATTTGGGGGTTTTTCCCCCCACGGTTAGGAAAACACTTTTTCCTGTCATGAAAAAGACAAATCACAATCAGTCTGTCACATATAATTTGACAATTTGCAATGCTTGAACAGCAGGAGACCAAGGCACATATTTCAAACATTGCTACGGATAGAAGAGTTTTACAGTAGCTCCCAATTCCTGTGCTGGATAAATGTCCTGGTTAAAACCTGTTGTATAACAGATAGCCATGAAGGATTGGTGCACTGGAACCAAAGGAGTTGCCTGATTAGTTTTGGTCTTCAAGTTGATAATTTTTTAAACATGCATGAAAAATCAACTACTATGCTCCGAGGATCAAGCAAACTAACAGGTGCACATCTTGGCACCTACAATGCTATGACTAAAAAAGGGAACCTTTCTGCATTAATTACAAGCTACAGCTTTAAGTAAATAGGTAGCAATTTGCGTCTGGTATTTGGACACAAAAATAGGTAAGTAAAGCTTGCATCTTCCTCTGAAATTTCTCAAAACAACTTAAAAAATCTCCACTTCTTGGAGATAATGGCCATCTTCAAAGTCAAAACTGTCAAATAATATTGAAACTACATTTATTAGACCTATCAGGTGACATGTCATAAATAGACATCTTTCCACTGAGACACAATTTTATATTGCTTGATATACAGAAAAGATTAAAAAGAAAAAGGAGATAAAGAAGATCAAAACTCTTCCTGCTTATGTAATGTCAAAAAACCCCCAAAAAAAAATGAAACAGAAACTGAGTGCATCATAAATCCTACAACTTAAAAATACTGAGAAAACAGTAAAAATATTGCTATTAAAGCAGGTAAGGCAAAGGTACAGCCAGCTTTCTCCTTGCTAAGTTATTGTGTGGCTTTATTCTGAAAACCATGGCATTGGATTTCACACTGATTTTTTCCCTATAATTCCCACATAAAGTATGTTCAGTTTGCAAGTAAACAGATCATTTTTTTCTCTTCCTACAAAGCACTGGAAGCACAGCCTGCCCTCTGAAATGCAAGCCAAGTCTGCAGTTTCTTGTGAATAATCACCAGTTAAAGGCTCAGCCTGCTCTGTCACACATATTCACCAGCATTGCATGTGAGAAGCTGACCAGAACAAGTCTATTTGCAATGAAATGGGAGGGCAAATTGAATCTCCTTCATTTCCTTCCAATTAGCTGCAGTGCAGCTCCCTCCTACCTTGTTTCTCTGGGACTTGAGAGACAGGAACAGCAAGAGTTAGGGCTGTTTCTGATGGGGAAGGAAGCAGCTGAGACCAGGGACCATCTTTGTAAAGGATTTTTACAAAAAATAGGAGCATATTGGAGACAGGATGAAACCTTCGTTGGTCATTGCTCCAGACCCTATTGAAATGCCCAGCAACATTCTCTTGACCAATTCCTGAATTTATCAAAATTATTTTGAAAAGAGACTGTGGCAGGTCAAAACAAAACTCCACCCCTCACAGCTGATGCTGGCAGCAGCAAAGACTGAAAAAGTGTAAGATCAGGTCAAGTTTTAACAATGCTTCTCCAGGATACTGGCTCATCTCCAGCATAGACAGCTCAGAGATTTTCTGAGCCAGGTCTGGCAGCATCCTGAGGGAAGGAGTTACACATCTTGATTGCAAGCTACTGGCAAACGAGCTTCCCTTGTTTCTGTGTAGAATCTGACTCATTCTAGCTTCATCTAAGATAATTTTTCTTTATTTTTTTTTTACTGGTAGAAGCAGTAAGCAATTGATACACATCGACCTTCTTTGTGTTTCATACATATCTACAGTATTCTTCCTTATTAATCTTTGACCAGGCTGAAGGATCTTATGCTAATTTAATGTGTCTTGCATGGATGAATGCCTTTCCAAACCCCTGGGCATCCTTCCCAGATATTTACTTGTTGCTACATTATCCTCCTTGACGTGGGGGAGGGGAAACAGGATGGCACACCGGTGTCCAAAATGTCCACATCAGAGATTTGTGGAGAGGTATAATAAAAGCTCTGTAAGGTGTCTGTTCCTTGTCATCATAAGGTATCAGCCTAACTGAAGCCTCTTGGCTCTTCTGACCATACAGAATTGGCTGGGTTTTGGGGTGTTATTATAAACCAGGTTTTTAATTCTTAGATCCTAGAGTACTGTTTTGATTTCAAAAATGAGAATTTCATCATAAAATAAGTGGGATTGCAGCCCTCAGCCTTTGGAAGGTTTGGTTGAGAACAAAATAGATGTGGAGGGGGAAAAGTGAAAGTTATTACTTTTTTTTTTTTTTTGGTTATGTTAAAAGACTTATGATTTAGCCAGTTTTTGAGTAAATATAGGACTGGTGAGTGAATAGTGGATTCCATTTTCCAGGCAGTACATAAGTCATAATACATACATAATCACGTATTATTTTCTTTAATACATTTACCAAGTTCTATCTTGAAACCACAGGGGTGCTTTTAACACCCATTAATAATATAAGAAGAATGAGCTAGAAATCTTCTGATGATTAAGAGCTTTCCATCCTACATAAATTACCAGTCCTTTTACTCTCCCCTCAATGTGATACCAGCTGCATCCTTCAGTTCATGTAGCTTTTCCCTCTTTACTGATAGAGAAAAATATGCTTTCTCATCACTCATTTCCCTACACTAAAAACAAGACAGCTTTTTTGTTTGACTTTTCAATATTTTGCTCTGGTAATAGCTTTCTTCTGCTCCCATTCCAGCTTGAATTAATCTATAGAGAGAAAATCAGAATAGTGCACAGATATGCCAGACTGGGAAGCTCTTCTGAAATTCCCCCTATTTAAAAAGACCTCTGATAATGGCATAACTATGACAAACCTCCTAGAAATATTTCACAAGCTCCCACATAAGGTTACAGCTATTTTATTAAATTTTCTAGCTTCAGAATACTTCATGATACAGACACATTTTCCTCAGTTAGTTCTCCAAGATTAATCAGCTTCACATTTGTGCCACTCATTTTATCTTGCAGCAGAAATTCCAGTTCACCAGTACTCAGTTTTTCACTGAGTTTTTATACTATTACATGCATTGGTTAGGAATTTTTGTGTACTCAGAATTATTCATCCCTTCATAAGATATTCCTGCTCTTCTCTTTATTAACAACACTTTCTAACTGCCTTAATAAAAATCATTGCGTACTCCTAGTTTTTTTGTGTCAAGGTCATCAGTGGAACCACTCAGTTAATTTTTGAATAAAGATATTTTGATTCAGAAAAGTCTGGCAATTCTTAAATTAATTTAATTGTCTCTATCGCAACTAAACACATCTTTTACATGAAGTCACATAAAATTATATACTGGATTTCTAAGAAATTAGACTGATTTTTATCTCCCTGTTGTTGAAAACCATTTATCTAAAAAAGACATTATATTGATTTAGTGAAATGCAAGTTGGGTAAATCTATGCTGCATTCCATTTTCATTTACCTCTACATTTTTGAAGTGTTCTGAAGTCTTGCACATAACTAACATATTGTGTTGTCATGTATGCCATTATTTATTTTCTATTTTGTATGTGCCTATTCTATGTAGACAGTTTTTCAGTTACACCTTTCCTAATTTAAGAGATTTGTTCAAAAGCTCTGCTGCTGTGAGTTCATGCAGGGAGATTATCTAGTTCCCCCAATATGAGTACATTAGGTTGCTTTGACTTTTGGTCTCCACTTCAGCTGTTGTCATTTCCTTTTCCACATTCCCACTGCTATCATGATCCTGTTCCGTATTCAGCATCACTATTCTTATTGAAAATTGATCAAAATCTCTTAGAAACATAGCTAGTGACCCACACTTGGCCCACTGGAATCAAAAAGTTCCAAATTTTATGACCACAAGTAAAAAAACTAATAAAAAAAAAGGTTTGAAGGATTTTTGTGACAAATACTGCTTCCCAGTGTCTGATAGCTGAGGACTTACAGTATAGAAAAAACAATTCAAAGCTGTATTATGCCACAGGGAAACAGAAGAAAACAAAGCCACAGACAACCCCAAAGTACCCTGCAATGGGAAAGAATGCAGTTTTCCAGATGCTGGACTCTGAGATATTTTTAATACTATTAAGGAATGACCTTGCCCCATGAAAATGCTCAAAGTGTGGCAAGTTTCTGAATGTATAAAAGCAGGTCATTGGCTACTGCTTCTTCTATTTGTTCTCTCTCCCTTATAAAGCAAGTGGATAACATCTTCTTGGTTCCTGCTGCAACTCAAGGAAAACTCTGAAGTCTTGGATTAATAAAAAATGGACAAGAAATCTAGTCAATTGAGACGAATCTCTTATCTTTTCAGAAGACTTGTAAAATCTCTGTCCTAGGCAGAATGTAAAACAAAGCCCACACATTCTTCTGCCTTTTTCTTTATGTATGTGCTGAAAATTCAGGCCTAATTACAGGAAGCCTAGAAACTGTCCTTATTACATACTAATATGTTTTTATATAAACAGAATACATTCATAAAATATTTACACTGCCCAGTTTTGCCTCAGATAAGCCCTTAGCCTGTGAAAAGTTTTAGGACCTTGACTATGGGAGAGGTGTTGCCTTCTGTAGAGACAGAATAAAACCTGCATTAGCTAACTCTTCATGTCCTTTTTCGCTCTTAATAATGAAAACTGGATTTATTCAGAGGAAGGAACTACCCCTGACATACTGTTTAAAGATCTGTGCAATAATATTTTTAATTTTTGCCATCCTCTATTTTTTGGGTTGGCGCACTTCTTAACTGAGGGATCATTTAAGAGAATTTGAATTTAAATCTTCAATGATAATTATTTTTTTGTTACCTCTGCTTATTATTTTTCCAAATTCCTCTGAATCTGTATTATACAACTTCACAATACTTTACTCACCCTGTAGTGACTTTTAATTTTATTTACAAGAAGTTGTTACTCTCTAAGAATTAATTCTGACACCAGCTGAATACGTTGTTAAAGTCTGAGGGGACTGTGAATGGAAAACATGTCAGAAAATTGCTCCTTGTGAACAAGGAGGAAAGTAAAAAAAGCCACAAGATTTCTTTAATGTTGTTATACATGTATGATCATTGGAGTGTGTCTTACTGTGCCTTTGGTATTTGGTCTCACTCCTTTCTCTTGGTGTTTACAACATCACCTTCATCACTGAATTAAGCTGATCCAAGTGGAATTTAATCTCACTTATTTTCTCACTCCTGTCAGGGCCACTTGATGCTGGCATGTATGGCAACACATGGGAGGAAAGGATTGTTTTAACAACCACATTGACTTTTCAGCCTCTCTGTTACCACAGCCATCAAATTCCAATTTACTCTTCTAGGGGCCCTCATCATTCCACAGTCCAGTGTGGACAAAAAGAAAAATAATTTGGTCACTTAAGAGTGAGAAAGTCTATACTCCCAAAACAAAGCCAGTCAGACAGCTATCTCAAAATTTACAGGCTCTGTTGACTGACTCCTTACCTCTTCCCTGACTCCAGTCTTCCCAGTGCCTCCCCTTGCTCCTCCCTCATCATCCTCCTGCACTTTTTCTGGGGGCTTTTCAACAGTTCAGTGACTGAATCATGTGAATACAAATAAATCAGAGGTCAAACAACACTAGTTTTCTTTTTTAATCAAGATTGTTTTGCCCACAGATCAAAAACTGATGGGAAGTAATATTTGAGACCAGCCCATAAGAAAACAAGGGAAAGATAAGAGCAATAAAAGCTCATTCTCACAGTCCCTCCCTTCTAAAAGGTTAACACTTTCCTACACATATAACCTACAAATTTTGTCTACTGAAAAAAGGTGCAAAACCAAAGGAATTATCAGGCAACCAAAATTATTAATTCAAATGCTAAAATATTGTCATGTCATGAAGTTTATGTGCCATGCTTCAGAGGTATCTTAGCTCAAAGGTGCATGGTTAATTTCTGTAAAGATTTTTAAAGATCATAAAAGTGTAAATGAAACAACAGCTTTTGCTAAGGGTGTCATGCAACTATTGTTATGGGAGAAACCAAATCAGTCTTTTAAAGACTTGTTTCTGACATAGTCTTTTTCTACCAAGCCCAGTCAGAGGTAAATTAATTCCCTACATGTTTGACTTCATAAACAAACCTTCCCTTCCATTTCCTTTTATCTCTTTTGATTTTTTTATAAGAGAGAGAAAAATGCACTAGATTTTAAATTCTTTCTGTCACTGAATATTATTAACTAGAAGTACGTAGAATTTGTTTTATTTTACTAGGTACAACAAATGTGTGGTAGAAAAGTGCATTTAGAAATAAATACTGTTCATGATTCAGCAGAAAAAAAATCATGGAATTCAGATTTAATTTTGAGCATTCTTAATCTACAGTCTTTTTATTATCTCAGAGGCCTTTGCCAATTTAGGAGATTTAAAAATCATTTAAATTACAAGACCTAAGTACAAAATATTCCTAAGAAAGAAATTGCAACTCTTATTTATTTTAATGAATTCCAATTTTTTTCTATGTACTCCATCCCTTAACTTTACTTTCACTTAAAAAAATATTAACTTCCACCACCCACTGATCAAGAAAAGAAGTCTGGCTTTTGAAGCTGGAAGCAGTTGTCATCTTATAACTTAGTGGCTTCTATGATGTATGATTTCTTTCTATGATGAATATGCACCTTTTAAAAACATTTAAAACATATGTATGATGAAGGGGTGAGCTAAAATCTCCCAAACACATATTTTGCTTTCATATCATCCTGTCCTATATTAAGCAATTATGGAAAAAAATACTGACTACACCACAGATGTTTCCTAATTAAGTGGCTCAAAGGAGATACAGCTGCTAATGACTCTTTTTTTTCTGTTTGTTTTATTTGTGTTCTATTTATAGTCTGCTGTGTTAAATATAGACAATAAAATCTTAGTGTGAATATAAACTCAGTTACCCTAAGAAAGAATTTGTTAAAAATTGCTTGAAACTCTATTGTTACAGAACTGTAATTTAACATAGGCTATATGTGTGCCTTTAAGTATGAGCTCCTGAGCTTCACTTGTATGTTCCTTCTCTACTGTTTTGTGTTTTTACTAAACACTGTCTAATGTTTTGGGGTTTTTTTTAGACTCATTCTTTCTCACTATTTTGATTCCAGTATCCTACTTTCTGCTACATAAAGGTGTTTCAGTATGGCAGTTTTTGTTCGCTTCAGCCGTTTGGATAAATATTACCACATTTTGGTTGATTTTAGTATTGTCTACATTCATCTTCTGACAATATTTGCTAAACCCTTATAGAAAATGTCTTCTGATAACCTAAGACCTATTCCTGACCTAAATAATAAAGTTAAGGGTGCATTTGAGTTTGAACCATAGTGTACTTTGAAACTGATGTTCCAATTGTCCCCATCTGTCATCACTGAGTCATCTTAGAGTATGTATGTTGGATACTTTTGCCCAGAATTAAGCTGGAAGACCAGAAATACATTTCATGTGTTCCAACCATAAATGGCCACTCAATACACATGACCAGACTAACACCAGCAAAAAATGAACAACCAAATCTTATACAGTGGTGTCTTTAGCTCCTCAGCCTCATTGCACCCTGTTAATCCACTCTTCTGGGCCTCCCTGCCTGCCAGTGTAAAGCTGAACTATGTCACTCAACAAACTGTGGATGGAGTTGTCCTTCATTCTAGTACCACCTTCTGGTTTTGAATAAACATTCGTGGTAAATGTCACATAAAGCAAGTGCTGTTCTTTGAGTGACATTATAGGAGAACTCTGAAATGACTGTAGGTGAAGCATTTATTAAGTGAAATGAGGAGAGAAAATCACAGTTGGGATTTTGAAAACTTTATCTGATGAGGCATACAGATGAATGTATGAACAGATGAATGGCAGATAAATGAAAGATACAAAGAGAGGCTTCAAGGAAAGCAGTGTGGTTCCTCAGGAAGAATGAAAGGACTCCTCCTGAATGAACAGACTATCCTAAATATGACCTGGGACACTTTTGAGGACAATGGAGAATGGACATATCAGAGAAGAACAGTAACATACTATAATTCTGAGGGTTTGTGTTCTTCAGATACAGATAAAATCATTAGAAAAGTTGCCCACTAATTAATCGGGTTTGAACCAAACATTGTTTTTCATTCTAGCATGGAAAGGACTCACTCACAATTTGTGGTAAAGATTTAATCACAGTTCAGAGCTGTTGTCCCAGCCCTGTTAAATTCCCTTGAGTTTATTCAGTTGGTTCCAATGCATTCATAAAATTCAGCCATGATGGTTGTATCTAAATAAGAGAATTTAACACACTCAGGGTGCTGATAGGCTAAATGACTGTATTTCTAGAGTGATGTAGAGTGCTAATCTTCTTACCTGCATCATCTTTTACCAACCTAAATATTTCCCAAAGAGAGTTTGGGAATATGCCTAGACCTAGAAGCATTGTCAATTGGCAACTGTCCACTCCTTACCAGAGTAGCATTATGCAGCATGATCATGACCAGAATATGCCAATGATCCAGGCTAGGAAAAGGGGCCCTGGAAGCATTTAATTTCCTGATATAGATTAGCTGCTGAATTGAAGAATGAGCTTTATACTTTTTCTGGCTCAGTCTAATGGAGAGTCTCCAGAGGCACAGGGTATACAAATTCACCCTTCCAGTCTTTAGGGACTACCATTTCAATTGGGAGAACAAATCAGTAATAAAAGAGCATATCTTGGTGAATACATACTAGGGCAACTAAAAGGGGGACATGATTTCACTCACACTTTATGCAAAAGCTAGGCATTTTTTCCTAGAAAAATATTCTATGTTTAGAGGTTTTAAAAGCCAAGAGAGAAGCTTTATTCAGAATAATGCTACTTGTTACCAGGGTAATGAACTTAAAATCTGCAACAAAAGCAATGATACACTCACAATGGCTGAGTTTGACTCAATTTTGACTCACTCAGAGATGTTTCCATATTTGAAAGAACTTTGAATGTGTTTGTAATCAGAAGTATGGTGAATGCTGCTTCTCTGTAAGTATTTTTCTATCTTTCATCATCTAGTATATTGTGTTTTCAGACTTGGAGTGATGAATGATATAAAAGAAAATAACTTGATATTTATCAAGGGTAGTGAATTATTAATGCTCATAAAATAGTAAAGATAAAAAACCAAACCCAAAACACATTCTTATCAATATATCCATATGAATGAGCAGGTAACTATGGAAGTAAAGTGTCTGGACTGCCATGGCACAAACTCCATTCCTTTTAAATTTTAATACAAAATTAAATGCTACTTTTAAGAATGCAGGCAGTTTAGAAAGTTTATATCCCCACAAATCTGCTACAATAAAAAAAAATCCAAAAGATTTGTGGATAGATAAAAATGATACACTGATAAATAAGTTCCTGCTCCAAAAGGTTTATAGTCCAGCTGAGGCTGGACTACAAAAATACAAGCAAAATACAAGACAAAAAGATGAGGTATATCATAAGCTAATGACAGAGGAAAGCAAGTCTAATAGAAAGAGGTGAGTTTCACAGGTGAGACGGAGCTAAAATGCTCTGGAGGTCCTGGAGTAACACTAAATATGCTTGAACATGTAAAAGAGCAGTGCAAAGAAACAGGACCATGCACACAGGAATGTCAGAAGGGAGTTCATGGAGACCCCAAAGTCCTGGGTTATCTCCTCTTATTTTACTTCTTGGAAACAAAAGAAAAGGACTCAGGTTAATGCTGACAGAATCATCTGTTCACAGTCTGCTGAGTGTCCTTCAGTGTTCAGCGATGGGTTGAACAGAGAATTCTTAGGAACTCACAGCTCAGTGCTGGAGTTTGACTTGTCTTTCCTGGATTCATGGATCCTCCATATCCAGTGGAAGTGGATGTCTAGCATGTCAGATCCATGAATTCTGTAAAGATTTTAAGGTAAAATGAAATTTATTGAGACTGTAGATGGATGTTAGAACAGCTTCATAAAAGGAAAACAGGTTCTCAAGGTTATGCTTAACAGCAAGGATCCTCAGTGGCAGGTATAATTCCTCCAGTAGTCTCTGAGGCTGGCTAACAAGGCTCTGCAATCCTTTTTTGAGTTGTTGGGTGTATCTACTCTGATCAAAAGAAACAATAGAGTTATGCTGGGTTAAAGCCATTAGAAGCAGAGGCCAGTGAGGCACTGCAACACTGATGGACTGGATGCAACAAGATAGCACCACATATAATCTTCCTTTGCTGAAACTGAAGCAGAACCGACTGTGTTAAAAAACCTACAATAGATAATAGTACAAATAGACCCTTATTCTAGTGAATTCCTATGTTTGATGACCACTACACAGTTTTTATGAGGAATAATTTCATACTGTTGTGTCGTAGGAATGTCTAAGGCCTTTATCTTCTGCTTAGAATATTCTTTCTGATGCTCAAGGATCAAACACTTAATAAGTCTTCCAATATTATCTATTCACTGTAAGTGGTAGAGTAAAAGCTTCATGGAAAAGAGTCTATTTGATCTAATACATATATTTTTATATACTATTATGAATTCCATATTTTGCCTTTTGATGTAAATTCCCATATGTGGTCCTTATGGAGCCCTTTCTAATTATTTCATTGTGGTGCTAAATCATTCCTAATCAACAGATAGGGATTATGATTTCAAAAACATGATTTAGACATTTCAGAATGCGTGGAAGAAAAACATTAAAATCAAACAACTGTGCTTATTTTCATGCACAATGGATTCATAAAATTCTCCAAAAAAAGATATTATTAACATTTAATAAATTAGAGGGAGGAAAATGTAGATTTTGAAGCAGTTTGGAATCAGAGCTCTCTTTTTCACTGCTGCAAATTGGCTATGATCAGATGCCTTGCTAGTGCAGAACTGAAAGTAGCTAACTTTATATTGTGAGCCTTAAACAACCCATCCTGGTAGAAGTGATCTGTTCAAATATGATTTGAGAATTACAGTTATAGTAACTTTGCTTTGAAAAGCATATAATTAAAATTATTATTTAAACACAAACACATTAAAAGATTATAAGTCCAATGGATCACTTTTGCTCCTATGTACATATGTATACTCCTATTTTATAATAGGGGTTTGAAATACACTTTCAAGGACTTGCCTATAAAATGTTCTTTTCCTTTACCTAAGAATTGGACTGATTCCTCAACCAATTAGTTATAATTTAATCCTTCAGGCTATTCCAGTTTTCATGTGATAATAATTATTGTATCTTTGAATGATACAAAGTAACACAATATATATTTCTTTCTTCTTCCTTATCATCTTTAGAGATTAAACTTTGCATTCTTGTTATGGATATCAACTTTATTATGGGGTCTAATGTGTTTTATGAAAATGCTGGGCTGAAGAACAGATGATATTTTGTATTTTTGTTCTCTGACAGTCCCATGAGGAGACTTGTGTAAACCTTTGCCATGGTTTAGGAATGGCACTCCCCAGTTTAGTGCCCCCTCTCTGAGATTTGCCCAAACCAGACATCACTCACTTGCTCCTGCCCCACACCTTCCCTTCTCACTCCAGGGATGGAGGTGAGAATTGGAGGCACAAAAAGGTGAAAATCACAGGTTGAGATAAGAAACAATTTACTGGAAACAGCAATGAGATAAGGAAATTAACAGCAACATGACCAATAACAAAAGCATACAGAAACAGAGAACGATTCACATGCAAAAATGCTCACTGCAGAGCCCAACAACAGCTTCACCACAGAAATATTTTGCCAACTGGAAAAGGGACAACCTTTCTTCCTGGAAGTGAGAGGGTCCCTTTCCCCTGCCCCCAGGCAGTGATGTAAGAGGGTATTGAAAGACATTAGGATCTTGGCTACTTGGTCCACTAGGACAACCTTCCTGCAAGCAATTTACCTAGAGCTCTTCAGCACACTGCATGTCCTCAATACCTTTGTGCTTAATGGAATTAGGGTTGCTTCAACCATTTAATTATAAAGGAAAATTTATATTGAGTGAGAATACTTTTCTTTAATTCTTTTTTCTTTTTCTTTTTTTTTTTTTAATTTTTTTTTTTTTTTTAAGAAGATCAGCTGGTTTAACATGCACTATTCTTAGGAAACACCTTGATTGCATTCACTCGTTTGTGGGTGATTGTGGGTGATTGCTTCACCCACAAAGAGCAACTTCAGTCACATTTTGGAAGCACTGATAACATTAGATAGCAACTTGGCTGTTGTGCTTTTCACTAACTGTGGAGTATGAGAAGGAATGTTTGGTTAAGGTACTTTTAGAGATTTCATATCTAATAAAAGATAATTGCTATGATTTCATCCTGGGATGATGGTTATTCAGCAAGTCTGAGGCTGAGCAAAGGGATTCTTACACACAACGTGTAGAAAATAATGTTTGGTGATTTGAACATTCAAGAAGCAGAAGTGTGTCCAAATGTATCTTCCCAAGGAGGACGTGCCCTTACAGAGAGGATTCTGCAGGGAACAACTTTGCAATAATTTCATCCTTTCTATGAACATCACCTAGATCATCCCAAAGTTACCTTCACCCATATGTTCTTTATGCAAGTGTTGATCCCAATCAAGTATTAGAACATCTGGCAGTCTGTTCTCTTTACATTAAATCTCTGTATGCTGAACAGGCAAATAATTCTGGATATTGTTGATGTTTTAGTCCCCAGTGACTTTTCTACAACTATAATTTCTACTAATGTAATTTCAAATTAATGTTGAACAGAGAAGAAGAGAGGATTATTTGGTTGATTAACCTCTGAAGGTGTAAACAGAATCCTGTGCAACTGAGTTCTGTTTGATCTGAACGACCAAGGCCATGTCCTGTGAGTGTGCTGGTCTTTCCCATACATTCACACACTGTCTGACTGAAGGCTGCAAAGCTCATGTGATAAAAGTCATATAAGTCTAGCACTGGAATTATGAGCAAGCCTAGCACTGGAATTATGAGTACGACTATGAGAAACGTTACAGGTTTGACAGTCTCCTTAGTTTCCTGCACTTGAATAAGTACTGAATGAGTGCTTCATGCCTCGGTGCCAGTAAGGTCTGGAAAATGTCCAATCTGTTTCCAGCTCTAGACTTTGAACAGATTGTTTCTGGTCCCTTGTCTTAGTCTTTCAGACTCTGTATTTAAATTGCCTCAGCTCCTGAAACTACCATTCTTGACTGGATGACTGTTTCATATGAGGCCAAAATTGTATCTCTAGGATTAACCTGAGTTCTGTTTAGACCCTTAAGGCCATGAAAAATGCTTCATAGTGCACAACTTTGATATGAACTTTTAGAATTTTTGAGGAAAATTGTTTTAGAATTATAGTGATTTTTAATGGTCAAGTATAGAAATGTCACAGATCCTTCTGCCAATGGGCACTCTTACAAGCTATGATCATCTTGTCCCTTGTGAGTTATTAGATCCAATCTTCCTGTCAAGGTGAAAAGGCATTGCTGATTCCTTATTGTCCTTTATCTTTCTGATTGCTTGTCATGTTTGAGGCATGAGAGAGTGCAGCAAACCAAGAGCAGATAAGAGTTTGGTAAATTTTTGTGTGAACCACTGATCAGCTTTGCATCTTAGTCAGATAAACTTCACTTAGTTTGACTGCTGTCTCTGGAAACTCAGCTTACAAACAGCAGTTTAAATGTCCCTGCATCACAATCCCAGCTCCTGTGGTAGTGGAGTTAGATGTAGATGAGATGCTACTGTGCCAAAATTCTGGGGTTTACAAAGGGGTGAACTCTTGGACATGAGCTGTTTAGTATTCACAGCCCTAGAAAATCACACTAAAAAACCATGGCCTTTTGTTGAACACATGTAGTGTACTCCGCTTATCTCCAGTTCAGTTTCTTAACAGTGGTTCTTGAGATATTCGGGGGAAACTCCTTTTTATTCCTGCCACTAATAGGCTTGTCAGTGAGCGTTGAATGTCTCTCTGTTAAAAGTTTTAATCTGGACACAGCATTGCAGGAGGACCTAGAAATGACACATTGTGATTACTGGGGTGCTCTCACCAGGCCTCTGAGCCTTCAAACATAAGTCCAGGAGTTTCTGCCTTTGAGAAGTGTGTTAGCACATTATCCCTTTATTTTAAACTTTTCTATATGGTTATGTCCAATATTATTACTCGTTCCTGAAGACAGAAGAGTTACATATGCTATTAAAAGAACAGTATTTCTGAGGTAAGAAAATGAATTTTCATTTTCAAGTATAAGGAACTTTATACTAAACATGTAACAATAATGATAGTGAAGGAAAGTGTATCTACAAGAGCCTGAGGTTGCAGTGTGACCTAAGTTCCTCAACGTCCAATCTAATGCATTTTTTTGGTCTGAAATATAAATCCTTTATTTCACTCAGGACTACATAACTGAGCAGAATAATATTAAAATAATTCTAAAAATCCTGCAAATCAATTTCCAATTGCACCTCCAAAATAAACAGGCATCTTTTAACGATGCAGCAGACAGCTCCATAACAAATGAGACTGTCCAGAAACTGCCTGCAAAGCTGTTGAAGTTACATTCAGCACCGGGGTCCAGCATGAAAAAACAAATGTCCATGTTAATGATTTCTTTCAGCTCCAGTAAGTGCAACGATTGGAGTTGTGGATGATTGATGATTCTTCTATTAGTCATAAAAGCCTTCTAGAAATTACCCATTTAGTTTAAAACAAGTACTTAGTTTTCTCTTGCTCCAAAGTCCCAGAGTGTTTGATATACAGTTGCTTTCATAGTGCAGCAATTTTGCAACACTAACAATTTGATCTGGAAACTTTGTTAAATTCTAATCAGCCATGACAGTAAATAGATATTAGTTTCTTGATCCATACAAATAACTAAAGTTTTCATTTATTGAAGTTTTCACTTGAAAAATTTCCATGCAGTTTTATAGCAAAATGAAGGTAAATAATGCAATTGGTATTGCAGGGATATTTCAATTTTTTCCAGAATCCTTGAAGTTATTAGACCAAATTTATTAACTTAATTTCTTTGAGAACTTTACAAAACCTTAAAAAGAAAAAAAAAATTGAAGTGTATTTCATATTATAAAAGACATGACATTTTTTTCTTCACCAAATCTTAATTTAGGGATATTTTGGTCATTTTATAAGAGGCAATGAGGCAGGAAGCAAGATGACATGAAAAGAACAATTAAAGGCTATATAGTACTTTTAAAAATATCAAATTAATGAATAAATACCAGAATTTTTACTTTGTAGTTTGATTTTAGCCTTATAAGAGTTGCCTTACAAGAGCTATCTAAGCTTGAAAATCAAATTCGATAACAGTCCTAGTTGCCATAATAACATTATCTATGGTCTTCACAGACACACATTTTTCTTAGATGTATTCTTCAAAAACTGATTGACAGCTAACAAATAAGACCAGAATATAAC
The DNA here is from genome assembly GCA_013399225.1 of Rhipidura dahli. Lineage (NCBI taxonomy): Eukaryota > Metazoa > Chordata > Aves > Passeriformes > Rhipiduridae > Rhipidura > Rhipidura dahli. The sequence continues at coordinate 238,266 of VXAC01001424.1, forward strand.
AAAATAACTCTGAATTACTCTCTTTGTTAACTAGTACTCATTCAACTTTTGTATTACTAAGCTGGATACAGAACCATATATGTTAATGTGCATATGCATGCTCACACATCATTATGTATACATACACACAGACTTCCGAAATTATTTCTGTTTGCTGGTTAGTTCTTTTAAATTCTGAATTTTTACAGCAGATTTGGGTGCTTTGAAGGAGCACTGGGATCTCATTCAACTTCAGGTGTGATGCTCTCCTGTTGCTTTGCAGCTCTTCCCATCCTACTCTCACAAATGTGGGCATCACAAGTTAATTCACCAATTCTATGTTAATCTTGATAGTTGACTGAAAAAATAAGACTCTTCTTTAGTTAGCAGGAAGTTGTCAGACAATGTGTGATGTTATACAGTGTTCACCTAAATGAAAATATGACACATATGAAAACTTGATATGGATTTAAGACATTCCTTGCAGAATTCTGGAACATAAACCAATAAATATACTGTGCTCATTAATATACGTGCAATTCTTAGGTGACAGTCTAAATATCAATAAGCAAACAAGTTACAATCCCTGCTGAAAACATTCTTTATTTTACCTTTTTTTCAGTTTTTAGTGTATGAACACAACTGAATGGAGGTTGTGCTTGCCAAATGGAAGAGAGGTTTCCAGCATTTTGCCTCACACAGAGTATTTATGGCTTTGTAGCCATAGCATGCCTTTCTTATCATTAACCCACAGGCTGTGTAAAACCCTACCAGGTTCTTTTTGGTATTTAACCCATTAAAGAAACACAGAAATTGTGGAACATTTTGAGGTTTTGCTACACAATACCTTCAAAAAAGTGGCTGTAGATCCAAAAAAAAAAAAAAAAAAAAAAAAGGGGGCCATTCTAATCTTTAAAGGTAAGAGGGGTAGGTGAGGCTGGAGAAGAGGTGACACAGCAATTGTGGGCTAGAGCAAAGGCAGTACAGCATATGGAGAATAACCACAAAGAATGAGACTTGATACTAATCCCTCCTGGTGTGGATTACAACTAAAACATAAAGCTGTGTACCAAAATTGACAGGTCCTGAAATCCACCTGCAAGAGAAAATAATTTGGGAATATTTTGATCAGTTTATAAGAGGCAATGAGGCAGGAAGTAAGATGACATGAAAAGAACAACTGCAAGGAAGAAAGCTGACTAACCAACATAGTGCTACCAGCTGCAATTGACCATTCCAGAAGAAGACAAAGCAGAAGAAACAATAAGAATGATGGGACATATTTTCCAGGAAAGAGCTTTTACTTCTCTGAAAAACTGAGGTTTATATCATGGTTAAAGGAGGATTGCCACAGGAGCTATCAGGTTAAAACAGCATTCATGGTAAACAAGTAGAGGAAAGAGTCCTTCCAAATTCATCTATAAGAATGCTGTCTTCCTAGCAATTTTCATGAAGCACAAAGTTAAGTTTTCTTTTGTTTCTGAAGCAGAATTGAGGCCCATCATTAGTTTTTGTGCTACATTAATCTTATACCAACCACCCTGAAAATATCACAAAACCATGAAGATCTGCTCTTGAAGTGATTACTCCATTTAATGTATGGACACAGTTCATTAACTGTCTGCTATACTATAAATGAGCTCGTATCAATTCTGATATTTTGGCTGTTTGCTGACAGGGGAAAAGAACATAATTTCATATTTTATCCTTTCCTATACACTCTGAAAGAGCAGTTACTTTGTTCTGTCAGCCTTGAGCAAAGGGTTTTCTGCTATCCTCCCCTGGCTGAACTCCCCTCCTCCTCCTTGCTGGGTTATAAAATGCACACTGGAAAACCCTACCTGTTGCTATAACAGTTCACTATGAGACAATACAGAGAAAAGTGGAAAAGTTACAACAGAAACCTTGAAGCTTAACTGAAAAAAAAATCCTTCAGTGTATCATGAGACTCACAACAATATCCAGAGGGGATGTAGTCTGCTGTGTGTTTCACCTGTGTGGAGTTTATTACAGAGTTGGAGATTACATTTGTTGTTTTGGAACAGAACAAGTATTGATTTATCCAGGATGAAATGTATTTTAGCTCTCTCCAATTTATTCGAAAAAGTAATCTGGGCCCCTCAGTCAATCTGAAGGGATGTAGGTAATTCCAGAGGTCAGTTCATTTTCTCCTAAAGGCTCTAAAATAAGCAGGATATTGTTCTGTACAGAGGGAGTCTAATGATTAAAAGATCTTGCAGAAACGTCCCTGATACTTAAAGCTTAATCCTTTATTTTTTTTTTACAAAAATAGAATAAAAAAAAAAGAGAAAATATCAATAAGAAAATAAACAATAATCACTAGGACAAATACCTATAGAGTTATTAAATGCTTGTAGATTTGGTGTTAGACTAACTGTAGATAAACCACACAGTAATGTTTTGCTCTACAATGCACATTTCACTTTACCTGAAACAAATAATTGAAGAATAGATTGGCTGTTTTCATCCAGATATTTCATTTGCTACTGTGATGTTTTTAATCTTGGTAAATTATGCTCCACCCCAATTAACAACCAGACCTCAGGTCCTCCCAGGTAGTTTGCTGCAAAGCTCAACCCAGTGTACCTGCTCCTCTATTCTGCTCTAATAATTAGGTGGCAAGTTGATAGCTGCCAGACAGGAAGCTGCTATCCAACTCTTCCTCCAGTCTTGTAATAACAGAAACATTTCTCTTGGCTAGAGTCTCCATTAGCATGCTTTCCTTGTCACTTTTGCTTCTGGTTTTTATACTATCTCAAATGGAAAGCTGTGGTGGTGTGGTAGATAGCTAACCCAAAATGCTTATTGAAAACATTCACATTGTTTTGTGAATCTGTGGTCTTGATTCAGAAGTGCCAGAAGGTGCTTCTTCCCTGTAACAGCCCTAGATGGCAAGCTCTCAGAGCTCTGTAACTTAGTCTTCAGATAAAAAAAAAAATCTCAAGGTGAAGTAATCTCAAATGCTTGTTTTCATTAGCTCTTATAAGGAAAAGGAAATTTCCTCATAGGAAGAGCAAATTCATCACAAACCACCCAAATGCACATGCACTTGAATATCTGGGCACCCCTTGAGAGCTGTGGTGTGTTTCAGGTAAATTGGCTTCTCTTTCTTCTCTGTCAAACACTCACACATCTCCTCTTATCCCAGCCATTTTTCTTTATTTTTCCCACATTTCTATCTTAAACCTGTTGTACTCTCCTACCCAAAACTGGCCTCATGTGTGAGAAATCTAATCAATTCACTCTGAGCCCTCTTTGTACTGAAGACAAGAATCACATACAATAACAGATGTTATTGTATCTATATATTTTCTCTCTGGAACTTTCAAGCCCTAACAGAAGATGTACTAGGTTTATTAGGAGCACTTACCACAGTCTTGTGTAAATTTGTATTCTACAGGTTCCCTGTCTGGAATGAGGAGGATCTCCTCGTGGCCTGTGGGACTGCCTCGTGCTCTTGCACTTTGCAAATTACAATTGAATCTATCCACTTAGAACACCTCTTAAGTATCTAGCATGGAATACTGTGAAAAAACATTTTCAAGTCATCTTAGAGGACTTCTTTTTCAAGTAACCTTCAAAAAATTAAAAGAGCAACCATTCATACCATTTATACTCAGCTGGTTTTTTTACCACAAATGCAGTATAAAACTTATTCAGAAGTTTCTTAAGAGTGTACCTATCGCTGGGAGAAAAAATGTACATATTTATATTATATTTTATATTATATTTATAATGCACATAAGAGAACATGTTCTTAACATTCCTCTTGACATAACATAAAATGAAACATATCTACTTATTTTTATCTGATAGATAAAATGGAGGACTGGACTAAGGAAGATTTTCTAGGGTGCAAGACCCAGTTCCACAAACTCCCATTTCCCAGTGTCCTAGCAGGGGCTGGCACCAGCCCTGACCTCTGGGCACAGGTGATCTCAAGGGCAGTCACAGAAGGGCTGCAGCTTCCAGGGAAGGCACCAGGCACAGGGTTTGTCACAGAGCAGAGAGAGGCACCACTGACTGTGCACAGGGCAAACTGGAGCTCCCCCTCCACAGACAAGTTTGCTATGGGCCCAGTGCCAGACATGTTTCAGACAGTAAAAAATATGTAAAGTTGGTGAATACACATGACTTTCTCAATTCCACCAGTTAGGCAGACAATAAAAGAAATGTTGTTATTATTCTATTTAATTAGCAGTGGAATTCTGGTGCCAGAGACTCTGCTGGGGAAAGGAAAGTCAGGGAAACTGAAGGGTTACTGAAGCTTTATAAGAAACAGGCTTTCTAGTTGTCACAAAAGAGGACTTATTAGAGACATATTTCAAATCCTTCCTGTAGAGTATTTTATTGTATGGCAGTTTTCCTTTCTTTACTTTGCTCCTTTTCACACTTTTTTTCTGTCATATCTTTAATACGTTTTTTTCCACTATTTTTTCAACTGGATATCACAATTCAGTCGGTGAGCTTCTAAAAATATTTCAGAACCATCCAATTTCAGATTAAATTGACCACCTCAAGTAAACAAAGCTTTATGAATCATTTTGCTCACTTGAATCAAAAAAACATGGCTGAAAACAAGAGCATTTATATTTAAAACTCAGAACTTTGTTTCTAAAAACTAAAGCTGAAATTTCTGTACATTCTGTGTTAAAATTTTTCTAAATATAACCATAACACCTCAATGGAGTATGACCCTTTCCCATATTTTTTTTAGTAGAGTCATGCTACCTTGTTACATGAGCCAGTGTTCTGTACATGCATATAAAGTGGCTTCATGATAGGTTTGGAAACTTTTTCATAGGAAATGACTGGTTATTCAAACTTTCTCATTTGTCTGTATCTCATCTGATGATTTCTCATAAGTATATTCTGTCTATTGTTGAAGACCACACATGAAAAATGTCATACTCAATACTTTTGTTTCTCAAAACTGATATACAGAAAGGTTTGGGCTTTCAAAATTGAATGTGAAAGTGAATTATAGCTATAACCATGGAATTGCTACCACAGCATCATAAAATGGTATAAAAGACTGTCAAACTTTCAGCACTTGAAAAGAAAGCCTTATTTAAAAAATCTTTCCATATGTTAATCAGATGTTCACACTACTTTACTTTATTTTGATGTTAAATCTAACCAGAGATGGATATTATTATATTCAACCACCATCAAGTGGCATTAACTTTCTGGAGAAAACTGAAAGGATACAAATGTGTCTTTACCATGTATGTGCTAAATGGAGCTTTGCTTTGTTATACTGGCTTGGAACAATTGTCCTGCTAAGCAGGAGCCACATAAAGACAGACATATATGTGCAAAAATAATGAGAACAAAATTAAAACTAATTTGGGGACCTTCAGAGTTTTTTCCAAATCTTGCAGTGTGGCATCTACTGGAAATTTTCTCAGGCAAATAACTAAGGAAGATTAAATAACTGATTAAAAACTTATTTATGAGGGAGGAGGGCAAAAGAAAAGTAATAGACATCAAAATAAAATAAAATAAAGAACAGTAAAACAATTCCATTTTTCTTAAGGCACTTAAAATTTTATCTTATTCCATACATATCCTTCTGGAAGTCCACCTCTCTGCATTTAAGAACATTGAATGAAAGTGAAAATTAGTCACAATGCACACAAATAAACAACAAAATTTTACAATCATTGTGATTCCCATGTAGCACAGATTGTTTAAGATCTTTGGTTAGTCATTCAATTATCAGAAACCGGATTATAGCACATTTTTTCTGAAAATCCTGATGCTGCTTCAAATATGAAGTCTTTTCATGAGCAGAATTTCACATTAGAATGCTCTGTTGAAACTGCTCAATAGTTTAAGATTTTCCTTTTAATAGCTCCTATCTTGTTGGTGCTTTAATTTAAAATTAATTTTTCAAGAGGCATTCAGTCAAGGCCTACAGATAAGAGATTTTGTACACTTTCAAAAACCATAAAGCAGCAAAATTTTATTCAGACTAATAGAATAGTCTTCAAGCAAAATAAGATATTCATAGGCATGGGCAAAACAAGAAACAGTTGTATCATTAACTCATCATCCTCTCCTGACCACTTTTGAGCAATATATGTGATAGGATCCTCTCAGTGTCCTTTTGCTGGGTTCAATTTCTCCACAACATGGAGCTTCTCTCATCGTGGCTTTCCCTCCAACTTCTCTGAAGTTGGTGGAGTCTCTTTGATTTATAATTAGAAGTGCTTTTCTTCTTCTTTCTGACTCCAAAGTCCTTTTATGTGTGACTAACTTGGTCAATATGTTTTTTAAAGTGCTTTACTTTTCCACTGAGAAAAATGTAATTGGGACAAAACCTACTCTTCTGGAGACAAACTACAGAAAAAAATTAGCTTCTTGAGGTACTCCTGTACTTGAGATGGGCCCAGCTGTACTCATATCTACTAATAGAATTGCATTATAAATATACAGACATGGAAAACACTCTTCATCTATTTTCATAGCACAAGGAGTTTGGGGAGAAATCATAGCAGCTCTGTAGTAGCCTTTAAAGATGCCTTAGTCTCAACTGCTGTTCAAAAGCTGTGGGTTTTGCAGGCTGAGCACCATGTACTACAAATTCAAAGCCACTGTTGCAGTCTTTGTCTATTGATTGAGTCAGGAAAAGGATAACATTGTTCCACGCTCTCCCTGATCCAATATGACATACTTAAAATAGTACTCCATGTAGTAGTTTCTCTGAATTTTCCTCACAGTTATCAGACAGGACTCATGCCATGGAGGAGATCTTGGTTAAGGAGTGGAAGACAAACTGAGCAAAGCATTGCTTCCTAAGGAAATGGGTATCATGATCTTGCTGAAGGATTAGAGTTGGTTTAGCTAAGAACAAAATCAACTGATTTCAAAATCATGGTGCAGGGTTTTTTGGAAAAAAACAGGAAGGAAACACCTGGCTGGGGGAAAGTGATGTGTGCTCTTTTGGATCTGAAAAGTTTTAGAAGTTTTGCAGGCAAGTTCATGGGGCAGACTTAGCTTAACTGACTGGCTGGGAATTTCTCCTTTCTAAAGTCTGGCTGGACTTACCACCGTGCTCCAGCTATATCCAGCTGTCAGAATAGCTCTTTGTGGCTGTTGGGGGATATCAGTGTGAAATTAACTGTGAAATGAAAAAGACCTATAACTGAACCTTTTCTGTCAGTTTGTCTAGTCCAAAGCCAGAAGCAGTGATTAAAAAGGTTGCTATGAACACTAACAATACCACACCCCAAATTATTTGCTTGCACTTTGAACCAGAGCATTACAGAGGAAATGCATTACTTATGTTTTAGCTTCATGTTGTCTCTAGGAAACCTTTCATAAGGTTAATGGATACAGCTGTCACACTTTGAGATGAAGTGGTCATCTGAGTTTAGGAGAAACTCTGCAGCTATTTCATTCAGCTTGGGATTGGACTTTTAGAACAGTTCAGGCATCTAATTCCCACATCAGTTTTGCTGGACAGTAATATAAGCAGAAAGTGAGAAACAGCTTCTGGGGCTAATGCCCAGATTTGCACTGTAATACAGCTAAAAACAAAAAGAAACATGGGTTCCAAACCCCAGTTCATCAGGGACAAACTAGGAGAGAAGCCCTGTCCTGTGGTTAAGTTAGTGTTTTATCTTATGAAGTATGAACTACAAACTCATGTTCTGAAAGCAAGTATATTTATTATAAGTAATAACACCAACACCATAAGTAATAACAGCAACATCTTGAGTGAATCTTGGCCATTACAAATTAATTTTTCTTGAGTAAATTATCAGCTCTCACTCTCTCTGGCAAGGAAAATCTACTTGCAGAAAATGTGTTTAATTATAAATCAAAATTTATGTAGCGTGAGAATACATTTCTTTAATTTCTTTTCTTAATCATTTCAGCTGGTTTAACATGCAATATTCCTTCTTAGAAAAGCTTGTGTCACAAATAGAAATGTGGACCAAGCAGGCTTAGTTCTCAGATCTTCATGGTTGTAGTGACTTTACTAACAGCATGATTTCTAATTTTGATGGTTCTCTTAACAGAGAGGAGAAATTTCAGTTCCTGAGACTCAATATGATTAGGAATACTACTGGGATTGGAAAACCCAGAAAAACTTACCTCATTACTATCCCCATCCTCAAGACACACAAGGATATCAATTTCTAAATCTAAATCTCTTTATAAATCTCAGTTCTGGCTGTAGGGCTTGTTGTTGTCGGGATTCATTTTCTTTGCAGAATTTCTGATCTTTATCAGCATTCAACATTTTGAGTAAAAGGCATTTCTCTTGAATGGCCATGTACCTTCACAGCTGTTTGCAGCCTGACAAGTAGAGGAATGTTCTTTGTTTTCTCTCCATTATGCTTTAAATGATGAAAGGAGGAAGAGAGCTCCTTGCCAGTAAAGATGCAATTGAACATACAAATCACCTTGTCCCACATACCAATTAAAGCCATGTGAGTTTTTTATTGAAAAAGCCCCAAAGATCTTAATTTAAATCCAAATAATTCAGTTTTCACTTATGAACTAGCAATAAGGTTCTAAAAGCTCAATTCAAAATGAAATATTATTTATTTGTGGTAGATCTGAGAGAATGAAGAAGCAGAGGGATAACAGGGAGGGGAAATACCACTCACTGGGCTTATCCAGGGTGGCAAAGAGAGTAGGGTAAGAGCTGCAACAGGAGAAATGGCAGCTAAATTATGCTGAGATGTGCAACTTAACTTGCAAACCTTCTCTCTAACACCTTTTTATTATTGTGTTCAGTTTTCCAAACACAATAGGATTGTGCAGTTAGAAACTTCTTATCTGATCTGATAAATCTACTGACAAAGTAACCATAAACTGAGCAAATTGAGAGCTGCTATTGTGGTTGCTGGAACTTGTGAGCTATTTCCTCTTGTGAGGCAATGTATTTTCATGGCATATAAACTAAAATTACACACACAAAAAAGAAATCGAGTTGTAGCTAACTATTGCAATAGATGTTCATAGTTATGAGGAAAGGTGATAGCACAGTTTTGCTTTAAATACTTATTTATACTTTTTTTCATCAACAGAATCACCATAAGAATTAGGGTTAATAACTAGGACTGCACTAGGACTGCACAATCCATCCTTAACAGTAGTTGATTTTGTCAGAGCGACTGAATTGGAAGAGCTCATCCTTCTAATGTAATCCTTCCATGTACTTAAAATGAACCACTGACACAACCTCTTCTAAAACTTATTTGCATCTTCACTCTCCGGACTTCTCTTGGTATTCTTCTTTTCTTTTTTGATTTCTGTATTTTTACTTTTTCTTCTTTTTGGTTTATTTTGTCATCATTTGGAATTTTGTCCCTCCTTCAGCATACAAAATCTAAGGATATTCTTCCCTAAATCTAGCAACAGATGAGGACAGCTGCAGATAAAGTAACTTGCTGAAACATCAGCTGCAGCCAGCGGTTCCAGCTTGTTGGAACGCCACCATCTATATGCTTGAGAGACTTTCTGGAACCATACAGCACTGTGGATGACTGCTAGGGGAGTCATAACATAAGACATGCAGATGTTCCTACTTACTCCACCCAATCCCAGCTTAATACACTGAACTGCCTTAGCTTCTTAAGGAAGCAAAAAACGATAAGCATTAAAATGCCATGGACCAGTAGTTCATGACATGTACTTCTCCCTTGGACCAAAAATCCTGATACCATGAGAGCAAAAGAACAACTGAGGTCTTACTTCTGTGCAACATCTCTAAGAAAGAATACACCTGGGACTTTCTGTCCCTCAGAAAACTGTACACAGCAGAGCAGAGTTAAAAAAAACCCAACAAACAGCAGTGAATCACTGGTAAAGTCTTCACTAAAACTGTAAGGGGCCTAATAGGTTGAAGGAAAATTTTACTGATTATAGAAGTCCTCTTTCTTTTTTTTCTTTTTTTTCTCTCTTTTTATTTTTTTTTAATTGTGTCCTAGCACATTTGAACTGTAAAGTATTGATGGGGTAAAACATATAAGGCAGATGCATAAGTTTGTTGGGATATTAAAATAGGAGTGCTGAAACCCTCTCTCCCTCTCTCTGTCACTGTGAATGCTGATGTTCTCATAGCAGCAGCCTGGGAAGAATAGATAGGAGACAAACAAGAAAAATATGGAAAAAATTATCTCCTGTGTGCTTTTTATACAGGACATAGGGTTTGAAGGCACAACAGAGAAAATTCCATGTCATGAGGGAGGTCTGGAAAGCCTGTGTCTGTGTGAAATTTTCCTTTTTGTAGTGCCCCAAATTAGATGATGAACAAAGCTCTTGGGCCAGCCGTTCCCAGCTTCAGCAAAAACCAGTGGAATGTAAAGCTGTTCAGTTCCACCAGTTTCCTCAATCTGCAAATGCATATTGGTTTCCAGGAGGGAAGAAAATTATTTCAACATCATATCAGTAAGAGTTGCAAAACCTTTCTGTCTTATCTTTGCTAAATATCTTGGGAAGACTCATGCTATGAGAAACCCAGTAGTACACAAATAAAACCCAAAGGAAGCAACCAAAAGAGTTCTCATTTCAGCATAAGACTGATCCACTTACCTCCATTTATTAAAATACATCTATTTAGCTTTCAGCCATTCCCTACTTCTGATGATAATTAGTACTTGGGACTAGGAAAAGCAAAATCACAAGTATCTGAAATACCAGAAATAGAGCTCCAGGAGTCAAAACTTCATTTTGAACCTATCTAATCAAGTTGATATGTTGTCTACCCTAATTTCATGAGTACCACACCGTGACCTTAAAGTAAAGCTCAGAATGACAGACACCATGGCATCCTAAAAGCACTCTGTGTCTGGAGCGTATTCTCTCCAGTGTCTCTGCCACAGTCACCTGAAAGCTGCTCAGGAGGTGCTCTCAAGACCTCTCTAGTTTTTTCTGTCTTTCTAAAAGAGACCACAGGGATTTATTCTCCCTCTCCCTTTTTCACACAGTAGAAGAGTGGTAATTAGGAAGCTGAAGTGCAATATCCTCCTGTCATGCAGGCAGGCACAGCCCCATTTCCCAGGAAGCTCTTTAACCACAAGACTATAAACATCAGGCTATAAACAACGCACCAGGGTGGGGTGGGAGGGAAGAAGTTCCCACTTTGAAGATAAGTCATTGTGAAGGCATCAGCTCTTCATCGTGCCAGAGAGAGGGTGACAGTGAGCAGGGCTGGTGCCTACCATCAAAGAGAGAGGGTGGCAGGGTCTCACACTTCGTGGGAAAAAAAGGTTAGAGATTCATGTTGCAAAAAGAGAAAGAAATTCCAGATGTCCTTCAGCAGAGTTTGATCCTTTTGTAAAGCAGCTATTAATACTTACACTCTGCATGGGGATCCTCCAGAAGGATATCTGTCCATCAGATATCAAGTGCCTACAAGTACTTCTTTACATCCTGGAGGCACACAAAAGGGAAAGGTCCCAGACAAATATAGTTGGCCTTAGATGGCTTTACTTCTGGCACACTGGATCCCTCATCTTTGTGCCAGGTCTACCCCCTACATTAAATGTAGCCCAATGTTTACTGTGAAAATGAGGTTAAGTCCATAAGCAAACCTGTAACAAACTGCTGAATATATTTATGGCCTGCAAATTAGCTGTCTCACTGTCCTCCATATTGTAACATTACTGAGATTCACCCAGACTCTTTTTAACTGTCCTGTAATTGGAGGGTTATCTGAACAATTTGGAAATGTTAGCAATCAAGATGTCTGCCACTGCAAAACTAAAAATATAAAATTGTCTGTGTTCTTCTGTAAAAAGGAATTTTGCTTGAGTCTGCTCTCACCAAACAATGGATGTCATGCCATTCACTTTGAAGTGTGATCTGGGCTCAGATGTTCAATAGGAACTGGATCAATTGTTTTACTTCCCGACAGACCACGGAAGACAGAAGTGCCTGATAGACAGACTTGGTTAAAATAGATTGGATTTAATCAAAATGTTTACATTGACAGGGTCATTGACAGGCCCACAGGATCACCTGTGCAACCTCACTAAATTTGGAGAAGGAAAAGACATGAAAATGTAAATAGAATTAAAAGCTATCCTGTTTTGATTACCTTTCGTTATAAATCAAAAAGCTAAAACAAAAAAAAAAAAACCCAAAAAAACCAAAACCAAAAACAAAACAAAAAAACCCACAACAAAACAAAAAAACCCCACCCAAAACTAGAAAGCCTGAACTAACAGTTGCACACAACAGCCCAATGAGATCAATAGCAAACTTCCACGATGGTTTGCAATAACTAGAACAAATGCTAAACCTCTTTTAGATTGCTGACACACACATGTCCTGACATAACACAGGCAGTAAGTGAATAATTCAAAGAGTATGCTGTGGAGACTGACCCCAGCACAAGTGCATGGATGTAAATGGATAGAATTCTGCTGACAGTCTTTGCAGCATGAGTGCCAGCCTGGCCAGTGTTCCCTTGTGACCTGTGGTTACCTGATGTGCAAGAGCTGTCTCATGATAACCTTCTGTCTCTGCTTTTCAAACTGTAAGGATAAGTTTGTTTTGAAGAGGTAGCTGACAGTATAGGAAGCAGACAGGTTTCCCTCTCAGGATCAGCTAACCACATGCAGATGTGCCTGCCAAGTGCCTTATCCTTTTCATAAAAATGATATCTTATTCATTCCTAGCAGAGGATTTTCTCCATGTTTTTCCTCCACTGCCACCTACAATGGTATTTATCCCTCTCTAACCCTTTCAGTCAGCACCCTAAACCACTTCAATTGCAGATCATAGATGGAGCAAAAATAATTCCTAGGCAAAGTCACTTTTTTCACGGAGGGACAAATATCTCTTAAATCTCTTTCCAACCAGTAAGTAAATGGCTCACAAGTACTGCCTTAGCATTCAGTGAAGCCAACTGTTGGAAAGGCCTGAATCTAAGGGCAAATATCACTAACTCCTCTCCTTTGGTAACAGTGTACCAAAATCTAAAAGTCTTGAGTTTCTTTTCTTGCCTTAACACCTTTGGACTTCAGCACAAAGGTGGCCTCAGTCACTAATAGGAATCAGATGACCTTCCCCTTTCACAGGTCTCTTATTGCTCTCTTACACACTTCCAGTAAAGTCCCCATAAAAGTGGCTGAAAAGACTATTCATAAAAACTATCTAATATGTAATGCCTAGTCCATAGATGCAAGAACTGCAGCATTTTGCAGGTTCTTATCTAACAAAATTCACATCATTTACAAGATACGCTCATGGCCTCAGACTTTCCTTGGTAGGTGGATACTTCTTTTCTTGTGGTTTGGAATCAAAGACATCTGGCTAGGGTCATTCTTTTCATCTTCTCATCTGGATAGTTTTTACAGTTCAGGACAATGTGGTAGTTAATATTCTATGTTTCTGTATTGAATGAATACACAAGTGCCTGAGGATCTCTCTCCTGCAATTTTTTCCCCCATTCCATGACCATCATTTGTACCTGCATATCCAGTAATGACTGTTTTTCCATAGCCAGAATACAAAGACATTACAAACACGTAACTGAAAACATTGGAAAAAGCTTTCTGGGCAAAGATGTAATTTATGTAAATGAAACTCAAGAAGTATTTTTCCCTTTCCCTACTGATTAGTGTTTTTCTCTTGAAGCCTTCTGGCTTTGGGGCTTCCATTTTGGTGTCAACATTCTGGGCTCTGAAAGAGCTGAACGGTTTCAGAGCCTCAGTCAGGGAAAAACAAACCCGAATGTCAGCCTTACACTTATTAAAACAATAAAAGCAATGATAATGCAGAAATAAAGTGTTTACAGATTGCTTGCCATATTACATTACTAGCCTTAAACAGAAGCCTTTAATGAAGGAATGCCACATTAATAGGGCATCAGGAACCACCGAAGGATAAAAATGGTGCAAAACCTCCTGACACGATCAATCCTTCCTTTAGAAAAGCAGACAGTTTTCCCCAGTAGCTTAAATCTTGCAACCCTTCCCTCCACAACCCATCATTGGTCCCATAATAAGTATGTACAACTCACCACACAGCCACAGAAGTGGAGAGACTGAGAAAGCTGAAGGGGGGATTCAGTCTGTTGGGTGGGTTAAGTAGATGTCATGAAAACCACATACAAAGGCTGTGGTTTTACATGCCATGATTGATTTCTTCTATGAACAGCAAATTAGGGAATACTCAAAAGGAGACGCAATTCTCAAGTTCCCCCTGAGACATATGTGAATTGGTCTAATACATAATTATTAATTATGCCCTAGAAGCTTCGTTAATGGAAATTTATTAGGAACTGCCAAAAGTTATAGAGACATATCGCAACAGAGACTTTGAATAAACATCTTATCAAGCCAAATAACATTGAAAGGAACAAAACAACAACATCAAGGCTAAACATCAGAGTAAAGAAATCTAATATGCCAACCATTTAGAAATGGAAGCCATGTCCAACTAGAAGAACAAGAAAATTAGCTCAGTCTAAAACCATAATGATGGAAAAAGCAGTAAAAGGAGAAAAGCGTGGACGCTAGTAACAGAACTTTGCATCTTCCTTCTCCTATGGTGGTGAGTTTTTATTTCCTAACAGATTTTAATGTGCCTTGAAAATAGACTAAAACCTATTATGAAAGAAATATATAATTTTCATTACTGTTTTTTCTGTAATGAAACTTTCATATGATGCAAAAAAAAAATCAGATTAGTTGAAAGCTATCCTGACTGAAAGTACTGCAGGAGGAGTTAACAACATTAGACATTAAACAACAGATGAAAATCTGGGTCAATGAGCAGAAACAGACTTAACTGAATATACAAAATGATAGGTTGTAAATTTGCTGTGACCATTTGACAGGTCTTCATCTACCCACAGCTGTTGGACCACTGTATAATAAATATCAACTGCATAGTGAGGTTCAGTCAAAAAGGCAAACAAGCTAGGACAAAGATACTACTGAGGGACTGAGGAACAAAGCACCGAACACCTTCAGTGCACACTCTCCTGAAAAGCATGTGCAGCTCAGGTTGCCCTCTATCAAAAAGGACACAATAAAAGGTAGAAATGCAACAAAAATGTTCAATACTAGACTATGGTTTCTGTGCGAGGGAGAACTTTTCTCTTTGGAAAAGAGAAATCTAGCAGGGGGTACAATACAAGATCATAGGAAAACTCAGTTTGGAAGAGACTTCAGGAGGACTCAAGTCCAACCACCTATTTTTTAATAGGGTGGCCTCTGGGATTTATCCAATTGGATGTGAAAAACCTCCAAAAATGTTAACTGCCCCTCTCTGGGCAACGTCTTACACTGCTCCACTGTCATCATGGTGTAAAAGCTTTTCTTTATAACTCATCTAAAAATTTCTTGTTTCAACACGTCCATGAGCTTCTTGTCCTCATACTGTGAAAAGCCTGTCTCTGTTTTCTTGGTGACCTCATCTCAGGTATTGGAAGTTTGTTATTTGGGTCTACAAGAAATCTTCTCTTCCATCTTTGGCCAGTAAAATGGTGACACTCATGGGAAATGCAGATAATGATCACTCCCTTTTTTGCATAACATGAAAGGCAGCAAGCAAAATTTTTTAACAATGGGTTTATTAAAAAAAATACAATCACTCTTGGTTTTCCTCTGGAAAATATATAGTTGTAGCTGAGGTATAAGTGTGGGCAATTTGAGACTTTGCAGAACTAATCACCACATGATTTTGTCTCCTAGAAATAGGCTTTTGAACCCTCAATTTGTATAGAAAGTCTATAGGAACTTCAAACAGGTCTATGTAATGTCCATTACTTCAGGAAACACCTTGTTCAAAGACGGTTAGAATCTGGGAATGTTTACAAGAAGAAGCTCCACCCTAAACTTTCCCAAACCTTGTATACTTTTCTGTAATATCTGCTATCTGTTGTTGTTAAAAACAGGGTGGTGACCTAATGCTTGATGCAGGTCTCATGATACTCTGTGGCTTTAGTCACAGACACTGAAATATTGGCACAGGCTCGTGGGCCAGGTGCAAACTCTGCTCCACACTGTGTCCCTCCCTGTCAGTGCCTGTTGGTTGTTTAGTCTTCTTTCCACTGCAGCAGCTTCTGGCTACTGCTGGATTTTCTCTCAAATATACACCCTTGACCAGCTTAATGGGAGTATGGTAAACAACAACAGCTTGACTGTGTAAATAGAGAAATGAATGTTTAAAGAACACATCACTGCATCGGATCAACCACAATGAAAATGCAGGAGTAAGCAGGAAATAAACTGATTTTACTGGCTTTTGTTACCATCATGGACACAGAGAAAATACTCAAGTGTGCAAAGAGACAGTGTTTCTCTGAAAGGAGTTATAGTCCCATATATAATTTTATTTATCCTTTTGTCCTTAAGCCACCCACAGGACCTTTTTGAAACAGAGATCTGTTTCCATTCATGCTTCACTGTTGTGTGCAGACAGCAGTGGAGTTACACTTCATGACAGGCAATCTTCAAAAGGTTTGGAGGTTCAAAGTTTGTATGGGCTTATCTGAATTTCTCAGGTCTGCAAATCTCATGGTTATCAGCCTACAGCTTGGTACTTGAAGCACTTCCTGGTGAAATCCCAGAGGGAAACAGAGACATAATTTGACTTCAGAGGGCCCAGACCAAGATATGCATTCAAGCTCCTGATAGGTTTAAGAGGGGGCTGAAGACACAGTGCATGCTGGCAAAACATGCACAGATCCTTTTGTGCATGCCAGATACGCACAGATTTTTTGATTCTTCATAAGAATCCCACAGGAAAAAAACACAGAAGGTCAATTTCCACACATCAAAAAAGAGGAATTTTGTGGGCTTTTAATGATTCTAATACATTCCAAAATTCAACAGTTTCCATAGATAATATTTGCAGTTTTGCTTTTTTTTTTTTTTTTTTTTACACAATGAAAAGTCAACAATCAAATCTCATAAAACTGAATGCACTTTAGCTCCCTCATGAGTGACCAGTCTTCTGGTCTTTCCTTATGTTGTGAGGTGCATTTTGCAAAGAGATCTCTGCTTTCTCTCTATCTAAGTCATACTCATCTGTTCTGCAGTTGTTCTCTCACATGCCTATCTGCAACACCCAAAACAACACAGCAATAAAGTAGTGACTTGCTGACGTGCCACTGCTTTAGCTTCTGGGTACTTCTCAAGAGCACTGTAAATTTGCAGGAAAGTAAAACCAATGGGGGTGTCTATTTTTTCAAATGCAATCATTCCCAAACTGACAGCTCTGTAATGAAATATGTCTGTCTTAATAATGTGTTTTAAAGTCTTGTTTTTGCTGACTAGCAACATAACAAGTGCGACTTACTAGTCAGTAGTCTAGTTTAGTTCATGTAATTCCTGACTTTTCAGTTTTATAATTTTAGCTTGGATAAATAACTTGCTGTAGCAGCAAAATGATCCTTTGTATATGAACAATTACTAATTGAAAATTAATTGCAGCATATCATCTGGCATACCAGCTCCTTTAAGTGGATCTGGAGTTCCAAATGACATATAAAATACGGATGAAGCAAGTTTCAAACTGCATGATCCTTCCTTTTCCTTCAGATTTTCAAAGTGGGGAAAACACACTAGAAGAGAATCTTGACCAGGAAGCCTTGGCTAGTCAACAGCAGAATGTGTATATCAGTGTCCATAGTTCTTGCAACATAGTTGTCTTGTTTAGTTCACACAGCATAGATCTGTATCTCCCTCATATCACTTTGACTCTGTTAGAGATTATGTCACAGATATTTTTGGGATGAAAATAATTCTGCTGTGATGTAGATAAAACAGATCTCTTTCTACTTAATATCAATTTCTCCTAATATTTTTCTGTAGATGCAGTTCTGTTGCCATCAATAATCATTCCAGTTGAAAACAATTTATCTGCCATGCAGTGAGTGCAACAGGAATTGCTCCCTAGTACCATTTTTCTACTCATTTAGTGGGCATCTAGTGACAAAATATGAATTAAGCATGCCATAAGAACATTTCTGTAGAGGTTAGATGAAGAGGTAATTTCTCTGATATAAAGGAGCAGTATTTGGATAATGGAGAAACACAGACTTTTGAAATACTTAGTTAGAAGCTAAGAAAAAGCAGAATTTTGCAAGCAGACATCACTGAGCCAGCCTATTTCAACAAGCTCAGTATGCTCAGGTGATACAGTGTGCTCTTCATATTTCCAGAAGAAGTAAGGCTTTTAGTTTCACAAATTTGTTTGGAGTCATCCTATGCTATGACTTCTTACCAGCAAATAGCTACCTAAAGCACAGCAGACTCAGTACACATTTCATCTTAAACTCAGGAACCACAGAACAGAATGCATTCATTTAGTTCATTTTCCAAAGGCTGTACATAACATGCAGTTCATCTGAATCTCAGTAAAACATGATTTTGAGGGTTTGCCAGCTTCAGAATGTTCCTGGGAATATTTATCACTGGTGTTCTCCATTTCCTTTCTTGATCCTCTCCTTGAAAGTCAGCCAAGCAAATGTGGATAAATATATCTGATAGTTTCTAAAATGTCTCAGCAACTAATCAGAAATAACTGGACCAGCTCTTGCAGAAATAAAACTGAATATCTGCCTCTTCATGTGTGATTCTTAAATGTAGGACCTTATCTTTAATAAACAGGCCAAGTTTTTGTAGTTCATTTAGAGTACTTTTACTGGGTTTCATAAATATACATGAAATTAGGAAGATCTGTATTAGTTGCTTTTTTTTTTCCTTATTTTAAATATTAATCTCCTTCTTCCATAAAGGAAAGTTAGTCTTTAATATATAATTTTCAATTTTGTACAATCTTAGGATGCCTTTTATTCTGAAGAGTAGTGGAAATAGAAAAAATTATTAACAAAACCCCCAGTTCATATTTAGCATCTTAATAAAATCCAGATTTTGATTATGCAGATGAAGCAGAAAAAAAAATCTTTCTTTTCATTAAAAAAAATACATTAAAAATCCAAATCCAGCTTGCATTCTGTTTTTCACTTTGACTATCATCATTCATATAAATGTGCCTGTCTGGCAAGGACTTTGAAATATACATATACTCTTGTGGGATACACTGGCTTTCCTGGAAAGTAAAGTATTTTATTTCTCCATTAAATAGTTACAACAGTGTTGGACACACCAGCAGTCAGTGTGCTTCTACCCTCATGACCACTAAGAACAGGAATGAATTAAAAGGTGTTTTCTGAAGCTGTTACAGCTTCTTAAGCTGTTACAGGACTGATCTTTCTGACTCTTTTCAAAGTAAATGGCCTACACTAAGGATTTCTTTGGTTAAAATCACTGACATAATATTAAAATGCTGCTACCTTGGAGTCCTTTTTGTTGATCTCAACTTCAGTGTTTTTCCTCATGAGTTAAAGCAACATACTTCCTGAAGTGTTTCTTCAGGATCCTCACCTAGTAGAACTTGTCCTCTAGAGAAGAGAGAAAAAGGAATAGTTCTTTTTATGTCCCCCCTAAAAAAAGAAAGGAATAGTGCTTTTTATGTCCCCCCTAAAAAAAGAAAGGAATAGTGCTTTTTAAGTCCCCCCTAAAAAAAGAATCTCTGAATGAACTCTATATTCTTTCCCTTATTTATTTTTGTGTAGTATAAATGTAGTAGATATGTTATCCCTTTGCTCTTCATCTCTCTAGGAGTCAGCTCACAGAAGTACTTACAATTGTAATGCCAATTAAATTGTCTTCTTCCTCACAGTGGTAACAGCCCATGATTCAGTACCAGCAACCTCAAGTTCTGCTTGCAAGATGTGGCAGGGAAGGAACCCCAGAGAAATGGTGCATCTTTACATGCCCCTGGTTTTTAGTGGGTGGGATAGGTTCTGCCTGGCAGTAACTCCCTACCGAGGGGAGGGGGAGGTGGTGAAGTGTGCAGTCTCTGGTCCTTTAGGTTCCTATGGCTGGGGATGCTGAGTATTATATCTGGTGGTAAAAACATGCCATATTCTTGGGCTTTCCTTGTTCTGCTCCCTTGCCAAAAGCTCTTGTCCATGCCCACTCTGCACCATCCCCCCTCCACTCCCCGGTTATGTTATTTAACAATAACACGATCAGGTATCTTGGGGTTTTTCTTCTTGGACTGAAACATGTTAAACAAAGCTTATAATGAACTCAACGTGCTTTTCAAATATTCACATTACAAAAAAGCTCAACGCAAAAAACCCCGCCATCAAAAGCTCATTCCTCTGCATTCCTCTGTGGATTTCCTTGTGGTTACATTACACTCGAGTAGAATTGTAGGCACTATGATAAAATGGAAATTTACTGAAAATGACAACTAAATGTTGAGTACATCCCACCCTCTTGGCACTTTCTGTAATGTGATTTCTAAATACTTAATTAACCAGAATCATTTACAGAGATTTCTATGGGATCTAGTAAGGCTCAGAGAAGAAGAGTTTGTAAAGCAGTAATATTAATACTGACTGTCTACTTTTTCTTTCACTGTGTGCTCTTAGCACATGTATCAATTAGATTAAGTCTCTTCTGTTTGGGCTTGACTAGAACAAGTGACATGAAAAAGTGAAGTTGCAGAGGTTTAATTTGAAGAGACAGTAAAATAAAAGGAAAATAGAGCTAATCCCAGGCATAAAAATATATCATATTACATATTGCCTTGACTGTCCAATCAAGCCATCAAGCATGAATAAGATTCCTCTGACTTCCACTGCCCAGACTAATTTTATCCTCAGCAATGTTCAGAGGTTATTTGATTTTTTGATGCAGCACGTCCCTGCTTGCAGAGCTTTTACTTCCAGCCTTGAAGTTGATATTATCATATTTTTAAAAGTGGAATATATATGTGGAAAACAATGTCTCTCACAAATGGTTCTGCAAACTTTCGGATTTTGTGGAAAGTTTCATCATTTCACTATTTACCTGAAGTCCTTCCTCTGAGATTCTTGGGGTTCTAGTAGAATTTTGTCTTTTTTAATGACATTTTAAGTCAGTAATGGTTGTGTATTAAAAAAATTCAAATATGTCCTGGTTTTAATAATCAAAAAAACTAAAAAACCCCAAACCACTGATTCACAGAAGTAAAAGTATACTTAGAGATACAGTGTGCATTTCACATCAAATTCAAAACAGTCATTCTGAGTATTTGAGTTTGGCAATGTTGCAAATATCTCAATAGTAAAGTCAGTATTTTTATCTAAATTTGATCCTTTAATACATCTTTCCATTGGCTTCATGCTATATAATATGCTGGTCTCTTGCAGTGTCAGTTTAGACGAGCTAACTAGGTGTTTATGATATACTCACTACCATGATATCATTCTGAATACCACTGCACCCAGTGGAGGTTGCTGAACTTCTGGCATGCTTGCTCAGTATTTCTGGTTCTTGAGCATTTCACTTCATAAAAACATTTATATCAATAGGCCAAAACAAGATCTGGTCTAAGCAAATCTAACTTCATTTTAGGATCAACACAACAGTGGATTAGGACCTGTCTGCACCAAGGCTAAATATTTTTGAAAGTATTCATTTTACAGTGAAAGCAATATTATGATACTAACTAGGAGTACCACGACCTTTGTCTTTTAAACCTCTTTAGCAGCATTAATTACAGGAATTAAAAATTATGTGAATGTAATTTGGAAAATATAATCTAAACTGAAAAGAGCATTTCAATACTTAGAAATACATCCCACCATGTAATGTTCTTTGGAATGGAGAATTTAAAATTTTAACCCTCTTTTTTTCTGCAGTAAATGTAATTATAGTGTAGATATGATTTTCATTGCAATCACTGCTATAGGAAGTGATGAAAGAACTCATAAAGGATTCATACACAAAATCAGTAAAAAAACAGATTTTATGATAAAGGTTGTACTTACCTCAGTTTGAGAGAGTTCAAGTCATCTAAAGACAAAGCCAAAATACACTGTCATTTAAAGTAAACAGTATTAATTTTAAAATAAAATATTAAACTTGTCAAAATAGCCACATGACACGGGAGAATAATGTTACTGCTTAGCATAGGCAACATATTCACTACCTCAAAAACCTCTCCTTTTTACAAGTAAAGGAAATAACCAAAAGGTCTTCTATCATCTACTTGTTTTTATCTCCTACTCTCTGTGGGTGCTGATTTTTAGCCTATCTCACTTCATGACCCTCAAGACTCTATATTTGCCCTACTGCAATAGAATCCTTCAAGATGAGAATCAAAGATTATCCCTTCTTCTCTTGTTAGCTCTTCCTCAATACCGTTTTGTTACTTTATCAGAGCTTCAGCTGCCACATTTGCACTTTACAACTCACTCTGCCCTGTGCTTAATTGGTGTTCCCAGTTGTCTTGCAAATCTACCACTATCACCTCAGAAAGCTTCTTGTTTTGCTCCTGTTTTCTGTCTGCTGCTTCCCATTTCTGCACAAAATTCCAAAGTTGTTATCCATCTTGTTTTCAAAACTCATTCCCTCATTATCAGTTTGATTCTTTCTCACCTTTTCTCCCTTGTGCTTTCAGAACCTTGCAGGTCTTCCTGTTCCAAATGCTTACCACTGTGCCCCACTTATCTATTCCTTAATGCCTTTTTTTTTCGAATGGCTGTCAAACCTTATTTATCTGCTTCCCTTCTTCTTCTCCTCTATCTCCCTTGATGTTTTGTAGCTTTTGAGCAATGTCTCTTGGTCTGTCTTCTTCTTCTTCCTCTTTCCACATTAGGCATTCCTAAATGGAAAGGGATCTTCACAAATTTTATCTTCCAGAGTCCTCCCTTCCTTTACTGCTGAGCCATATAACTCACTGCTCTCGCAGTAGTACCTAACCTTCTCCAAAGTTACTTTTCTCAGGAATTATTCTTCCTCTATTACAATTATACTGTTACTCAGTTAGTATATTTTAATACTTTGTTCATAGAATCACAGAATGGCCGGGTTGGAAGGGACCATAAAGATCATCGTTCCAGCCCCCATGCCATGGGCAGGGACACCTTCCACTAGACCACGTTGTTCAGAGTTCCATCCCACTTGGCCGTGAACACTTCTAGGGATCAGGCATGTACAGCTTCTCTGGGCAACCCGTTCCAGTGCCTCACCACCCTCACAGTAAAGAACTTTCCCCTAATGTCTAATCTTGTAAAATTATTTGTAGTCAATGAGAGTTTTTAAATTTTGTTTTAATTGGTTATGTCTAAAAACACAGATGACAACACTGTTCATGTTGAAACTCACAGTTCATACTTTGAAAAATTCGCTGAACTTTTAAGTAAAAATTCTCCCATACTATTTTTAAAAGACAAAATGCCATATTAATATAGAGAATATTGTACAGATGCAAACAATTTCTCAATGTAACTTTTAATTCCTCACATAGGAATTGACTGTTGCTAATGCTCGGAAATACTATCCTGCCTTACAGTGTTCTGTCAGAATGTAATATAAACCACAATTTGGCACTATACTCCCATGGTTTGCAGTTCTACATTTATCATGAAAGTTGTGTTTTGCTTTTGCTTCAGGTTTGCCTGTCACATTCCATGCTGCTCCACATCCATGAGGAGTATTCTGAAGTGAATAGGTTCACCGCAGCAGTGAAATGGAAACTCACTTTTTAATGACATTCCATCATGCTCCATCATGGCTTTGTTTGAAAATATTTGAAGCTCACAGATGCATGTCAAAATGGCACATGGAATATCACTTCAGCTGCAAACAAACATCAAAGTACAAGAAAGATTATCTGTTTGGAATAATAGCTTGTTAATGGGGAATATCAATCACAGAACTAGTTTAACTTAAGCAACAAGATCATAGTTTGTGGAGATGCACAATCAGTAGGTGTCCAGTGACTCCCCAGCTCTGTGAAATCAGCACCAGTCTTTATAAAAGTGTTTTGGGGGCATAATAAAACAAAGTATAGAAAAGAATCAACCATGACAGATATTTTATTGCAGGGTCTTTCTGTCTCCAGTCAAGAAAAATAGCAATGCAAAACAGGCTCAAAGAACCACAGTGCCGAAGCTGCAAGAAAATGCACAGTGGGTGCACAACTCATTGTCACACAACAAAATTCAAGTATGTTGTTAAAACTCCTTCAATTTTGATAAATCTGCATAACCATGTCAGTTAATTCATTGGATACGTTTCCCGCTGAAGTACCAGTTAGGGTAAACAGCTCTCCTCTTTGTAAAACAAATACAAACAGTAAATCTTTGAGATACTTACCAGCTAGAGGACTTAGAAAACCAATCACTTTATCTGAGCTAGTGAAAAGCTGACCAAAACAGACCAGAACCTATTAAAAAATACCTGGCCCATAGCTTTTGAGAACTATTCCTGCTTCTTAGAAGTAACGGGGTAGAAAAAGCAATGTCTAAATGATAATTGACACTTAGCTAGGCTTCCTTCAAAACTCACCACCCTACCCACATGGCAGAGAACTACCCACCTACACATCCTTCTCCCAGTTTTTAGCCTTCCTTTACTATTGAAGAATAGATACTAAAAGATACTTTTCCAACTTCAGTAGCTTAGATTTCTCACAGTCAAGCCCCAGAAAAGATGCAGTCCTTCTGGAATATAAAGGCAACTTTCTTCCTTGGCTTTGAACAAAAAAGTTTGTAGGCTGATGTTATAAGCTGTCCTTCCAGGCTTTTTTTTCAGAGAGTTTGCCATACTGTTGTCACACATGCTAAATCCTATCAGCAAAATATTTTCACTCATCTGGATCAACTCACTCAGTAGCAGTCAAAGCCTGCCTCCCGTCAACTTGCCCAGAATTTCTTTCTTCCCAAACTGTCTAGCAGCTGAGCAGGCTCCCTGGGATCACATGCTCAAATATACCTACTTTCCATAGCACATTTTGACTTTTGGAGTGCACTTCCAATAGCCAGCTCTGCTTCTTGCTTTCTCTGTACCATCAAATGCTGTGTTCTGCTAACATGTTTTTAATAACAGCACGGTGTCCCATGCTCTGGGACAGAAATACCACAACAATAAGATACAACTCAAAATCAAATGCTGCATCAAGAGGCAAGTTTGAGTTAAGAGGAAAGGCTTACTGGCCTTTTCCTCACAGCCTCCTTGGGTGGCATCTTCCACCGAGGAGGCAGCCTTCTTTTCATTCAGGTAAAGAAATTCTCCTGCCTGCTCAAAAGTGAGGAGATTCTTTGCAGTCTGAGCACCCAAGTGCATGACAGGATTATGACATACCCAGCCACCCACATTGTCACGGAGTGGTTTTGTTTTGAAAAGAAACCACAAGCACTAGGACGAATTTTAAGATGGAGAATGCTCTTGAAACACTGTGCTTAAGTGAAAATGCACATGAGGAACTTCACACACAGACACATATCCAAACAACAACAACAAAAGCAAAAAAAATAACAGCAGATCTGGGGTATTTTTCTGCATATGCAAATATTTCTAGACTAAATAACCAATAATAAGTCCTCTCAACATTCTCTCCAGTAGGGTTAAGTATATATAGTTATGCTGTCACAGTCTGTAAGAATGCCCTTGGAAGGGGAAAGGGATTAGGTCAGCAAGGTTGCCCATTTTCTTCTCATGGTCTTTCTGCAAACTGACCTCTCAGAATTCCCTATTCCCTTAAACACTGGTGACAAATTGGAATGAAGTTACATTCACATCTAAATAGACAGATTTCTCTCTGTTGCATAAAACTGCTTAGGTTTATTCTTGTCAAGACCTGGACCTGGAAAGCTGGAACTTACACAGAAAATTAGGTAATCTTGCTCCAAGATATAAACTTCTTGCTGCTCTCAATGCCTGACATTGTCCCCTGGGTTTGATGAGGCAATTTCCCATCTGCATTTTTAAATGAAAATACATTTGAGTCATAGTCTGGGAAAGGGCTGCTGCATGTGCCAAGGTATCATACAGTCAGGGCAGAAGGGAGTGTATGAGACCAGGCAAAACCTTCCCTTCTCCTCCCTCTCTCCTCTCTGGTCCCACTTTACAGAGAACAGTGAAGGTTGCTGAAGGCAGGGAAGCAGAAAACCCACCTTCAGCCTGGTAAAGAAACACCTGCTGAGTTCCTGTCATTCAAAACCAACTTCAGGAGAAGGTACTATGCAGGCACCATTACAAGCTACCTTCAAAGTCAGCAGAACAAAAGTTTTATTGAAATGATTAAAAGCTAACCAACTGTGTTAGTTTTCTGTAAAGTTCTGTAAAGTTGGCTATTTCTTTGTACAAATTATATAGTTTGACAACTTTAAAATCAAGTTAAAAATAGATCAGAAATGTTTGAATCCCGATTCCACATAATTATTTTATTGTTTTATGTTAATCCAAAGCATGAACATGGTTTCTTGGAAAATCAAAGACAGATTTTGAGGAGCTATTAATGTCAAAACTCATTACTTAAAGAGCAATTAATAATTTCCTTGCATCAAACAAAATATTTAAATAAATGGTTATGGGAAATCTTCTCTTCACTAAACTGAAAAGTTGCCATCTGTCTTTCATTCTCCCTATATTATCTGTCAGTAAAATAAAGTAAAATAGATTAAAAAATTCTTATACATTATAATAATGCTATGATAAGCTGCTGGTGTTTATGTTAGTTTGCTCTCACTCAGAAATGCACATAATTATAACACAGCATTTTCTCACAAATGCTCAGGCATATACTGTGAACTTCTTGGCATCTGAAGAATTTACCATAAAAGAGCTGAAGGAAAGCTGGGGTTTTCTTCTTTGCAGAAGTAAAAATAATTAAATTCTGGGCTGCCACAGGCTCTAGAACAAACAGAAGTTTTTATGCCATTGAACAGCACTAGCATCTTGAAATTTGTGTGCAGAGGAGGAAGAGGTTTTAGGCAGGAGGATGTCTCCGATAATTTGTCACAGGTCCTATGATTTTTATAAAGAGGATAAAACTTTTCCATTCTGGGGATCACATGCACACAGTATAAACATGGACTCTCTCTTAGTAAAGCACACTGGTAAATATATCCAGAATTACCACATCATCTGTATTTAAACCATCTGTTTATCTAATGTCTTAAATGCAGAGAGCAAGGAACATAGCTGCATTTTAAGTCAACTATTCCCTTATTTCATATGATTCCATTTAAGGCTATGGAAGCCTAGCTTGGGCAGCTGTCCTGCTGTTTGAGCTGTGGTCACCAAGTGAGATCATCAGGCTCTTGCAGGGAGACATCATCATGACTGAATGTACCTAAAGGATGGTAGTAATGTCTTGAAACGTTGACCTAAACATACCAAGAAGGAAGCATGGCCCAGAAATCAGTGCTGGTAAGTTCTTCAGTTTGTCAGGTAAGACCTTGCAAGGTGCTGATGGGTCTGTAGCTTCTCCGAGGAAACTTTCTGCCCACATTTGCTGGGTTGTGACTTCCTGTAAACTTTTCTTGAAGAGCAAGATTCTCTCCAGGGAAGCAGATCTTTTTCTTCCCATCATTTTATATAATCCTTCCAGACCTCTTTCTCAGCTGCTAATGATACCTGGTTGTTTCCTGGAATAGGTTGCAACCTCTTTTCATCTCCCAGGCACAGATCTTGAGTCTACACATTTGACCTGGTCAGGTCCCAGAGCAGAACTGGGAGTACAGAACTGCTCAACATCCATTAACAGCAAGGGTTTCCTACCAGCCCTCATTTCCCTCTACTCCTCAGCATCTGGCTCCATCCTTTGAGCCACCTCAGCTCAAAGGAGCATTTCAGGCATCAGTAAACAGCATCACCTTTATCACATAAACAAATGCAATTTACCTATTCAGTAAAAAGAAAAGAAATTGAGGTGCCTGATAAGCCATCAAGTGAGTCTCTGAACTGAAAGCAACTGGAAGGTGTAATATGATCCATTTTTCTGGCCACAGATCCAGGGAGATACTAAATTACTTGGTAAGAGAAAATCTTGATTTTTTGTAAGTGGTGTCAAACCTGCTGTCAAAGCTGTAGCCACTTCTGGGCATCACAAAGCAGAATCTTCTGGAGAAAAACAATATTAGCTGTCACAGGTTGAGGTAAAGGGTGAAGAATCTGCAGCTAGGACAGGCAATACCTAAAATACTTTGAGGCCAAAAAAAATGAAACCTTACCACATATACACACGTGCATGCACACACTTTCAGGAATGAAACCTGGTAACTAACTAGCAAGCTCCAGAAAGAAAGACTCAGAATCATAGAATCATTTAGGTTGGAAAAGACCTCTAAGGATAAATGAGCTTCTGAGTGCTAATTAACATTAGCTCCAGGCTAAGGTGGCAATGTGTGTTATCTGTGAGATAGGCACAAAGGAGAGCTGTAATAAACTCTCTCAGACTTCAGCTTTGGATTCATTCTTCTGTCTTCTGTCTTCTCTGTTTTCCTTGTTTTATTATACATGAAATGGCCATTTATATTTGTGGTGTGTGTTTGTAGACTAAATGTGCTTCATTAAATTTATAGGTATAGTGTGCTTTACAGATTTTGTTCTTTATACAGAGTCTGGTCATTAGTAGTAATAATAGTAAACCATTGCCTCTCAAATTATGTTACAGGACATTATTACAAAGCCTGTAACTGTTCTGTTATTTATAGTCTCTAATTTACAGCTTTTTGTCTAAGCAACCATCAACTAACTGTACTCTTAAATCTTGCTCTTTTGCTGAGATGTTTAGACTACCATTTTTATTGTTACATGCTTTTATTCTTCAATTCATTCCACACACTGTTTAGGTGATTTGTTTCCTGCCTATGTGCACTGACAGCCCAGACACTGAGAACTGGATTAATAGGAAATAACTCATGAGTTGGTTTTATGACTGAGAGTCCTGTAAATGAGATTTTGATAGCACATATAATTAATGCTGTTACACAAAGTAGTAGTTTTACCTGTGATTCGAGACCCAGGACTGACATTAATAGTTTCTACTTGCTGCCAAAATTGTCACAACAATTTTTACATCCATTTTTTTATTACACTGTCTTTTAACAAGTGTGCCAAATCCAGAAATCCTCTAGAATAGATCATTTCCCAAAAGAAAATGAGAAAATACAACTGGAAGGCACAAAACTGAGCCACAAATTCTCCTTTCATCCTCTATAGGCACACACAGGGATGGAGAAATTCTGAAGCTATGAAAAAAACGTAGATCACTGCTATGATATCATTCTCTGAATGCTTGTCTTAAAATGATAAATTATTATGGTCCTTTTTCAAAAGGAAACAAACAGTTTCCACTTCCAGTCAAGTGGCACCCTTAGTAATTTTCCATGTTGATACCAGCTGATTAAAAACAGACAGAAATTATTCCTCCCATAGTCTGCAATAAAAGAAAAACAAACTTAGTAATAAAATATGAGGAAATCCTCCTATTTCACCTTAAATGTCAGCCAACCCTTTGTTCTCTTGTCATGATTTTAAAGGTCAATTATGGAAAAAATGTTCTGGAGAAATTGTAAGTACTGAGGTTTTTCTAACAAGAATATGATACCGGGAACTTGTAACATTCATGTTTACAAATTTCTGCTGAATTGCTCATTCACTAGTTAAATTCCAGAGTCAGCAATGGAAGCCTCGTTTAAGTGTAACCTAAAACCTATTTGTGGATTGAAAATGTCAATACAAAGGTTAATTCCTTACAGAAGCGTCTTTCAGAAGTGGAAATAAAAGTATTATAGCCTATAAGCTGAAATGAAGCCTTTCTCTCATTTATAACGTCTATGCACCATTTTCTCACTAATTAATCCTTCAGATCACTTAGGAATGCCAATAAATAGTTTTTTCTACAAATCCAATTCAACAAGATTCTCAATATAATTTTTTTCCTTCTTGAGAAGACTGACTCAAACTGCAGCTTTGTTCTCGCTTATTGGTGCAGGATTGAACTCAACAAGCAGCTGTACCATAAAAGGCACATTGGTGGAGTTAGTAAATGGCAGACTTCAGAGGCAGTTTTCAAAAACACTTCAGAGTAACATAAATGGTCACAAGATGGATTTTCACTGCTGGAACTGGTAACTTGGGTGGAGTGGTACCAAAATAAAAAGAATAATGCTCATAAGTAGAGCTTGCTTTTTCCTTCCCTCATAGATCTTAAGACCTTTCTTACCTGTCTCTTTGGGAGACTGAAAAAAATGTCCTCTTAATGGGGGTTGGTTTTGGTTAAGCCAGTCATCATCCAAGCATGCTCAGTCATAATATAAGATAGCTCAAATTGGTACTTATTCAAGTAAATTTCCCAGGAGACTGCTAATTGAAAAACAATGACAGTTCATAACTTTGTGGAAAAGCACAGGCAGGAGTCCAAGGAACAGAACAATTCAGATTATTGACAGTTGTACACATGAAATTCAGCTCAACTTAAGAAAGATTTTTTAGAAACAAGGACATAAAGCAACAAGGGATTAGGTAGGGGAAAGATATATGGTAGCACTTCAACATTCTACAATACACATCGCTGCATGTCTTAGATGTGCTTATATTTCCTATCTATTCTTCATATATCCAAAGCACAAAATAGAAGTGCAAAAAATTTTTCTCAGGAAACATCCACACTTATGTCATTGAAGATAAAATCAACTGAAGACAGCTGTATGAGAAAAAGCCTAAAAATGATGTATCTTTCCACCAGCAGGAAGAATTATAAATATCCATTTTCAAATCTATAAGAACAGTATTATGATGATAATCCTATAATATGGGCTTTTCCTGCAGAAAAAAATTGAGGAAAAAACTTACCACTAATGATGATTAGACTGCATGAACAGGCCTGGGAAGGTAAATGTAGGTCTACTGGTGTATCTACTCAATTTCTGCAAGTTAGGAAGCAATTTGCCTGTAAGATTTTTTTTCTTAAAGCTTCTAACTGGAGGCTGAATTACACCCTGATATATAAGGTTTCAGGTCCCTTTCAAAAACCCTAGCACTAAAAAAAACTTGTGTTGTAACTATTTAACTATATAAAAATGAGTCGTCTGTATTTGTTTTATCCTGCTATATTCATAGTAATTTTTTTGTTTTTAATTTTCAGAATGTTCCTTTTAAGGCTTTATCATTTTATATGACTTTGTTGTGTCTCCACATTTTTCAGCAAGATAACCTCAGTCAGAGTTCAAAGGTAGGATACACTTTCAATAGTGTAGTCATAGTCTTATTATATAAAATCTTCCACATTAATTTTAAAATGAAACAAAAGAAGATTCATGATGCCAGTGGAGCTGAGTGTTAAACATACTGCTTTTCATTAGAATGAATAATAAGCATTAAAATTACACCCCTAAGGATGCTTCTGTTTAAGAGTAAACAAAAAATCTGGAGGCTGGGATATCATCATCAAATCTTCTACTCAGCAGCTAAACTAACTTACCACTGTTGTTCTGTTCATGTCTTTTGGATAGGAAGGTAGAATGACTCGAGTTTGGATAGATACATAATTTACTACTGCTTGGAATACATATTTTCCACATATTTACTATCTTGTAATTCAAATATTCTTTTTCTACAAGTCTTTGTTTGGTTTTGATTACCAGTGAAACAAATATCATTTTCCCTTCACATTCTCCTAATTTTTGTACATTTATGCCTTACATTCTGACATCCATCCCAAAAATAAGAATCGTTTTCTTTCCTTCAGTGAGGATTCTTGGTCAGCCCTAGAGCTACGGTGAGGATGGAAGCTCATGAAAATTAAAATCAGGGCCTTCTTTGCAGGAACATGTTGGTTGTTTTACAGCGTCCTGTGAGGACCATGGACAGATCTTACTCATTCCATGGACTGCCATGAGGTCTGAGTTAAAAACTGTTCATAGCTAACATGAGATGTGAAGTTCTTCTGCATTAAAAAGGACATACCTGAGAAAAAGAGTAAGAGAATGACGCAATCTAACAGGGTTCTGCATGTACACATGATTAAAAAAGAAAAACATATCAGAATTCTTGCTACGCTATAGTTCCCTAGTCTCAGGCAGAACAAATAGCATTAGTGGTACAACAAATCAAATATTCTTCGAGTTTATACTACATTTGGTCAGATTCTATCAGCACAAGTGACAATTTGGCCATGATTAATTTTGCCAGTGATTTTTCTCACTCTGTACCTTCCCAAATCTTAGGAAGAGTGCTTTTCAGCAGTTCCAGCAAAGACCATGTAACAGTGGAAGAAGTGAGAGTAGCATCTCCAAGCAGGCATTCACTTTGGACAACAAGAATATGAATTTTTTTTCCAGGAAGGAAAATTGTACAAGTTCTTGATGACTTAAAACAAAATGTATGGATACTAATATATTTCAGAATTTCTCATTATCTCTGAAAGATGTCTAAATGACCTCAGACAAAATCTCTCAAAATCACAGCTGTAGGAGGCTGAAGTAGGTACTGTGGAGAGATATCTAAAAGGCAGATGTCACAATATGGAAAAGTGCAAAGGAGATAAAACAGCACCACAGCTGCTCTGAACAAAGTGCATTTGTTCCTGGTGCTTTTACTGAAGTAAATTCTGTGCCTCGGTAAAAGCAGACCTTTATTCTAGAAGAGAAATAACTATAATGTAAACAAATTACTTCAATCCTCTATTCAGCTGGCCTCATATGTCTTAAGATTTTTGTTGTTTCTTCTTTAAGCAGACTGAAATACAGCTTTAGTGTGTCTACATTCCTGATGTACCACATTCCCTTATGGGCCCAGACACCCAGCCTATACCACTGTATTAATTATGGAGCACTAATTTTACACACAAATTCTGCACTAGAATGGCTGTAAAGAGAACTGGCAGAACTGTCTTACTACAGTCTCCTTTACTGCAAAATTACATCATGCAATGTGACTGCTCTGGCTTGCACAGAATTACAATTTTCACAGCTCAAGCCAGGAGAGCAAGGTGATGGCATTTTTAATACTCATAGTTTGCTGCTTTATGAGTTAAGGTAGGTGGCCAGTTGTTATTTTGTAGGCTCATCTGTCAGTCTAGTGCTGTATTTGCAATACCATGAGACTAAATGAAAATGTTGTGAGCACTTCTTGGTGCTGGAAATATAATTTTTTTTTTTTTCTGGAAAGGCTGTTGCCTAGAGTAACAGGAAGTGATCTAATATTGCATGTAATAGACTTATTATTGTTAAAAGGTCTGAATTTCACTTAGGTAGCCAGCATCTCACGACAGTCACTCCTTCATTGGTAGTACTTGACAGTGTGGCAGAAAAGAAGAGGAAGGGAATAATAACTCACTTCAATCACATCTCATTATGTTAAAAGACAAGTTGGCAATGGAGAAGGAAAGCTCCCTGATTGATGGAGTAAGGGCTGAGGAGAAATTTGGCATGATCCTAGATCTTCTACTTGGAAGATTTAGGATGAAATGCCATTTTATTCCCGTATAATCCCCAATTATATGATGACTGACACCAAGGTGGAGTGCTAAACCACAAACATCATGCAGTGGAGAAGTTAGAATCATATTCTTAACACTTGAAGATATAAAACAATATAAAAAACAGTAAAGAAAATCAGCAGTCTTTCCATTAGGTGTCATACTTTGCAGATGGATGCAAGGGCAGAGTGCTAGCCTCAGAATGGGTGGTCATTTAGATGGGGTGTAGGCTTGACTTTTACAAAACTTATCCAGAAAAAATAAACCCAAATTAGAAAATCATGTTAGCAAACACAATGCTTTTGTCCCCAAAGTTCTCATGGTTAAAATCTTAGAATTTAGATTCCCACAAGAGCAATGTGGGGAAATGTTAGTGGGGGTTTTTTCTGTCTTGAACAAGATCATGGATCTTTCTCAGAAGAGCATCATGCAATCCAGTTCTATATAGTGTCACAATGAGGAATCAAATCCTTTTCAGTACTGCGAGTTGTTCTTTGAAGGTAATTAATTTTGCCTGAAGAGGATGCTGCCGAGGCACCTTAACACCAGCTCTTCAAACCACCTCAGTGGGACCTGTTGCACTTCTTTCGGCGTTGCTATTCACATGTTTGAGATATCAACACAGTTTGCTCAGAATTTGCCTAAAAAAATGCTGAGCCACATCCAACAGAGGGCAATGAATTGTGCACAGATGAACCAGCCAATGAGACATCTGTCACTGATGATCCTAAATGTGCTCATGTTTCTTTAGTCATGATTCCCTAGGCCAACACCGGGAAAAGTATGAGACATAGGTTTGAGGTCTTTTATGAAATCAGAAAATATACCTGTCCACAATAACAATTCTTGTGCACTATTTAGTTGGATGGTACAGAGGAGATCATGGGAACTTAGTAGAATTATGGGATAAATAACCAGGTTTTGGTCAAATGCCTTTGTGTAAGGAGAAACGTTAAATATAGCATGCACATGCCTAAAGATAGAAAA
Organism: Rhipidura dahli; assembly: GCA_013399225.1. Lineage (NCBI taxonomy): Eukaryota > Metazoa > Chordata > Aves > Passeriformes > Rhipiduridae > Rhipidura > Rhipidura dahli. Next base: position 272,505 of record VXAC01001424.1, read on the forward strand.
ATGTTTCTCTTTAAAACAATTAAACCACAGACGATCTACTACATTTCAAATCAGATGCATACAATTGACCAAAATATATATGGACATCTCATCAAAATTCATAACATAGATCCTGCTGAAAAGAGCAATGATGATACTTATACAAAAAGGTGTCTTCAGAGCCTGGTTAGCACAAGTGAAGAGCTTTTAAGAAAATCAGTGTGAGACAAATGGGATGTAATAGTCTGGACAGTGAGGAAATATTGAAATACAGCAGAAACCTGATAAATTGTGACAGTGGCATACCTCAGAAAGGAACATGAAATTACCATCCAGCATATGACTTTAAAAGTAAAATACTTTTACTTTCAAAGGAAACAAAAAAGGAATCTACCTTCTGAAATTGTATTGCTTAATCTTCACTGGTTTTGAATAAAGAGAAGAGGCACTAGATTTTTAAGAAAGCCAGTAGTCAAAAAAATAGGTAGAAAGCAAGTAAATTGAGACAGTACCTAGATATACACAGTGTCATTCTCATGTGAATCCTATGCCCCTAGTTTCATTAGTTTTCATGGGTGTGAACAAAGTAAGTCATCCCTAGATAACAGTTGTGTCTTCCTAAAGCAAGCAAATTTATTATATTTTAGACACTTCTGAAGTAAACAATGTTGATATGAGTGTGAATCCAGATTTTCAATGACAGCAAAAGTAACCACATAAAATTCAGTCAGCTTCCAAAGTCCACCTGAAATGAAGGTGTGGTCATCACATCTGCAAATCTGATGATTTGCAAAATCCTTAATGGATCCTCCCTCCTCCATCCATCTCCTTGTTTAAGGGAACCTTTTGAATTTATTGTTTTACTCAATATATACATTCCTCTCTGTCCTAAAAAGAGATCAGCCCAGGAAAGGGTATTAAGAAGGCAAGGTTGTGCAGGGTTCTAAATCTTCTCAGTGTTAATGCAGTTCCTACACGTAAGAAAGCTGGAACTGCAGTAGTTCTTGCATGCATACATGAATGAGGTTGATAGGTTCTAGTTGCTATAATGTCTGGGGCTTGGCAAACCAAGCTAGATAATCTTTAAAAGGGAAATGCACAAAAAAATACCTAAGAGGCCAGAACCAGTCAAAGATTTCTGAGCTGGTCTTAAAGGTAACAAGCAAGTTATTTGGAGATCCGATTACTCTTGGCACATTGTATCAGGAGACACATCAGGGTCTGCTAAGCTGCTTTAGACATTATAGGAATTCATTGCCATATTATTGCCTAATTTTTACTGGTAAAGACCTGGTGACCTGGCAATCAAAAGCAAAAAGCTAGACAGAAAGCAGGTATCATTTTCTGGCAGAGTCTAACCGTGTAACCAGCAATAAATGGATCCCATATGGTCTTCATCAGCAGAAAATATACCATTTGCTTTACTTGGCTGCATTTTGTTGCCTTATTTTAGGTGGAGAGATATGAGGGATCTTGACAGCCTGACAGGAACCTCATGAGTTTCAAGAACAGCGTAAGCACTGCCAGCAGATTATTTTTCTCATCTGTTCAGCACTTGAAAGACTACTTTTGGAATATAGCATCCAGTTAGAAGCTCCTGACACAGTGGAAGGCCATCAGATAGTCAGGCACCTGCAACATACAACATACAGGGAGAGTCTTGGAGAGAGAAGTCTAAGGTCTTGCAGGACTTCAGTAACATGAGGGGAAGGTGTAGAGAAAAAACAGAGCCAGGCTCTCCTACATACACAGTGACAGGACAAAAGGCCTCAGCTAGAAGATGCAGCAATGAAAATCATGATTCAATATCAGAGAAAGAAAATTTAAACCATGAGAAACCCTATAAGTAGAACAGGGTTCCCAAGATGCCTGGGGAGATTGTGGAATCTTCAGTTTTAGAGATATTCAGGACTAAATTAGACAATATTGTCAACAAGCTGGAATAAGCTGACTCTGTTTTGAGCCAAGGGTTTGGTCAGAAGACCTAAGAGGTTTCTTCCAGCTTTATATATGTCAGGATCTATGACACTCTACTAGCTTCATCCTGGCTGCTGCAATGTTGTAATGAGTAAACTGTGCTTATAAGATTGAATGGGGTGGAAATAGTTTAACTGAACAGAAGCAGAACAAAGACCAGAAACATTTCAATGAGCTGTGCTGGTGCTGCTGGTGCTACAGAAGACCAACACTAGACAGCTGCCAGTTGCAGGAGACACCAATTATTTTTCAAGCTTGCTCTGAAGCTTCATTTGAAATATATGTATAAATATACATAAGGTAGCACTGAATAATAAGTAAATCAAAACCTAAAACTCAGTGTTTCTTATCACCTGACAGATGCTTACAGAATTTAGACATCAACCACCAAGCAGTTCACAGTTGTACTCTTGTTGGGTCAAAGTAAGCTTACTAATGCACAGCAACTGTTTTCAAAGTGTACAAATTGCCCATGAGCTGCTTACAATTTTGAGGATTTTTTCTTCATTATTCAAAATTATTCATTCCAAAATTTCAGCAAACAAGCAGTGGTCTGTAGCTTGTGAATGAGCTGTTTGTTGCCATTATACAGCATGGACTTCATCCAAATCCTATTGAAGTTGATGGAAAATCTCCCACTGACTTAAGATAGGCTTTGGACTGGCCCTGTTGAGTGGCAGTACTCGTTTTGATTGGAATTATAGGTCACAAGGAATTTTTTCTCCAATATTCAGTGTTTCTGCCAACTTTCTGGACAATAAGAGCATTTGTCTGAGTTTTGACACAAAGAAAATAGAGAACAGTCATTAATGCAGCCAGAATGAATTTGTTGAAAAAACTCAACTATTCATGGAAAAGAAAATGGTACTATCTGCCCAGACATAGTTCTTTTGGATTCACATAAAGGAGAATTTCATGATTAGGGGATTAATGTTTACAGAAAAGTGTACCCATAACATTTTTCTGCTGAATACTTGTGTGTGTGTGTTCCCTTCCTTATTGCTTTAAAAAAATGTTTATGGAATAACATTGTGAATTAACATGGATACAGCTTATTTTGATAAGGATCAAAAAAAAAAAAAAAAGGGGGTATTTTTCATTCCATTTTGGTCAATAAACAGTAGTCTCTCAGACTCTGTAGGCAAAAAGATTTAGTACATGTCCTCAGATTACTAGACCTGAACATGCTACAGAGATAAACAAGGGGGCTGGTAAGCCTGAGACACCCCAAATATAGGTTAAAATTTCTTGAATTTGAAAGTACTATATGCTTCATTTCTCTTGTACTTCAAGCTTCTCGCATTGAAAAAAATGCAGCTTACATACTCAGCTAAGTAAATCATGAAAAGCCCATGTCCTCTTTCCCTAATGACTAAACACAGAGCTTAAATCCAACTGCACTACATAAAGTACTTCAAGGGAAAAAAAGAAAAGAAAAAGAAATTGGGATCTCATGTCAACTAAAATATTGAATGTTTTATTTATGCTAAAAAGAAATTATTAAATAAATTACTATAAAACATCCTACACAATTTGCAACAGCTTGTCTGGGAAGACTTTATATTCTTGAAGGGAGATGAAAAATCATGATTCAGAAACTGCCATTTGGGAACTTCCATTTGGGAACTGGGTTTTCTTATGAATTTGGGCCTAAATTCACAAAAGGCAGACACCTGAAGTTGATAGTAGGCAACAGTTATATGCTGGTTTCCTGAAGTATCATACTGAAATCCATCAATAACTTCCAGGGTGTATAAAGGTTAAGGACAAGAGAGGTTTTGATATAAAACCCTGAGGTGTTTCAGCTTTTGCTTCATTCTGTGCCTCATCAAGCTCAGCCCTAGAAGGCAGAGACACTGAGGGCCTCTCTCCCATGAGATTCTGATTTGGTGTTGTTCTTCTGCCTACCTACTGCAAAAGTTCCATTTGAACTTATGTTTGTATAATTAAAGGCTGCCTACAAGCATTTATTCCTCCTTCTTCAGATCACATGAACTCTAGCAGCAAGCCAGTTCTGGGAAATTATCTGACTGAAAACCTAAACCTTAAACCAAAGCTTTAAGTTTTGTCTGGATCAAATCCCAGAACAGCCTCACATTGTCACTCACATGAGGACCAGATCAGGTGTGGAGGAAAGGACAGCAAGTCCCCGGTGGGACTCAGAGTGAGATGCAGAGGAAGGTGAGACCACAGCTTCACCAGATAAAACCAGATTGGGCTGAGGAAGTGCAGGTAAGAATAGAGAGATGGGTTTTCATTGTATCGTTATCAAGACAAGATTGATCTGTATTAAAAAAAAAGTAAAACCAACCAGAAGAGGAAATGGTGTCTCCAGCAGAAGAGCAGCTTCTTCATCTCAGTGGGCTTCAGATCTACAGGGCTCATTTACTTTTGGCTGCAGACTCTCATGGTGGGTGTGTGGAGGGGAAGTAATTTTCTCTTTGTGTAATGAAAATAAAGGAAAAAACCCAGATCACAACATTCCTATCCCAGAGAAACCCACCTGTGAGGGAGAACGGTTCACTTCTGCCTGTGCCAGCAAACCAACCTGTACCATGGACAGGACCTGCTCCTGAGCACCAGGGCTGGAGCATCCACACTGTTGCACTGCCAGAGAACACTCTGGGCTGTTTTTGGCAGTGGCCAATTTACCGTCCTCCAAACTGATCCTGGACACTGTCTGTGTGTTAAAGCATGCCAGAACAACCCCCACGAGGCAGTTTTGAAGCATAAAAATATTTAGTAGCCTGTATATTCTTGTGCCATTTGGCCTTTGTGCCAGCAAGTGGTTCCAGGAACATCTTCCTAGAATAGAGACTGCCTGTGGCTTTTATTTATTTTCCATAAAATGTTTGTGCAATTTTTAAATTCAACAGTTGTTTATCACAAAATAAACATTAAGAAATCCCTGAAGAGGGGATCAGAACTTGAGTCTTCTTGCACCAGCCAAGTGCCAAATCAATCTCTTCCCAGATCCTGTGAATCTTTCTGTCTATGCAGTGACAGATAAAGAAAATAACACCAAACTAAGTAAATAAGGTATTTTATGGGGAAATCTGTGTTTATTTTTGAGTTATCTTTTTGTAACTGGTTTCCAGTGAGCAGTCTTGCAAACTGTAATTTGGGTAAGGTCTGCTAGTTCAATTGTTGATCTTCCTTCAAATAGACAGCCTTGAAAAGGATCTTGGGAGTTGAGCATGCGTCCTCCTTCAGCCTGCTCCATGAGTGCTTCCACATCCCAGCTGGAAACTACAGGTGGCAGAACCAAAGAACTGAGGCTGGAAACCAGGCAGAGCCAGGCAAGAAGGGAAGGTGTCCACCACACTGTCAGAAAGATCTCCACATACTTTTGGGACAGCTCTTTGTCGTCAACTGCTTGCATGCCTATCCTACAACTGTCACCTGAGAGAAGACTCCTAGAGAAGATTCCCAGAGAAGGATTCAAGTTTTCAGTGTGGCTGCCATGTGCCTAATGTTTTGATGAGTGCCCTAAGCTGCTCTGCACCAGTATCCCTCCACAGGGCTGACCTGGAATTTCTGAACTGACTTCTTCACAGTCAGCTGTTGTGGCCATTCCATGAATCTCCCAGCACGATCAGACAAATACGCAGTATATTCTATCCTTCCTAAATGAAATTAATAATATACATTTCTCAGGTTTTTAGAGAACTTTTTCATGCTTTACTGATATTTGTTAAAACCAAGGTAGTTTCAGGTATTTTTTTATAAGGCATCTCACCTACCAGATGTTCTCTGTTGAGTCACTGGGGGCACATTCATCTTCTTGTACTTCTAAACTTCTCTTATGATTCATGCTGCATTTCAACCCAGCCCATATTTTTTCTGATATATAAACATTCCCTTAGGTGCCCCAGTTCATGTAATTTCAATATAACCATATAAACTGCACTGAAGTGACTGCTGCACAATTATAGAAAAAATAGATCATTTTAACTGTGAACTGCCAAAAAAAATTGAAATTTTATTTTGAAAATATTTTTTACTAAAGCAAAAATTTATCAGGTTTGATAATTGGTCAATTTTCATGAGCATTTTTCAAGCTGGGAATTTTTCAATCTGCAGATGTCTTTTTCAAAAGAGAGAAAGAAAAAAGAGCAGCGAGAGAAGAAAAAGCAAGAGAGAAAGAGAAGGAGAGAGAAGGAAAGAGACAAAGGAAGGAAGACTGAATTAATAGCCTGCTGGGACCCCGAAAACTAAAATCTTTTAAATAGACCTCTTTTTTTCCACGAGTACAGCACAGTTTATCTTTGAACTAACTGCACTGTATTTTATTTTCACATAATAGATGTTGTACACCTTAAAAAACAACGTGAAACTTTATCTGATTCTAACTATATAAACCCACTTTTGATATATTTCCTTGCAGCTCAACATGATTTCTAAATACACACAAAAATTGTAAGCCCAGTTTCATAGCAAAAGATAGAGAAAGATGGGTGATTTTCCAGTGGACAAAACCTCAGTATTGCAGAAGGATCTCCATCTTAAATAATTTATGGTTTCTCACAATAATAGGGTATGTATCTTTATTGATTGACCTTTGCATCTGAGATTTTTGGCCAAACATCCTGATTTTCTGGATCATGAAAGTTGGAGCATCATTTGAAAAAACAGGGGAGCAGTTATACCCAGTATTTTGTCTTCCTTTCTCTCCACTTTCTCCACAGCTCTTCCACTTGAGTGGTCTTTCTAAGACGATGATGTAATAAGGCAACTTCTCCCAGTTCCAGGTAGGAAGCAGGTGCTCTCTTGAGGACGATCCTGACACAATTAAGAGCTAAACAAAGAGTACACCCAGCCTTTCAGATGGACTCCTGTTGCAACCTGCCAAGATGCTTGTCCCTGGTTGTGTTCTGAGCAGGAGATGGCAGCAGAGTCAGCTTGAAGAAACTGGGGTGAAAGGAGAAGATAGAAATTGAAGAGGGATTCTTGGCTACCCAAATTTTTCACAACGACCTGGTGAAGTGCTGTTATTTAGCTGCAATCTTGTAATATTTTGATTACTCAGTACTATCAAAAAGATATGGCACATTCATTTGCATTTTTGTGAATAAGCAACACAGGAAAATCCATCCCAAACAAATCCTAGAAAGTGAGAAAAGTGAGGTCTCTCCCTAATAAAAGCAGTAAATCATATAAGTTGACCCCAAAGGGACTACGATGGTGGGGGCTCTATTGCTCATGGACCTCTCACATTTGTGTGCAGCCATTTCTATGTACTAGAAGGATATCCTGCAAATAAAAGGTTTATTTTGGAATTCAAAAAGTGGGATTTATGTAGCTGAGAAAAACCAAAAGGAAGATCCAACAAACTGTAACATGATGAGGGACTCCAAAACTGTGGAGGAGGGATGGAAATACATCTAACAGCACACCTCTTCAGTACTGGTGCTGAGCCTTGTCTGAAGGAGAGATGCTTGCTGTATTCTAACTACATTTTTGATAGCATGAGGTGAGAAAACTTAGTGCACCAATTCACCTTCCATTTAACCCTCCTCATTAAATACTTTCTAAATTAATGCTAGGGCAAGCCCTGGTAAGTGAACTGGCACTAAAGCACTTCATTCAGGTGTCTGAAGTCTTGTTACTCATTCCTTTAAAGTTTCATTAAGGTCATGTAGAACCTATGGAAAATACCAAATTGAATGTCCTAACTCTTAAGATCCATTTAATTTTAAATAATTCTGAGAGGGGCATAACACCTGAACTATTGTCTTTGATCAGGGAGTCACGTAGGAAAAAAAGAGAACCAAAGTCACAGCATTTGTAAAGCTGTTGACAGAACAAATGGGCTGGTTAGCACATCTGACAAGATGACCTGACCACTCACATAACCAATTTTTGGTGTAGATTTTTTTGTCAGCCACACTTATTTTTAATAATCTCTTATCGCCCACATGGTCTAAAGGAAAAATCTAATTGGTGTGAGCTATTAATTCAACAGCATGCCAACCTCCAGCTCACTGGAACCATTGCTACCTGTCATCAAGAAGAACTGCAACTCTGAAAACACCTTGCAGGTCAATAGACTTTTAATAACCCACACTTACTCCAGTTATTTGCTGCTTGTATGTCATCACATTAATTGGGTGCTTAACCCCTCACCCTCTTCAAGCAGATACACACTGGGAGGACTTGTCAGTTGGACAATACTCTAATGGGAAGCTTTGCACCTTGAAAAACAGAGAATGAAATGGCAGCTGAGAAGAATTAAACCTTCTCAGTTTGTAGAAAGCAGATGAAGATGGAGGGATTGAGGAACTAGCTATAAGAAGTCACATGGAATGTTTAGTGCCACAACTCAGACCATTTCACAAAGGATGTAGGGCTGCTTGAGGGAGTTTTAAGGAATTGCTGCAATGAAAAAACAAACTAATTCTCCCCTCCCCAAAAATTACTGAAGTTTGAAAATAACTTTCTGAATTCATTGTTTCTTTGGTAAAATAATAAAAAATTGCTTTCACTACAAGAGTTTTTTGCAGTATTTTACTCAAAGTGTCCATTTGGAGTATGTGAAACTCAGCAAAATTTAGGGATAATTATTGTTTTATTTACTTTTAACGGTATTAATGTTCATCATAAACACATACATTTTTAATACAGCAATAAATCCCAAACTGAGTTTCACAAGTGAAAGCCAGAAATACTGACATTTTTACATCTGTTAGCATCTAAGTACCACAGACATCAGTAACATCTGGTAACTGTAGCCTCAGGGGTTAATGCAATAAACAGGCAAAAAACCCCCCCAGACTGTGTCATTCTTTGAAACTCTTACACCTCACTTGATTCAGAACCAAAGGATTTTATGTGTTTGCCATCATTATTACAGAGTCACAGAATCAGCTAGGTTGGAAAAGACCTTTGAATCATCAAGTCCAACCTGTGACCAAGCACCACCTTGTCAACTAAACCGTGGCACTGTTTAATATCTTTATTGATAGTCTGTGAAAAGAAACAGTGAGGTCCCCGTCAATAAGTTACAGTTAACAATACAGGCAACACAAGGAGGGCCAACTTTCGAGCACATGCTTAGAAAAGGGCATGAAGAAGAGATGGCTCCAGTTAACTGCACAAGTGACAAAGCAGGATAAGAAATTTGTCAGTATCCACAGCACAGAGACATAAGTGTCTGCTGTTTGTAAGGTAAAATTGAGATGCAAGCTGCAAGTTTGTAAATGAAGGTAACTCGACAGTTTAAAATCAATACATAACAAGCAACTTGAGCTGCTCAAGTTTTAGGCTTCATGTTTCTCTTCTCTTGCATTTATTGCTCTCTCTCAACATTGCTGAGAAACATCAGCCATGATTAATGTTTCCCAGTAGAAGAAATTTATAAGCCTCCAGCTGTAAAAGAGGGTGAATTCAATACCTAAATTTGATAGCTTTCAGTATAATTGTTTTATTGTTGATATATAACCAGCATTTGCAGTTAACTGACACTTTGGTCATCAGCAATTCTTAGTTTCCTTTCCTTCCAAAGAATGAAACACTGGAAAATATATACTCTGTTTTACATGGGAGATAGGATTCCTCCTTTTGTACCTATCTATGCAGAACACAGTTAAGAATGGGTAGAAAGCAAAATTCATCCTTTAAACTAACAGCAACCCAAAATAACACTAAAGGAGATATTATGGTCAGTTGCTAATTTATGTAAGCTGTTAGGACAAGCTGCATGACAGGTTGCTGGACACAGCAATCAAGCTGCCTTTGAGTGTGTCAGTTTTCTATTCCTGAGTAGAGCTGCAGTGCTTCCCCAAATGAGCACCAACTCTGCCTGCGCTCCACAGACAGCAATTCCCCATTTGTCCCCAGCTCAAACACTGCTTTAAATAGGCCATGGGCAGCTACCTGGTCCTCTTTTCAAAAGGGTTGAAACAGGTCTGTTGAATGTTAATTGTTACTGCAGGGGTGGCAGAAGATGTTTGTATTCTCGGCATCTGGCCTTGTGAGTTCAATAAGGAAATGCAGACTTCTTTCCATTTTCAGGTGGGGGGAATAATCAATACCAATCAGCAGAAGGACCAGCAGCAAGATTACCCAGGCTTGTTAGCTGCCAGGAATGGCACCAGGTGTAAACCTGATAGAGATTGCAGAAGGGAAGGCACGAAAGGCTATTTTTTAGGTCTGTTGGCAGTTTCACTGCCTCTCCATTAAGTATTGCACCTAAGTGATTTGTGCATTTGTGCCTGATATTGCACGTAAATAACAAGAGAAGCAATGAAGTTGACTTATTAAATAGAAATGCAGTGAATAGGAACATTCTCACATGGTCTGTTAGACTTTCCAATAAATCTGTGCCTGGTCTAGGGGACTTAAAAATTTAAAAATCCAGGGCCATAAGAGACAAGTACTACATTAGCAACAAATATGGATTCATATCATAAGAAAGCACTCTCACACAGCCTCTTTCCAATCTAAAGGTATCGGAGTGTTTTACAGGACTGCAGAGAAAGATAATGAGTATTACTGCCCTTTGCAGGCAGGATACTGTCTAAACAGCTCAAGCCAGGCCACCCAGCAAGATGGGGACACAGGCTGCACAGAACAGCAGAGGCTCAAATCTCAACTCTTCTGCATTGTCTCTTAAGGGAAATGGTCTAAATAATTGTTTTCTGGCTCCAAAATAAATCCCCTGAACTCTAAGCATCTTCGTTCCCCTTTACACAGTCTGTGTATTCAGTCTGGGTAAATGTCTGCACTAAATTTGGAGGTGTTCCACATCACACCCAGCTACAAATTCTTCCATTGACTGAAACTAGAATTGAAAAAAAATGACATCTATCTCTTCACATGACCAGTCAGAATTAAGTTGTCTATAGCAGAAGAGAAGCTGTTTAAGCTGCTACCACTCTATCATTCTAGCAGATATATCAGTCACTTCAAATAGATTTCCTGTTCCATTTTCAAGTAAAAGCAGAAAAATTAAAAAGCCAGTCCTTCCTACTTTTGTTTGTGACCTGGTAACAGTGATGAACAGGATTTGGCTTGCTAAAGTGGATACAGTTACACCATAGAGTAATTCTTCAAGGGTCTTTTAGTTTGAGTTAATTTTGAAATGCTATCAAAAAGGGCTCCTAGAATTACTGGATTAAATTTAAGAAAAGGAAGACAGATATCCCCTTCACCAACAATTTGATAGTACTTTTTCTAGGAGCCAGCTCTTGCACTTAAGTTAACATCTCACTGTCTGTTGGGTAAGAGGGCTGTGAACAGTTTTTTGATTTGTAGTACTATTTAAGTCAGATCAAGACTTTGGCTGCTTTGCTGATCTCCTGCTCTTCTGCATCTTAAATCTTTCTGTTTTGATGAGTGTTAATTTGTAACTTTTTGAGGGCCTGTTGGGGTTTGAAAGTTTTCCTTTTCGGTTCTTCTCCGTGGTGGAATTTTTTCCCTGGGTGTGTTGCAGAGAATGATGGCTGGGTGATTACGAGAACAAAAGGGGAAGGCCAAGCAGGCTGCCCGCTCTGGCACCTGGGGGTGGGAACTCAGCTCGGAGGGCCGGTGGGCACTCAGCGTTGGTCACGAGGGGAGGGGAGACTGCTGCCTGCCGTGGTGGTGAGGACAACGCTAC
>VXAC01001424.1:289353-388467 GCA_013399225.1 Rhipidura dahli
CCTTTTAAGTTTTGTGGGAAACCTTTTAGATAACATGAGAAGCATCGTGATTGGTTCTCAAGTTGGCATTTGAAAGGCAAAAGAATTTAAGATTAGCCCTAAGTTTTCCAGGATTCAAAGTTTCAAACACATTGGGCACAAGGAGAAGCGTCTTTCCGCAGAATCTGAAGTGAAACTCAGCATTGCTTCAGTCTGTTTAACCTTACTTGTCAATATCACTGCTTCCACATTAAATTTCTCTGTTATTGAAAGATTACCTTTCAGACCAAGAATGTCCACGAGTAAATGAAAAATGTCTTTCTTTGCTTTGTGAAATCATTCCTTTGTCTTCATGGACTACAGCCAAGGATTGTTTGTGATAGAGATGATTAATGCAGAAATCAAGTCGAATGTGAAAAGCCCTGGGAACAGTTACTTTATTTTTCAGCTTTTACTTTCGCTTACATCAGGATAGGCATACACATATTTCCTTCCATGGGAACCAAAGTCCATAAATTGTTATAGTAAATTCCTTACTGCTGGGAAGCTTAGATGGACAACCTCACATAGTATCATCTGCTTCATTACTCAGAGCTTTCAGCTGACTGTGATTATAATGCACCAAAAAAGCCCAGCTACGGTCTTTTTCTTTTCTTGAGTATCATTCAGCTTAAAATGGATGACCACCATTTTCGTAAGAATTTCTATTTCACTATACTAGAATAGTGCTTTTACTCCCTATTGTATTCTTTGGAGAATGCCCTATTACCTTGATCTTGAAGCTTCTTACACTGAAAGCAATAAGTATTGCAGTCATTTTTTATCAGCGATGATAAAAGCTTTATTCTCCTCATGACAAGTAAAAAAAAAGTTGCCCCTGTTCGTGACTTTGTCTGGGTTTCTTTAGCTTCCTGGTTCCAAGGAGAATAAGTCTCTGGAATCTCAATCTTTAGGTCAAAGCACTGTTTATAGATCAGCTAAAACAAATAAAAATTAGAAAATAATTTCTCTGCTGTCTATCACTCCGAGCTACAAAAACTTCTGAAAGCAGACTGGAAGAACCATGTGTCAGAAATTAGAGTCTGATTTACTTTTTCTGATACCAAGTTAAAATCCAAATCTTTAAGCCAAGCGCTATATATTTTTTTTTTTCCAAAGGACATTCATTAGGTCTGCCAGTAAATCAGCATTTTCTTTCTAACTGCCCAATCCATTGCATTTTGTGCTATTTACAGACATGGCATTGCCTGCTATTTGAGTACATTTAATCTCTTGAAAGTGGACTGGTGAATCTGAACTTCTGAAATGTAGTTGCTGCTGGGGTAATTTAAGGTAGCCCTTCAAACTGCTTCTCCTTGTTCTTACCACAAAGATTCCACTTGAGACTGTTAATCTTTGACTTCCCGATTGTGAAGAAAGTAATACTTGTTTCTTATGTTAGGTCATAACAACAATATTAAAAGGAATGGGTCAATGTGCTTTATTATGAGACTCAGAATAAGACTTAATACATTATTTACAGACCTGGCTAACTGAACAGGTTTGTACAGAGACATTAATATGGTGCTTAACAACTGCTTTAAATACTAAAACACACAAAATCAAGCACACACAGACCTCAGCTTCCATTGCATATTTGCGTACAAGAAATATGTCATTAAATAGAAAGGCTGAGGCTCATCCACAGCTTTAAACACACAGTACTGACATGATCCTGACTGCAGGTTTGTCAGCACCATAGAAAACATCTAAGAAATGGGATTTATGCCTGTCTGGCTCTTGAGCCTGTTACATCAGTCACTTGTAAGAGCTGCAGTGCTCATGCCTCTTCAGGAATTAATGGATAAGAAAGCAATTGCAGTAAAGCTCAAAGAAAAGAGGTAAACTGTGTCTTTCCTAAGCATACCACTGAATGTGAATAACTGCAGCTCCAACACTTATTTAGTCATAAAGAAGCTCATCTGCCATTGACAAAATACTGATGCACTGTCCTTCATGCCTTTGGTGTTACAGAAGGGAAAGGACTTCTTAATGAAAATTTTCTCTTACAGCAACTGTTTTAGGCATACCTTCAGATTCCCTCTCAGTGCTATCTTTTGGCAAATACTTTATTATCTCTAAAGTCTAGTATGTATTTGACTTACATGAATTCACATTAGTGGATGAGTTCTTTCACTCTCTTTCCTAAACATTAAGTAATGCTAGTGGACAGTCCACTATTAGCTATCAGAAGACAGTTTAAATGAAAGAACTAGCTTTGAATTCTTCCTGGACATTATCCTCTCAGAAATTATGATTTTGATGGAACATTCTGAGCAAAAAAGGGAAGATAACTTGCAAATAAAACTTTTTCCAAATATGTTTTAAACCCTCAGTTTCCGCTTGATTCATGCCTCTTCAGATGTTTGGTTTGCACAAATATTTTAACAAAGCAGTTCACTGTGAGGAATGCTTCATTAAGACAGCATCCAAGAAAGTTTTAAAAATTGCAGAGGAAACCAACTGAAAGAGGAAACACTATCTGTTTCATCATATTCTCAATTAAAAGCATTGAGTATTTACTCTTTTCGATGAGAAGGAAATATTCCATGCCACAAGGTCAGCACACTTTGAATCCTCAGCTTTCAACAAAGATTTTTCATAAGTAGGCTTCTCAGCAGATGAGTATCTATTTGCTATCTGGAGCTATGAATGAAAAATAAAGAGCATTTTATGTGTTCAAAAACAACATATGAACAGGATGAGAACAAATTTCGAGCTTCAAGTGACCTTTTTCACAGTGATGAACACACCACAATTTTAAAAGTTATGATCAGAAAATGCCAAACTTTTAGACAACAACTATTTACTCTGCATAATCACAGTTCTCATTTCTGATGCAAGGTCAGGACTGTTCCATTAGAAATCTGTGCCAAACTAATGTGCTGATTTTGTGTATTAGGCAGCAATAAAAACAGCTGATGTTTCAGTGCAGAAGTTATCTCTCTGTGTGTAAAACCTATACTAAATTAGTACTAAATTATTTTTAGTGAGCAGATGCTGGGTATTCATTGCCTTCATTAACTTCTACTGTACCTGGGTACCATGTAGTGCTAATAAAGTTATTGCAATTAAATTAAGTTCATCTTTTCATGGTACACTATCCCTTTGATGACTCTAGATCATGGTTTGATTTAATGCCCCTGGTGATCAGAGAGACAAAAAATTAAAGAATGCCTTATGTTGTCAGAGTTGGGGAAGACTTTAGGACTTTTGTTAACAAAATAAAGCTTTGTAATTTTCATCCATCCTAAAAAATAACAATAATGAAAAACTAAATCCAGAAGAGAGACATCTTTTCCATTGTACCTTCAGAAGGCACCCAAGTACTAAAATACTCTTTTGGATTATTAATTTTTCAGAAAAAAATCTCACCTTTATTTTCATATGCTTCCATATTTCCAATGGAATAATTTTCAATGAAAACAATGCAGGTTGTTGAGGCAAAATGAAAGTGAAACATTTCCCATAGTTCTCCACCTCTCCTATGAAAATCTGTCACTACTAAGGAAAGGTAGAGTAGAGAAGGCTCTAAGTTCAAGTCCTTTAGACTCAGGCAAATTGTGGCTTTTCTTGTATTTTATTTCATTTTCTTATTATTTTCATTAAGTGAATACTTCTGCTCCCATTCTTCTTCCCCAGTTTTTTAATGGCATTGCAGCCTAAAAGAGAGAATCAAAAGGCAGAAATTCTTTCTCTCTGTGGTTTATAATTCTTCCTTCTGGCAACAATTTTGTTTTTAAAAAAGGCTACAAAAATTAATTGTAATAACTTTTTATTTGATTTAGCACACTGTAGAGCTGTTTTTTGCCTTTAGAATCTTATGCAATTTCATACCATGAAAAACCGCATTTACTGTACAGGACAAAGCCTTATTTTCAACTATTTGGAGTCATAATTCAGGGAAGAAGGTACACAACAGATGATCAATAGGAAAAACACAAAGTTCTTTTAGATGTTTAATTATACATTTAGGTGAAATGTTTTTAGACTTCCCAGCCTGAGAGAGCATGTATTTACACATGCAAATTGAACTGAACGTTTGCTTTCAAATCAATACACGGTGGATAGGAAGATGCATTAAGTTTGCACTAGAGGATAATTTAATTTGTAAATATTATGTCATATTGGATGGAGCATATGACCTACGTTTCAGTGATCCAGAAGGAAGGTGATTCCTATTCATTATATATGGTTTTTTACCCTCTAATGATTTATAGAGTTGCAGATTTTTACCTCTTCCTTTCTTGCATGACAGGAGACTATAAATTCATGCAGGGCACTTCTGTATTTAAGAAGCTTTAGATTAAATATTTAACTAAGTCCTAGTTACTGAGCAGTAAGAAACACATAAAAACCCTACAGATTTTAATGTGTGCCAAATGTGGCATATGGTACATAATTAAATAAAATAGTTATTTAACATTTACAGTTTTAAGGACACTTAAAATTTTATTAGTCTACAGATTTTTTTTTTTTACCTTGAGGGGGGAGAATTCAGTCAAATCCAGCTTTCAACTAACCATTGACTTCACTAGAAAGATCCTTGATCCCTTTGAACTGCGCAGGCAAAAAATCAGCTGATGCCTATATTTATGATCTAATCTTTCAGACACTGAAATTATTGGAGAACAGAGAAACAAGGGACAAGTATACTTCAGTTAAAAGAGACTGGATGGAGAAGGTGAATTTCTAGCCTCAGTGTTTTTGGCTATACTACTTTGTGCTGCTGGTTTCCAGAAGAAACTTTCCATGAATTTTTCCTGGGTCAGTTACTCCTCCACCACAGCCCTCCTGTGCAGGGATCGGCAGGGCTATGGACATGTCCCAGTGTGCAACTACACTGCAGTGGAGCACAGGAGACCCCCAAGCATTTTTTATTTACTAGTGCAGTCACAGCTGTTGAAGTCAGTGATTAAATTCCCACTAAATTCAGGGTAGTCAGGGTTTACCCAGAACTTCTGGTTGTTAAGGAGCAGATCTGCACCATAGAGCTCACCGGCCTTCATAAATTAATGCTTCTTCAGCTGCTCTGTGTAAACTACAGTTTCATTGTATCTACTTTCTTACAGGCCACAGAAGGGCATTAGAAATCATGCTTTATTTACTGTCTCAGAACTTGTGAAACCTCAGTGGAAAAAACCCCACTGTTTTAGGCCCTTATAAACACAGTGAAAATGTTGTTTGAAGTTCTGGGTTGTTTTACTTTGTTTTTAAAGGAAGTTGCTGTCTCTTAGAATAGCATTATTTTTAATGACATATCAGGAATCATATTTTGAAATGTTTGTCAGCTTTTTAAAATGTGCTATTGAAACCTATTAGGCTGTCAGAACTATGATGAATATGTTAAGAAGTAACATGATCTTGTTGTAAATCACTACTTCAGAGTAATAGATCTCAAAGCCAGGAGAAGAAGGAAGAAAAACAATTGTTTGCAAATGTTTTGCTCTGACATTTTGTCCTGTCTGCCTTCACAGTCCAGTGAATCTCACTGCTCTTAGAGGCATTTAAATGGTTTACAGGCAGTGTAATCTGACCGAGGAAGCTGGACACAGAAGCAAGTGGGAATGGGAAGAATGGAGAAAGTACATCCAATGTGCACTTTTGGTTTTCCGGCAATTTCAACCAAGAGTCAACATTTTCTATAGGAAGCGGTGCGATTCACAGAAGAGTCATTCCATCAAAAAACAATGTGTTCTTAATAGTTTTGACTGAAGACTTTCAGTAAACCCTGACATTAAGTTAAATGATACCGGGAAGGATGAACTTGTATCAGATTAAAGCTTTAGTCTTCAAACATGCGGAGGGACTTGTTGCTGGAAAGGACACAGGAGTGTATTCTGTGATTACAAACAGAATTACAACTGAGTATGTGTTTAAATTAGGAAAAAGAACGCTCAGGTTGAGTTTTGCTAGGAGTGAAATTGCTAGTCACATATATAAAGATAGAATACGGCGTCATTCTTACGTAGGATGCTGGTATCAATCAAATGACCTTCCATTTGCTCATGCATTCCCAAAGAAAAACAACAACTGACATCTGGAACAGTTTTCAAATCATTTGATGTAACCATTTTCTAAAGAAAACTGGCTGAATAAAATAATTATTCAATCAATTGACATTGGAGTTTATTTGTAACATCTGACTCTTGTGTTTCTGGCTTAGCTGAAAGTAATTCTGATTCGTGCTACCTAATGATTTTCAATGGATGACATAAACACAAAATATATATTATTTGTAAGCAGCACGACCTTTGATGTTTCGAATATGTAAATAGTATTTCTGCTAACAGATCTACTACAGATTAGATAACATACTGTCTCCCTTCAGGAAGTTTTGTATAGAGTAAGCACTCCTGGCAAGTATGGCAGCGTGTAGACTGAGTAAGCCATGGCATGGACTGTGGCTTGGCTGGGACAAAAGTGGTGGTCACTGGAGAGTGCTTCTAGCCGCAACCACTCAGGTTTATTTCTCCAGAAACCTTGGGGTGTACTGGTGCATGGTAGGGTCTCACCAAACACTCAGAAACCCAGAAGACTCCCCCATCCAGTCACTTAGATGTCGACACCACTGTTTTAGATGTAGACACCTCTATTCTCTTAATTTACAGGGCAAATGTCAAACAGAGGTATGAAAGTTGTTCAGATGCTAGAGTGTCAGGAAGCAGGTAAGAATCAAAAGGGAAGAAGTACGAGTTAAGCAGGAAACAATGTCCCATTTAAAAGGAATTTTTGTCATTTACTTCCCCTACTCTCTAAATTACTTTATGCAATTAATTTCAAAAGATAGAAAAATAATAATTCTGAAGTACTTTCTGTGAAGAGTCTTCAAATTCTTGAGATTTCCTCACAGGGACCTCCCAGAGATACATGGAAATTACAAATGCTACCAGTTCCTTCGTCCAGCCAACCCATTCATCACGTACTCAGCCAAGTACATCAGGGTAATTTGGGGTCTTGGCTGCATAAAGGATAATGGACTTGGATGCTTGATAAAAATGAGTCATTTTTTCCCCCAAATGACTATGTGACTGTTTCAGAAAGCCCTGATCGTGGTCACTTAACTCTGCAAAGTATCTGGAGTGCTTGAATGCCTATTTACCTTTCAAACACTGGGCCAATATCATGAAACCAGATGGAAACACTTGGAAAATTGAGTACAAGATGGAGTTATTCCAAGACCAGTACCCAATGAGATAGAGTTTAGGAAAAGGAGAACCAAATGAGTTCCATTTTTTGTAATTTGGCATGCCTCAAAAAATAATTCAATATTTCATCTAATCACTGTAAGTATATTCTTTATATTTTCTAACTTTTAAAAATTAGAAACAAGCAACTAACTTGTTAACCCACTAGTAAAACACACCAACATTTTTACAGTGTCTGCTGCTCCTTACATAAAGTTCATTCTTCACACTTACTCCATTATCAAAACAAAACAACATACAGTGCTCTCCCTGGAAAAAATAAGAATCAATGCATGACAATGTTAGTATATCCTTCCCTTACTTTATAATGTTTTATATGTTTCTGATCAAACTTCATTTCCAAAAACTTTTTAATGAGGGCATGATTAACTAGTATAGTTTACTAAATAGGTGCTTCACTAACATTATGTATTATGTGCACACACGTATTTTTTCTTTTGATACTTCTTACGGCATTTTTATGGTATTACCATTGTAGAAAAGTATCAGCTGTGATATTAGGTAAACCACTCCTGGTTTTCATTTAGGCTGTTGTATTCTTTTCCATGTTTCCAATATAAACCAAAGATAGATGTAATATGAGATATGTGTGTTATTTGATGTCTGTATATAAATTCTAGTGCTATATGAAATCACTGGACTAACAGCTATTCTAGGAGATGCATTACCAGGCAAAAAACCCCAAAATTGCCTATAGACATGTCTGTCTCCATGGGCTACAAGAACACGTGAGCAAGTGCTTGTTTATGTGCACAGAAGAAAACAAAACAGAAGTTAAGCCTAAAATACACCTCATAGCAGTGCTAGGATCTTTCTACCTGAAGAAGTTTGAAATGTGAATTTCAGGTACGTGCATTATGGACTATATATGGAGATTTTCTTCATATATTTTGGTATGACTCCCACATCACTCCATGTGTAAGAAAGATAAGAGGCAAGGACTAGCTGTGCTAAGAAAAGTGAACTAATAGAAAAAACACATGTCACTAAGCTATATATTAAATCAATGCTGGCATTCTTTAGGCCAATTCAGTGTTGAACTCTAACTTACAGGCTTTCCAAACTGCCTTTTACAGGAGCTAATACAGGCCTTTAACCTACCTGGTCTGCAGCTGGCCTTTGTGCATACATTCCTCCTTATTCATTAAAGTAATACATTTCCCAGATCATCTTGCAACTTTATTGGATCATTGGTTCTAGGCAATGGAGTGCATTTGTGGCCATCTCCAATGGACTTGTCTTTGCTTCTGAAGTAGATATATTACATGTACTGATGATGTGTGTCTGAAGCCTGCAACTTTCTTGTGACTTTTGGCAAAAGTGCTAGTGTTCAAACATTATAAATCTGAGTGCTAGACTTAACAGTACAGAACACTCAAAAATGATCACAGCAACGTGGGCCAATTTCAGCTATGGTTTTGATTAAACGTTTGATAGAAACCTCAGAGAAATGACAACATGCTTCCATAGATAAGCTCTGCAACATTTATATTCCACTTCAGTGCACTGGGTTGATTCAGAGGGTATTTGCTTTTCCTGGCCACAGTTTAAGTGTTCAATAAAGTAACATTCTGTTATTAAGTGCTGATTCTTTTCCCCTAGATTAATGGTTTTGGTTGTCCAGAGAGATGAAGCCTTTTGAAGAGGATGAAATATACCAAACTGAGTAACATCACAGATACTGTGCCTTTGCCCTCTTATGGTGTAAAGAATGCCAAAAAAGAAAGCATTTTCCAGATCAGTGGCCTAAGATTTTTTCTTTTTTTTGTGCAATATCTTATGAGCCTTCAGGAAAAATTACAGCATTTTTCCTAATGAAGATTGTTAAATGTGCCTTTTATAAATGCCCATGAATTAGACCTGACACTGTAACTTGACCCAGTAATGAAAATTAAAGGCTAGCTTGGACTGTTCTGCAATGACAAAAAGCTGCACAAATTTAATTTTCCTTACCCTATTATTTAGCAAATTTTGTGATTTCTAAATGATTAAATAATTTTATGTATTCATTCTGTTCTGTTTAACTGATCACATATTATTAAAAAAATATGAATCAAAAGTGCAAGGCCTAGCTATATATCTGTACAGCCACTGATTCTGAGCAGTACATTGCATATTAAATAGCTTGAGAGCAGACTTCTTAATCACTCAATTTCTATTCGCTGCCATTACATGACTATCTTAGTGTCATCTGAACATAATACAAATGGTAGAATAACAACACTATACCCAAGAGTTCATTGCTGCATGCTCCTTGCATATTTATTTATCATTTACCCAACTGAAATCACGATAGAGTCAATACTCCCAGTTGCACATTTCAGCCAGACATTGGCCATTGTGCTTTTCTTTCTTTCTTTCTTTCTTTTTCTTTCTTTCTTTCTTTCTTTTTCTTTCTTTCTTTCTTTCTTTCTTTCTTTCTTTCTTTCTTTCTTTCTTTCTTTCTTTCTTTCTTTCTTTCTTTCAGAGGAATTGCACAGAAATATAAAACAGACACTAGCTGCAAGAATACTGGCAGAGCAGCAAATATGATTCCATATTCGGAAAAACTCTCAGGGAAAAATACATGTTGGCAATAGTGTTTGATCTACATTTTAAGTGTGGGCTTGAGGATACAGTCACTGTAAACACAACTATCATGCAGGAATGTTCCCAGAAATAGAACACAGTAGGTCATGTCTTATTCCCTCTCTCGATATTCTGGTAAAACACTGAACATTTTTGGAAGACACAACAAATACGTCCCAAAAAAGCTACAAGAACCAAGGACAAATATTTCAGGTGTACATCATACCTGAAAAACAAAAGTATTAGGAAGAAAATATCTTCAGCTTTTGCATGAGATACCCCACGAGGAAGTCTTCAGCGCCCACCCACTAGTTAGAGGACCAAATAGTCACAGGTTGATACTAAAGAGTTGCAGGAGAACATCCTACACAGAGAAACCAGCATACATTACATCCTGCATCATTGCCATAGCAGCTTGGTTTCAGCAGAAAGAGCATTTGCAAGCAGCTATGTATAAACCACACAGTATGGCTTTACCACAGGAGCTTGGTACAGAGCATATCTCACAGTCCAAACCATGGAAAAAATGACCTCTCCTCATTCCACCTTGTCTCCTACCTCATCCTTACATCCATCCTAGCCCTACATGCAGTAAGACATTAACACCTCTTTCAGTGTCATGCTGCAGTCTTATGTCCCAAGGATTTGGGATTGACAGCCTGTCTCACTGAATTAAATATCAAAATTTCCAATGATTTCAATAAAGATGGAAATTTTCTCCTTGGAGTATATGCTTAATTGAATATAAGTTTCCAATCACTTCCAGGTAACCACTCTACCAGCCAGGGATCTTTCCTGATGTGTCTTTCCAGCAGAGAAAAACTATTACTGTCCCATTTCACCTGTGCCTGCTGAGTCTTGAATTGCAGCAGTGTGGCTATGGAAAGGGTAACTGCAATCACCCACTCACTTTTACCATATTTATAGAATTCAGCACTAAGTTCACTCATTTGCAGAACATGAACCTGTCCGCTCTCTTTTAACTTTTCATCTGGAGCCACAGTTCTGCAGAAATGGATACTTTGGGCATACTGATGGAGTTTGCAGCTCAGCTCTAGCAAAGGGGTAAACATCTAGCTCATTTACACCTAGTTCTGTGCTGTCAAAGCAAGGTGGAAGAGGTTGCTACCATCAGCAATTAGCATTTATAAGAAGAAACCATCATGTAAATAAGTCCACAGATGGGTAGGAGCAGCACTAGTGTACATTGCAAGTCGTATTTCCAAGTCAGAAGAACCCTGCAGGCTGTACATTAACGTGACTATGAGAGGCTCCACAGCCTGAAGAGCACAGAGATTCCAAAGCAAACATCTTCACTTGTATATTTGCACCAGCACTGCTTCAGCACTGGGACATACTGTACAGCAATGAATTTCCTTCAGGGTGGGAGGAGTACCTCACTGACAGAAATCTGTAACCAAAGCCAGACACATCTCTGTCTCCTTGCTTTGCTGTTGTGTCCTGGGAGCCAGGCTGTAAGCATGAAGAACTGAGAGCTGCCATACCTAGGGGGAAAAGCGGCTGCACAAGAAGAGGCAGTGTTTCCCCACTCTCTTTTGTTAACGCAGTTGCTTCTTTTAACTGCTCCTTCCTCTTCATCCTTTGTTTTACCATTTCAGACTAAGAAAGGAGGTGTACGCAGCCCAGCACTCAGACCCTTGCCAGACTGTTTCCCTGGATAACTGATTCTAGTTCGGATCCACCCACTACATGTATTTATGCTGTTTGGGGGCCAACAAATTTGATCCTCAGCAGACATCACTTTTTGCCAGGTTACCTTTCCCCTGGGATTTGAATCCAGCAAATGCAGACCAGCTGAGGTATACTCCACCCATAAAAAAGGGATCCGTGTTTCTTCTGGAAATCAAAGCTAGAGTCATTCACATCAGCTCTAAGTCCTGTTGGCACAGGAAGATGCAGGCAGTCAGTTTATTGTCCATCTTTGCACAACGCTTCCACACAGAGCAAATACCACAATTATATTTGTATGCTCCCTGCTTTATCACTCTACAGGGAAAAATACACCAGTCCAGAAAAAAGACATTCACATGGATCCTGGTACAAAAATTATGTGTGCTTTGGGGACCAACAAATAGAGAAGTTTGATATCCTGGCATTTCCGAAAGCTCTCCTCTGAGCAGCCTGGAGTGATCTTGGAGAAAATTTTCTCAGAGCCCAGGCACAGTAAGAGTCCCAAAGATGGCAAATACTTGGGCTCATATTCCTCATAGCCTAATATGTCATATTTCCATCCAAATTACATGGAACTTGTGTGTTCATGTTTCTAATCCCCTAATCAAATCTCATTATTTTTGTCTGAGCCATATCGTAACATTTTGGGCTACAAAAAACACTCTTCTCAGTAACAGTAAATTTACTTTAGACACATTTTTGGGGCCCCAAACCGGCCAAAGAATTGCTCTACAGTTACAGCAAATGGGGTTGCTTCTGTGGAAAGGTTTAACAAGGTGGGTTGAAAATATTATTGGAGAATGTGGGCTGTAATGATTTTTACCTGGTGGGGAGTAATTCATCTGAATGTTGTTTTATCATTTCAAATGTTACTTGTGGGAAGGGAATGTCGCAGCTCTCCAAGAGCTACATTATGTCAGCTGCCATGCTCTATAAACAGATTACACACACCTTGTATAAACAAACTGTGGTTAGCTAATTACCCTGAACAAAAATACACACACAGAAAAGAAAATTCATTTCAAAATGATTAATTGTATAAATTTTAGTTTCAGCAACATATTTCCTATATCCCCATGTGTAGCTGCAGCTTAATAAAACTCTCTATAAGATTACCACTATTTAGTTGGTTTCACAAGTTCAGATTGTTATATAGAATCATGCCATGTTGTGAATTCAATGCTAACCACATTGCAAACTATGACCTAACTTGGCAGAGAGGATGTATGTACTGTAAATAGATACTATGACAGGTGTATCAGCTAGTGCCAACAATCAACTTTTAAAAAATATATTGTATCAAATGGCTAGAACATAAATAAGCTGGAAAATTGTATATGGTTTATTAAAATATTCAGGAAAAATGTTTTATTCAGGCAGTCATTTCTCACTACTCATCTCAGCAGGCAACAAATTAGAAGTAAAACACTAAGTCAGGTCAATATATTTTGCTTCTTTTTTTCCAGAACTAATATATAATGCATACTAATAGAATTTTGTAGAGCAACAACACAAAAAAACATTTAAGATCACTATTACTTTTTCTCAAATAAGAGAGTTCAGTAAAAAACAGCACACCTATGTCTTGTGTTTGTCTGCCTTCCTTAAGTTTGCAAAATCTATTTTGACAGCTTGAAGGTTGAAGCAAATATCACACAAAAGACATCCAAAAAAGATGGTAGAATTTTCTCTGAAACTGGGTTCAGAGCATGAAAAACACTTCCAAGTGTGGAAACACCAAGATTGTCACAGATTCCAAATCTCTGGAAGAGATGAAGAGATTAACTAGCAAAGCTAATGATTTTTAATCATACTTTCCTATGCTAACATACAGAATTAAATACAGCAAACAACTTAACTGATGTTGATATAGCCTAGGAATGGTTCCCATATGTGGTTCCTGACTATGTGTATACTGGGTAGTATATTTATTTCAGTGGTAAATAAAACCTTAATTCAGCAACCCAGTGGTTTACCAATAGGGCATGTGTGGATATCCAGCTTTTAAGAAAAACGTTTTTAGTGGTATTCATAGCCACATTACAAAACCCTGCAGACAGAAAGTCCCTCATGAATTTCCATTGGAATTCCAGCCTAATATGGAACTCATGGGATATAACAAGGATTTGATTTTGTGACATCTAAGGCAAAGCATTAGTTATGAACTGCTGGAAGGTTCACAAGTAAGTACAGAATTGACATCTTCAGTGTATTCTTCAGTGTATGAACAGTACATGCTGGCAGACAATCCACAAAACAATTGTAATGTTGTGTTAAGGTTAATTGTAACAAACAAATTGTCAAAAAAGCACACTAAGATATCATTTTATACAAGTTACTAAATAATAGTCCATTCCTCCTTCTACCTCAGCTCTCATGAAAGCATTTTGTAGGAGAACTGAAGTATTAAATATAACCAAGTGGTAGTGGGGAAGTTCTCAGTTCTGAGAGCTTGTTTTATATTGTTATACGAGAAAGTACTTACATATATGTAAAAAAACATAGGGAAATTAGAGCATTTCTTTTGACTTCCAAAGTCAAACATAATTTAACAAACCTCTTGAGAAATAAGAGAAACCCATAGAGAAAATACAGTACAAAGGAATTTAAGATTGCTGTGATTAAGAAAAATCAATGATTACACTGTGCACATAGCTGTAAGCTCGTATCCTTCTGCACATACATTCAAGAAATCGTGATGTTAAAGACTGTAGCATAATATTTTCAGTTAAAGGCTTCTCTCCAATTGACCAAGCAGAGTAGAACATTACCTAGGACTGATTTAAAAATAGGTATCTATTGATTGCAAGGCCTCTGCTTGCTGCAGAAGTTGAAAGAAACTCAAGGAATGCTAAATTGTGTTCCTCTGAACAACTAGATTCAACCTCTCCTAAAGATCCTAGGTGTCATTCCCCACTGTGTGTTACATTTATTTTGGCTTCTCACATGGTGAAAGCTGCTTATTACTTTGTGTTCAAGTCTGGAACTGGGTACCCAAAATCAGTGGGCTATTTTTTTAAAAAATCCATCTTAGTATTTTAAAGTTCAGATTCATATTTTCTAGAAAATCTTACTGAGTTCTTCATCTCACAGAAATGTACAAAAAAATATTTTAAAGTGCTTTAAAAAGAAAGCCTAAGTGATGAGAACTATAGAAAACTCCATGAAATGTGCAGCATGGGTTTTTTAGAAAGGTAGTACATAGCAATGCTACAGGAAACACAAAAGGAAGAAAAGATTAAGCTTGCTCAATGAGTAAGTACACTGCACTGGCAGGCAGTGACCTTGCAGGAGAGAAGCACATGATTGCAGAAGTTACAGATAATCTAAAAGCTACTCACCGGAAAATGCAATTATTTTTGGAAAACAAACAAGCAACACCCTTAATTCAGGTATTTTCTAGGTACAGCTGCGTGAGTTTGCGCCCAAAGGCAGTTTTATGTTTGTGATTTACCTCTGTTGGGTGGGAGTAGGGGCTTCTAAATCGTGAAAGAAAAAGCAATCTTTCCTGTGAATTCTTAAAAAGTGTGTCATCAATGTATGAACTCCTCAGCCAACAGCATGAACTGTCTGAGCTGCAGCTCATAAGTGTAGTGGGTTGTCACTTATTATGTACACCAGAAAGAGGGGACAAAACCTGATGTCTGGTTGGGAAACAGCTGAGGTGGGTTGCTCTCAGCAAAGGAACAGGAAGAGTGAGGTACTTCCCAGCACCTCAAATTCCCTAGAGGAGGCAAGACTTTTTTTCCTGCTGTATGGAGTATGGATTTATGTTTTATTCCTACCAGATATTCATTCTCCCATCTCACTAAAGACTTACAGTGGCATCTCAAGTGATTTCCCAACAGAGAACACACAAACACACAATAAAATGGAAACTCTGGATCCTACTATTTCGTCCACAGCAGTTTATGATGTGAGTTTTGGGTCCAACTCTGGATATTACGGAGATACTAGTTTCTCCTTTCCCTTCCCCCTGGCTGTGGACTCTGCAATAACTCTAGGCAGCAGTCACAAGGATCCCATACTAGTTATTCCCATCAGCTGCTCCCCAGCCTTTTGATGCCTGACAGCAAGGTTAACGTGATGTTTGTAGAATTGAAAGCTCCTGAAGCAATCTCCTGTTTTGCTGGAGAGGTTCAAAAGATTGTCAGCATTTACTCCCACAAGACAGAGAATAATTTGACCTGCTCAGATGGGGAGACAGAAAGGCAGGGAGGAGGGGAAGTTCTGCTACGGGAGAATTTGGATTCAGACACGCCTGACTCCCAAACACACTCCTCTCACCCCACTGTGTTTCTGCTTTTCATTTAGAATATTTTATGTACTGGGAGGGCGTTCCAACTAAGCTGTTTCATGAGGCTCTGATCATGCATTATCAGGCCAAGACAAGCTGCCAGCTGCACCATGTAACATGTCACTCCTTTCTGGAATAAAGGCAAAAAAAGGCTTGAAATGGTTTTCTGTGAAAGATTGATACTACCTTGTGCCATGTCAGCATGCTGCCTGTTGGTCTTGTCCTGCAACCTTTTCTCACCTAGCTACTACATGTACACACAGTAATAATAATTAAGTTTATCCATTCAAGTTTTTTAAGTTTAGAGTGGACCAAATTACTCAATTAATAAGACCTCCTGATAAACAGGTCATATTAATCCAGTGTTGAATCAGGGTAAAGTGTTCCCATTTCTGAATGCTTTGTCTTACTAGAGAATGCTTTCCTTCTCCAGCTGTTATATTTCTACTGTACATATTTAGTGCGACTTGCAATGTTATCCAGAAGTTGTTTAAGGGTTAAACTACAACTTTTTCTTCTCCATAAAAACAAGGAAATATCTTAGCAACTGACAAAAATCTTCTTAGGAATTGTTATGTTCAGCAGCAACAGCTGAAAGCATTTAGTTTATGAGCCAGTATTCATCTTCAAAGACTCCATTCTGCCCAGAAAATAAAGAATAAGAGATCAATTAAGATCTCGTCCAGCGTGCTAGTAACAGTGGGAAACATACCTCACACAAGTCATAGAATCTTGGAGTACATCCTAAGAAAACCAAAGTCTGATTTGCACTTTCTTACCTTTCATAGACTATACAGATGCTGCTCCAGAGATGACCAACTGGGGGAAATGTAAACAAAGAGAATCTTAGGGAGCTCAATTCCAAAAGAGGAACTCATATGAAAGGTACCAGGTTTGACATTATTTAGCACACATTATCCAGGTAATAGAGGACTTGTCTTTTTACTTAGGGTGATGTCATCCCCATGTAAAATCTGTAGCGTATGGAGCAGGAAAACTGCATGTGGTACATTGCCCTATTTAATCCTCAAAGCAACACCATCCAACTGTCATTTTGATATTAAACATGGACTTAATTATAAGATTATGAGATTTCATAGCAAGGGTTATGAAACTACTGTTTATTCATCTGAAAATGCTTCATTAGGTTTATTTATAACAGGTTTTCATATTTAGTTTAGAATATTCCACTATGTTCCATGGAGAAATACAGTTCCCTTAGACACAGACCTAAGCAAAACTCTGGGAGCTGTGCTTGAATTCTCCTGAAAATGAAAGTTTCTCAGATCTCAAGCCAGCTTGGCTCTCTGCAAAGGTACAGATGAAGACTCTGAAAATTGTGAGAATTTCCTCTAGCTTCTAAAAAGAGAGTTGATGTAAGCGCCTCACTAATTTATATGGTAGCCAGGAGCTGGTTTCCTTCATGGAGAATAATAGGAACAACCTTTTATCTCACTGGTTTTCTACATCAAATTCAGAACATTTGCAAAGGTGAACTGTATTTTTGGGGGGTCCTTTTTACAGGCACTGTAAATTCTCTGTTCCACGTTCTTGAGACCAAAAGGACTGATGTAAGAAAACGTATACTGCTTGCAACAGCAGTCCTTATAAATCTCAACCCCACACAAAAGAGCAAAGAAAATAAAGAGACACAGAACAGACTTTAAGACCAGGGAAAGAAAAGAAATTTTATTTAGAGGAGACTCACTACCAGACTGGCTTGACTTGAATGACATTTGTAATCTGTAAAGAGGCTGTGTTATGTGAGGTGAATACAGAGTAATATTCCTCAAGGGGAAGAGAACACTTTGTGAGACTTTCTTGTGATTCTAAAACTAACACTTACTGTGGAGTAAGGCTTACAGCACCGAATTGCAAGTGCAAAAGAACTTACAATGAGTGAAAGTAAACAGCCCATTAGAGCAGAATTCACTAACATACATGTCAGGTGAATTGTTCATGTTTGCAGATAATTTTAAAGTAGTAAATTAGTGAACATTTGCCCTGTCTGATTCTCTGTGAAATCACTCTCATGCTTTTTCTCAACAAGGCTTGGGCAAAAGAGGGAAAAGTGGCTGGACAGGACTTTTTCAGGCTTCGTATACCCAGAAGGTCCCACCACCTCAAAATATAGCTCGAGCTACCACAATAATCTTATTTTGAATCCAGCCTCCGATTTTTCTTTTATGTCAATGATCCAGACACAATATAGTTAATTAAAAGCATAAATGTCTCCTACCATTTTCAGGTATGTTCTTCAACAGATTTTAGGAGAGAGATACCCACAGATGTATACTTGAAAACATTTTTAGAATATTCTTTGTAGTTCTTATACTGCAAGTCAGATCTTTTGCAGTAATTCAGACAAACTGAAAAGCAACATCTCATCATATCCTCTCATGGAAAAAAGTTATGAACTCATTTTGAAGGCAAAATATTATATAATTGAGTAAAATTTGAACTACATTAGTAAACAGAAAGCTAACTCCAGAGCCACTGATTTTTCAAGTGCACTTAAATCTCAGTTTTGTCTCAGAAAACAGGAAAATGGTTGACTGTCTCCAAGTGGACTTAGAAAACAAGGCCACCTTTAAAAGAACTTTTTACCATGAAACTTTTGGGAGAAGTGACATCCATCATTCTCACTTCAGCAATTTTTTTTGTAAGAAATCACAATTGTTTCTTATTTCTGTGTGCAAGTGCCTACAGAATCATATTTCTGCTTTTTTATGAACATGTTTTCATGCAGTCATAGAGGTTTTGGGGAACTGTAGTCACGTTCAGTGAGGTGTGTTATAGTCATGCCTTGTCTTTCTAGTAGCATGATTCATCTCATTTAAGATACAGAAATGCAGACAAAAACTACAGGCATTAATGTGCTACATTTCAGTATCCTCTCTATATGCATTAGAGGAAGAATGTCTGTGTAGTTTACAAAACATTTGTCTTTTTTACCCGTTATGAACTTCCTGAGCATAATTTTATTAAATACAAACTAGTCCCAAATAATTATTTCCCTGATCCTATACAACCTTTAAAAAGCTGTATGTTAAGAAACCCTACTTAAACATTCAGCTTCAAAAGCCACCAGGCTTTTCAGCCTGCAGGATGGGTTGATGTGTTGGCAGCATAGAGATCATTCTTACTGCAAATTGTAGACAAAGGTACAGTACCTTGAAATGGACCAGCTGTTAATATTTTTAGCAGCTATATGTATTATATTTCCCTAGGACATGGTGGGGACAGACTCCAGCTTCCTGGCTTGCACAAGTTAGTATATAGATAATGAGAAATGATGGTTGGATAGTGGAATACAGTAGTGCCAGGAATAGGCATTAAAACATGTCAGCAGATTTTTATTGAATTAAAGCATGAGTTTCTAGGTACCAAGTACAGTGAAGATTCAGTGCCTCTACACATTCTCTAAGACCTTTTT
This sequence comes from Rhipidura dahli, assembly GCA_013399225.1. NCBI lineage: Eukaryota > Metazoa > Chordata > Aves > Passeriformes > Rhipiduridae > Rhipidura > Rhipidura dahli. The sequence continues at coordinate 308,573 of VXAC01001424.1, forward strand.
ATCTTGAAAGCTCTAAGAGACTTAAATGTAAGTTGGATACAGAATAGTCTTACCTCTGGGGTGAAACTGAGCAGCTGTTTAACATCAGATACAACAGCAGTTTAGGACAGCAGTTGCTAATGTGGGAAAACATACCCAGATGTTGACTCCTTGTCATTTCAGGATCACATCTTGCTTAGATATTCATGCTCAGAAGACTGAACTCTTTAATGCCTTTGAAAATTCTCTTTTCCCCTCAAATTCAAATATGAGAGGAAACCATTATTTTTTTTCCATGTATAAAAGCAAGACGTATTTATGGCTTTACTGACAATTCTCTAAGTCCCTGATCTCATGGTTTTGCTTTCTTGGACTTCAGAACTGTTGCAACCCATGCATGAATATTTGCATCTCAAAAAGCATTGGAAAGGGGGAAGAGAAAGGACTTACTGCCTTTACTTTCAGACAAGGTTCATGGAAAATCAGAAAGGGTCCCCACAAAGGTCACATAGATATCCATAAAGACAGAAAGCTATATTTAATGCTTTTTCCAAACCAGAAAGTGAATTACCAGGCTAAAGCAAAGTCAAATCCTAAACTGTTATCTGTCTTAAGTCTTTTAAAATTTTAATTTTATGTTCTTTTATGAACAAAACTATTTTAAGTCACATAGCTACATTTTTATATGGAAGTCCAATACCCCTGCCCAGGACTAATGTGTTCCAACAGGTTCCACAATTGTGCTGCTCACAATCCAGAGCAATAAAATGCTCCCAAAGTCAAGCAAGTATTAAGTGCTACATAATTGTATTGGGGTGATGGCAGTGGAGAATTTATTTCAATGTCTGATTCCGATATCCATATTTTCTCTTGTCCACAGGATGCATTAGCAAGGCAACACCACATCCATTGATAATGACTTAAGGACACAGTCCCAGAACAGATGTTACAAGGAGATCTCCCATCTGGCCTAACTTTGGAATTTCCAGGCAGAGCACAAAAAAAAAGGACTGATCCCATGAGCTTAAGAAACAGATATTTATTGATGGTACTTACATGACAGAGTTTTTGGCTCAGACCTGTAGAGTTCAGGGACTGAAACAAAACTGGAAGAAGTTCACCACAAGGACTGCCAGAAGGACAGCTGTAAAGGGAAAAAGAAAAAAGCAGTAACCTACACGTCATGGTGGAAAATGGGTGGAGCTCAGTCAATAGACAAAGTACAGACACAAAATGAACTGAAAACCCTGCTGCTAAGTAACACAAAGTTTTGATGCAAAAGTGATTCTGAAGCACTAAAGAAGGCAAAATGTCTCAGAAGAAAACTGTGTGCAGGAGCCAAAGGGATATTATGCCCCTAATGACGTCCCTTAGAAATAATGCATTTGTTTATGGTAATGGTTTAAATCAGACCCTTGGTGATGATATTTTAACCAAAGTTAACTAATACAGTTAACTACAGATGCAGATCATATGGAAACCAAGGTTACCAAAGTTTTCAAGGCAAATGAGCATGTCTAGCCTGTCCTGTTCAGGCAGATGGAAATATGCTCAGCAATACAAGAAGTGAAGACCTCCTCTGAAGAAAATTTTTTTTTTTTTGGAGTCACATCAATGATTCCATGTTCAACACAGATTATATTTGTTTATATTCAAACAAATATATATTTTCTGTATTTAAAAAAAACTCAAAAAAACCTCAAAACAGTGACAAAAGCAAAGAGCTAACTATATAAAAGTAAAAATAGCTAACAATACCAGAGCAAATTCTTCAGGTAGCCTGGAAGAGAACATGATGATCTAAAGAGTCTTATCTCTATTCTCCTTGCTAAACTAGCAGGAAGATTGAAAGGAAGGTAACAGGGTTAGAAGTAGGATATCAAATCTTCTTGCTTCATCACCTCTCCAGAAAAGAGCAAAGAAAATGTTTAAAGATTAGAAAACACAAAGACAGAAAAATAGTTTGCTGGGAAAGAGGGGAAAGATCATAGCATCCTTCAATTACATGAAAAGTTCTTGTCAAGAAGAAGAAAATCATCTGTTCTACTTGCTCATGGTGGAAAGAACAAGCAGTGACAGCATCAAAGGTTAAACATTAAGAAAGAGCTTTGGAATAGGTTTTTCTGGGAAGGTCATGGAATTTCCATCCCTGAAAAAGGTTAGACAAACATCTTTCAGGAAAAAAAAGATAGATGTAGCTGATCTTAGTTTAGAGACTTCATGACCTCTTGAGGTCTTTTCTAGGACTATTTTCTATGATTTGACAACTTAAGCAGTGATGACAAACTTTACAGACTCCTTTGAACCCTTGGATGTCATTAAGATTGTCCAGACCCTTTATTATAGCAATTACTCACTACAGAGATAACAAAGGCAAAATTTTCAGGAAGAGATGACATCTTTTATTTTTCCAGCTACATCAAGCTAAAAAGATACTATTTGGAGCACATGTGCCTTTATGAGTAGAGCAGACAGAAAAACAACACATTTGTACTGTTTAAAAGGACTATTGGAGAAGAGCAGCTGTACTTTGCATTAGCTCTTAATATGAGGTCATGATATGACATCATTCTCATGGAAACAATAAAACCTAACATGCTGAAACACTACATCTAATACTAGAAAAAAATTCTAATCTAGTTAACAACTTTACTATTTGTTAAAAATGTGCATTCACCTCTAGAATTGCTGTATTTCATACTGAGAGGGAAGATGTTAGGCTTCAAAGGACAAAGTTAAATCATGTAAACTGAATTACAATTTTTTCCTGTACCATGAAAAGAGAATTAAAATGATGGCCAAATGGGGATAATGGAAAAAGCAAGTATCATCTCTAACATGTGATCAAGGGCTCCAGTGACATGAAGAGATAAGCACAAGCCTAATATAACATGGTTCTTCTGCAGGACAACCTCTCGTATCTGCATTTTGTTGTGATAAATGAGAAAGAAGAGAAAAATAAAGTCTGGCTTGCAAGAACAATCCTTCTTTCCTATCTAAGCCCTCATTTAAGACTGTCATGGAAGGGAAGAAACAAAGACTGGGAAGGTTTGTTCATTAAAACCTCTTTGACTTTCTCTGGGAAAAAAAGGTCATAACGGGAACGTGCTTTGCAGAAAAACTACTGGTAGGCAATTTTCACAGGTGATTATAAATAACCTTTCTGCTTATGAGAAGTACAGCTTCAGTCATAAGACAGATGACAGTGTTGCTGCATGGTGCTGTGCCTCCCACTTCACTCAAAATAAAACTAGATGCCATCAACATAAGCTGCAGAATGGAGCCTTCTTTACAATTCCTGTGCTTCCCTCATATTTTTCCCTATTACATAGTCAGAACAGCTCTTCAGCCTATTTCTGTACTTTCTATTTTCCTCTAAAATGACCAATGAAAAAATTCAGGAGGCCTGCTAGAAACTGCATTCTACAGATTTTACACATATATTGAAGCTGAATTTCCCTTATTCCTCCTAGAATGATCCTTCCAGATATTTTCTTTCTTTCAGGAAAATGTCTATTCTATTTCTATTCTATTCTATTCTATTCTATTCTATTCTATTCTATTCTATTCTATTCTATTCTATTCTATTCTAACTTCATTCCATTCCATAGAGTGTATTTTATCTCCATATTTTAGTACAATTTTGAAAAAGTTTCTATTCCCCAGTTTTACACAGAATTTATCAGATTTGGTATGTACATACCAGGTTATTTTAGACATAAAAATATGACATCAGGCAATATTTATACTTCTACACACTAATTACATGACATCATTGCAGGCCAGTCTATTAGATCAAACTTTAACGACCCTTTTCCCTCCATTGTAAATCCCATGAAAGAGCTGATACTGCCATTGAAATCCCTTTTATATGCAAATCAAAAAGTCTGTCTAAGACACAAACAAATATAATTTGAGTTGTTAGCTATAGCCTAGAGACTCTGCTTGCAACATTTGGACAAACAGAAGCAGAGGCTTCTCCCTGGTGATCTTCTCTTTTACATAGATCAAAGGCTTTCCAGCCTTTTATGGGAGCCAGTTTAGGAATTAAAAGATGACTTGGCCTTATTCAAACATCAGACTTCCATAATACTTGGAATGGAATTAGAATGCTTTAACAAAGCCTGTGGTTTAGAATTTGCACTTCTCCTTTAAACTTAGAATCAAATCATATTTTCAATGTGAACTATGTTAAATTAAACAGCCTCTGTGCTAGCTTATAAAAAATTGCAGACATCTTAGCTGTACAAAGTCTGTAGTGTGTTTATCTGTTTGAAGGAGCTAAGCCTTCACTTACAGAAGGATCAAGTACAGCTCTTACTAAAATTAAACCAGTTTATAGAACAGAAATGACGTCCTTAATTATTATGCAAGTATTTTTATCTATTGCTTGTAAACAGGTGAGGTCAGCTGTACCTTTGTCAGAAAATAAACAAGGGAAAAAAAATTCATCATGACTGAGCAAGTCAAGAAAACCTCCGGTTGAGCAGGCAGTCATTTTTGGAAGGACCCTCTCAAAAGGTGTTTCTGTGTAAAATGGCTGTGTGTTAGTGTGCAACTTGCTTTTTACAAATGTCTCAAAGACAGCAGTGGACTTTGCCACCCCTCTAAGCCACAGTAAATCACAACTTCAGCTCATCATCCTGAGCACTTGTGTGGCACACACAGAAGTGGGATCTGCAGAACAAGCCCTACAACACCAGAATGAAGCAGAGTATGTCAGGAAGAGAATAATACTGCAGGACACAACTTGTCTCCAGCTCTGAACTTGGATTGAGTATACATGCTCCCAAATCAGAAAGGGGCTTTCCAGTTTCTGAAAGTAGAACAGCCTTCTGAGCCTCTAGCACCCAATTAATTTTTGGTTATACTACTTAAAGCAACATCTGCTTACCAGGCCTGATTGACTGAAAGAAAATCCCCACACACATTTCTTAAACATAAAAGAATTATTGAAGTGAGGTGCCACTACATGGCAGTATTTTCCCCCAGTAACTCTGGGGGGGAAAAAGCTGAATCTATTCTTTCCCAAAGTTATATAACAATTTTGGGGTGGTTTTTTTCACTTTTTTTTCTCCCCTTTAATATCATATTAAAACTAAATTAAATTCCTAATTTTTTTCAGAGAAAAGGGATAAGACTGAAAGTTACCTTTGGCTAATGTGTTTACTGATCATGTACAGTAAAATGTACTTTTCTGTAGTTTCTACCTAATAGAGAAAAAAGGTTAAAAAATTTTAACAGAGAGGAAATATGTAAATATTGCAGCAGCATCAATCCTAAGGATTTCTGCTCATTTCCAATAATTTTCTGATTTTGAGAATTTCAACAAATTATGTCTGTTAATGTCCATACTTAGCCAAATATTACTGTATGTTTGTAACTTTATTTCTTTCACATTTCATCAAGGCTCAGTAAATGCAATTTTTTTTTTTTGTCAGAAGCTTCTTATATAATATCCTTATTTATTACACAGTATAGCTCAGCCTACAAAATAAGCTTACAAGAGCTCTGAGAGAAGAGAGTGAGATAAAAGAGGAACAGAAGAAAGAACAATATTCTTTTAATCCTCTGTGGACTCTTTGTAATGTCAGTTACCAACAGATCTCCTTTCTCAAGCAACTGGCATGTGACTTGTTCCAAAGATAGATCAGCAGAACACCAAGCACGGTAGTGTGAAGAAGAAAAAAAAAACAAAAACAAAAACTCAAGGCAAAATTGGCATCAATCTCCTAAGAAAGTATTCCCAAACAAGCCAAAATCCTGGTTTATAAAGCCTACAGGGACAATTATCCTTTTAGCCATCTGCAAATGAAACCACAGTATGTCTTTCCTTCCTAAAAAGCAAAATTCATGTAAAGTCAGATGTGCAGGGAGAAAAAAAAAAAAAATCTTCTGTTCCCAAAAGCCTGTGCAAGCAAAAAGAATTTGCAGGCTCCACAACACATGAATTTTTTGTTCTGCATTTTTATCTGCTGAAAAAACTGAACATAGTACTGCATTACTAACCAGTAGTTCACAGAAGTAAGATACAATTTTGCTGTTTGCTCTGTCTCAAATCAGCATTTTGGGGGGAAAACTAACAGTGTAAAGGACAGATAAACAAGTTTGCCCTCACCCACTCAAAAATCAATGGCTGATGTGTATACACAGGATAAACCTTCATCAATCCAAGACTGGCTGAGACAAACCAGGCAGGTGAACTACCACTGACAAGCAGAGCAAGAGCCATGGGCTTGGCTCCTGCTCTTGTGCTCTAAAAAGGCATCCTGGAAATCAAGCTCTATGAACTTTGGGGTCCTGGAGAGCAGCTCCCTGAACAGACTTTCTCACTTGGGAATTGCAGAAGAGCAAGCTCACACCTAACTTCAACCAGGACTACAAACCAGAAGGCCTTTCCATAGGAAAACAAAGCCAGAATGGATCTCAGAAAGTTATGTAGGATGTTGTCCCTTCCCGTGCAGGACCCATTATGACATGCCAATTGAGGCAAAAATCCGAGACTGCCCTCTCCTGAGGGGAGCAGGGGGGAGGCTGCCGTGTGCACCACCAGCAGGGTTTGTGATCAGTGATCTGGTGCTGAGCGGCTTGAAATGCGCTGCCATGGCAGCAGGGGCTGAACACCACAACGGGCAGGAATTAACCTGAATTAAAGCGAAATGCCCGGTTCTTAAGTCCATTTTTATAATGTAGAATAACATCATTTAGTCTGCTGGAAGAGAAGGAAGCTAAATCACTCTCCAGCACTCCCTCTCCCACAAAAACTTCTCACTTATTTTGCTGCTAATGACTATCTGTCCCTTCCCTCTTCTCTAAATGCTCTTTAGCAATGGTCCTTCCTGTGATTTATAGACATTAGAATTGCAAGCATGAATAAGAAGTACCTCACTTTTTTATTATGCTGTGTAAGTACAACACATTCAACCTAATAAATGTTCATTCTTCAATTTTTTTAATAGTTTTATTACTGATAATGGGAGTTTCTGTACTTATTCATTAGAATTTTCAAGTCCCTTCTTTCGGAATTGATTTTGAATTTATAATACATTTTGCTCTGGATTAATATTAATGTGTGATTCTAAGACACTTTTGTCCTGCCTTACTGGATTAATTTAATGTCTTTTTAAAGATATAGCTCTATGTGACATCATTCCCCTGCCAGATTTATAACAGCCAATGAAGTCACCATTATAGCTTCTCATAATTTTCCTCTTTCACCAGTGGTCTAATATGCCATTATTCTTACTTCTCAATTATGAATCTATATTCTGGACAGGTAACCTTTACCTAGAATGCAATATTTAACTCACAATAATGATAAAAAATACTTTAGAGTTTCACTTCAATTAATAAACCATATATCAGTATTAGCAAATTTCAGTATATTTTAGATGCAATAGATATGGGAAACAGTATAAAATATAATGGTTAATATTGAAAATATTACACATTTCTGAAAGAAATATATTTCTTTCCATTTTTTCAATCCTGGTTCAAAATGTCATTATTTGTTCTGTTTGTACCTACTTATAGCACAGATCTTTACTTGTACAAGGACATGTATATGAAATTACATTCAGTATTATATGAAAAATACCTATTGCATGCTGTGTTTTCTTTTCCTTTTACCCTTGTTAATGAGTGATTTAATATGTTTGTGCTCCTTGTACCAAGTTTAACATTACTAGTATAGAAAGTAGGTGTGAAATTAATACCTTTCTGTAAAAACATTAATTTTGGCAGTTCAAATACTTTCAGCTATAAGCTGTGCCTTGGGCAGGCTGTACCTTCATTTCTGCACACTGGCTACTGGCTCAGTCACATCTTCTCCTTTGGTTTCTCTCAGTTCTGGGGTCCCCTGGATGATGAGGAAGGCCACGTGTCTCTTCTTGCTGCCTTGGTGTAGTGTTTGAAGCCCTGAGGATTTATTCCCATTTCCCAGTATTTAGATTTCGTGTGTGTGTGTGTGTGTGTGTGTGTGTGTGTTGAATGGTGTGATGTCTTTGATTAATGACAAAAGTCTCACATCACAAAAAGATATTAGACCAATGGCTGGCCACAGCCATCATACAGAGCCAGGTTTGCTCTAAGAATATTCTTTATTGTAACAAAAACAAGCGACCCATATATCTGTCTGCAGAGTTAATCTACATAGATACACCTCAATTGGTTCTGCAATTAACTTGAGTTTGGCAGCCATAACTTTGATGCCCTGGGCTAATATGGCTGCAGGAGATAGATTTATGTTATCATAGTTGTATAACATCTTTGGAAATGAGAGAAAATAGCATATTGACAATCTAATCATGTGAACAGTATCCCTGTTCCAAACTTCAAGATGTGTTTAAGAAATAAATACTTGTGTGTGGTCTTTCTTTCCTTTACCTCCTCAGCAATGATTCCATTTCTCCAGGGTCAGAAAAAGGAAAATGCTAGAAACATGGTGGCCTGGAGAAATAGCAAGTTGGAGAAACAGCAGAAAGAAGGAGGGACAATATAATGGATAAAGAAAACTGAGCACTAATCTTGAGAAAGTTTTCCCTGGATTTCACAACATGTATTTTTATACTGTTGTGCATATTTTTTATTTGTCAAACTTCCATTCTAACAATTCACCCATCATCTCTATACATTTAACTTCTCTAAGCTCGTTGCAGAGCTCAGTTGAGAAATAATGATGTAGAGGTTGCTCTTTTCACAATAATCAAAGTATTTATGGGAGAATTTTGCTCCAGGTTCATCATTTAACTCTTCTATTTGCCACAGGGCAAACAGTTCCCCTGATAATTTTTTAACTCTAAATGTGAGGATGAATGATTTTTACATTTAAACTCTTTAATCCCTGATTAAATTTACAAGTTACAAAGCTCCACCATATATAACTTTTCCTTCTTACTTACCTTTCAAAGAAAAAAAATATAGAAATGGGCATGAAAAATAATTTAAAGGAACAAAGCCACTCCTAAAACAAAAGTTGTGTATCAGTCCCCATTCAAGCCATATTTGTCATTAAAGGATCAAATGTCCTTATTCCTGACAACTAGAGATAATGAAAAAATACAAACATGTGCTTTGTCTTTGTTGCAGGGTCAGGAGATACAATCACTCACTTAAACTATTAAATGTAATGCATACAAGCATAGGGAGATGAAAAGTGCCAGTTTAAATTAGCTTGACCTGTAGTGTTGACTCCTGGACAGATGGCATAATATACCCTGACTTCATTGCTGAGGCATTAGAAGCACACAGCAAGAGCCCATTGTGATATTAAGAAAAAGCTCAGAAGCAAACTCAGACTGAGATCCAAAAACCTGCTGGCCCCCTGTGAGGCTCTTGGCTTCCTTTTGCCAGACCTATTACAACATAGAATGAAGTCTTAGTTTTAGCTAAAGCACTGCAGTGCTCAGGCAATGAACACGCATTTTCTACTTTGCTGTCTACAGAGTGTGTTTTAGGATGAGATTCAGAGCCCTAAAGACCAGGCTCACAAAGGACAAACCAGTCAAAGTCAATGTGCTCTTTCCAGGAGAAGGAAAAGCTAACTGTACCCAAACCTCACTGTTTGACAAAGCTGGCAATCCTTTTAAGGAGGAGTGTAGAGGCATAAAAATTAGATAGATCTGTTAATCCACATGTAGTATTTCTCATGACACAGAAAGAGTCATCTACAGAAGTCTTTCTCCCCAGAAGTCTTTGTACTGTTAGTAGAAACTGGAGCTTCTTCTGCACACACACCAACCCACGCATAATTTTTTGTGGATTTTAAATTAAAAGAGAAATTAAGGGCTTATCCACCTTCTCTTTTGCATTTATTCTCAAAGCTAGGAGGGTTTTCTCTGAAGTGAATATATAACTTACTGTCTGAACCCCTGAGGAACAGAAGCAGGGGTGTAGAGTGCAGAGCACTAACAAAACAGCCAGGTATATAAAAACAGAGATAAAGGCTTACAGCATCCCACCAAGCAGAAAGCAGTCAGGAAAGCAAAGTAATTTGACATTTTTACAATGCATGGAAGTTGGCACCAAATGTCAGTGACACATCCATCTGTATCTTCACTAGCATAAGATTGCAGTTACTCATTTTGGGAGCTTAGAAGGTCTGAGCTCTAAGTGGAAAGGACACATCACAAAATTGTGGTGTGCCCAGCATTCATCAAACAGGGTCACTCACATCTCTAAAGGTCATCTGGGTTTTGTTTTATCTGGTCCCTTTATAAAACTAGAGAAAATGGTATCCCTGAAATCTCCTCATGCTTCTCTCTCCTGCAAAGGCAGAAAGCATTAAAAAACCGGCAAAAAAAAAGTTAAGAAAAGAGATGATGACATTGGATGAACCTTGCATGGAAGGATTGTGTGATGCTCTGTATGCCATGTTACTACTTTGAATAGACCTGCCCAAGCTTCTCCTACTCCTTAGTAATTTTTACATACTGAGATAATTGTACAAGAAGCCAGAAAGTGATTTATTCCATAAAATGTACCAGATCCAAATTGTTCTTGCCAGTGACCACACTTTCCATTTTGTTTTGGAGCCTTACTGTAATCTAGTTCTTCTCCCACACCCTCCAAAATCTTTATTATTTTACAACGTTAAGCTTGCAGAAGCTCTCATTTTATAGAAAGAAATTATTTTAAGAATAGGTAAAAATAGACAAAAATATTGTCATCTACAAATCAGCTTAATATAAAACAACAGTAATTCAGCCTCAAAGTCTGGCAGTTGTCTGTGGCTCTCAATTCAGGCACCACTACATCTTGCAGCTTATCCAGGCATTTGCTTTCAAAATTGTGTTCCACCTTTCTTACGGGGCTTGCAGAAAGCCTGCAAGAAATAAAGCATCGAGTGTGGTTTATTTTCAACACACAACATCTTTTAAGGTGTGAATAACTTCTCTAAAGTTTTAAGTGCCTAGCAAGAGAATGATTTGTGTTCCCGAGTCTGGGGTTTTTTTCTAAATAGTCCAATAAAAGACATTTAATCCTACAAATACTGCCTTGCCTAAAATTAGGCACCTGAGTAAGAAGCTTGAATTTAGGCATTCTGGCACCTGCTTTATTAATTTAAAGCACCCTCTTAAATTTAAATATATTTGAACACCAACACCAAAAGTGTTGGGCAGTTTCCATTAATCTCTTTCAGAAAAAAAAATAAAAAAACAACACACATTTGTCTCCCTGACTAAATTTAATCATGCATATTAAAAATGTTGGCTTTTATGACTAATGGAAAGTTGAAATATTTTTTCACTGTATTATTTTAAAGGATTTGCAACACAGTGGAGTTTTCTGAGAAATCACAACACTGTGCATACACACCCTGCTTCTTATTTATACCCCAGCAGTGCTGAGGCAGCGGATAATGGCCCCACTGTTGCAGTTACTGTACAGACAAAACTGCTGCAGCAACCTTTGCCAAATGTACAGTTTGGGTTAAGACCGAGCTGGAGGTGAAGGTCTAATCAGAGAGCACTCAGAGCAAGTGAGGGAATATTAAAAGCTCCCTTGCAGTTCAGAGCAAAGAGAGGCCTCTAAGTAGGGCAGATCTCCATTCCAGGCTGTCAGAAGGCTGAGTTGTAACATGAGCTGGGCTCCATTTGCTTTTCCATTTATATAAAAACCTTTTTGTTTCTTTTGTTATAAACTTAGACCTCCAGAATAAAGCTTGGAGGAAGGGGGGAGGGAGAGGAACACTTGCTGCCTGAAAGATGTAGTTTGTTATTTGACCACTGTATGCAGCATACAGTTCCTAGCTATCTGCCCAGTTTGCAGCAGCTCCTCTATACCAGATAAAATTCCTTAAAAATAAAGTCCTTTTCCACATCCAGAGAATCTGGCCCAGTCCCTTACCCCCAAGGACTCTACATTGCAGAGGAAAGACTAAAGCAAACTTGGAAAGAAGAGCAAGAAGAATGGTTCTCTTTTACAATACTCATAGAAGAAGTCAGTCTTTAGGGGACATTTTAAGAAGGGAAGACCTTGGAAAATCAAGATTCAAAAGCGGATCATAGCAGAGAGGAAGAAATCAATAGGATGGGAATAGGGTTAGCATATTAAGAAAGCTCTGTATTTGACTTTCCTGATGGCAAAGGGAGCAGACCTTGAACAGAAGGAGATAAACCTGGGAGAGGCTATAGGAAGCTGCCTCCAGGAGCAGCTGTATCTATCAGGCTTGCTAAGGGGAGGAGGACTGGTATAAACAAGAATAATGTATTGATCATGCAAGAACAGCATATACTGCCATATGCTTCTAAGAGATTAAAACAAGGAGAATAATAAGTAGTAGGACCTTACAAGAGTTAACATGGAGGATGATGAGTGAAAGCAAAAATAGAAGTGCTCTGCTTTTCTGCAAGAGAAGACATATTTACCTCTTAGTCACGCACAGGGGAAGCAACACACGCTGTGTTGATGTATTGGTGAAGGAAACTATAAAGAAATTGAAAGGCTTTACTCAGCTGAGACTTATGAGCAGTAACAAACAACAGCAACTTTGCTCTTCATAAAATCAGTTTTCATCACTGCTTTTATGCACAACCCTTACCACTGATGCCATTTTGCAGGAGAGGGAAAAATGACGTAAAGGTAAGTGATACAAATCACCTAAGGCTGCTGAGTGTGGCAGTACAGCCAAGGACAGAAGCACAGTGCTTGGAAAACCCCACAGCATTTTGCTCATGCAACTGCATTCCTGCTGAAGCCAAATGCAGCCAAATGGCTGAAGGGAATGTAGAGGGAAAACTCTTTGGCAACAAGCAACGTGGGATACTTGAGAAGAGAAAATGAACTTCCAGGCAAGACATCCCTCTATGAATTTCCATTGAGCAGGTTGAGTGCCTATGTAGTTCCTGTATATAACACAGGGACTAATAAAAATTCACTCTCCCTCCAAATATAAACTCAAGTTTTGTTTTTCCATTCAGTTACTCACACTGGTTTATCTCAGGTCTTGTCAAGATAACAAAACCTGAAAAGAGAAGGAGTTGCAGTAAATAACCAATTATTAAACAAGGAATTAGGGCTGCACATGGTTTACTATGGTAAATTTAAATTGAAAGAAAGAAAGATGGATCTCAAAAAACTGGAATGTTTGGAAAAGAGTGATATGATTAACATTTGGTGTTTTGCATGAGCACTGTAACTTAAGCTACTGAAGGAATTAGGCAAAGATTTGAAAAGATAAACAGATAACAAATTTCAGAAACCTGCAAAGTGATATGAAATTTAGTTTTGAGACTGCTCTCAGATGTACAGTCTCATTTAAAAATTACAGAGGAGAGCTCCTCATGATGAACACTTCAGTCACTATGTATATTAGAGATTTTTAAAGCTATATATTTAAGGAGAAGATTGAAACAAGTAATCAAGACATTTGAAGGTGGTAGCTATTTCAGGATTAACTATACACACACGTGCCCTACAAAATGGCACATAGCTTATTACTGAACATGCCAATGAAAACCCTGCTCAGAAAGACATGAAAAGTACTGTAAACACATATCTGTACATTGAGGAAGCTAGTGAAAATACAAAGGTGAACACAAAGGAAGAGCCCTGTTGCTCAGAACCGGAAAACTGCATGACATCTCCCACCATGCTCTGTGAGCTCCCAGTGATTATGGAAAACATAAGGGCTGAATGCTCATAAGGTGAGGAAGGATTTAATGTGAACTATCACTTGGATGACAGGTCTGCCTTGCTTTGGTCCTTTTGAGCCTCCCTGCTTCCCCTACCCCTGAAGCAAAAAGATCTAGGGTTGGGGGCTGCAATGTTAGGAGGTGAAAGAATTACAATGGGAGAAACTGTCTTCTTTTTCTCTCCTCCTACAAGTCCCATAGGGGCCCAGAAACCATATTTATATCAGATTTTGAGGGCTGAGTTCTCAGCCAGTGTTCTGTAAAACATGCTTTTTCATGTTATAAAACCAGAAAAAGCCAACAGCATTAACATTTTAAATTTGATTCTGTCAAAACAGGCTTATTTCTATTTCCTTCAGTTCCTTCTTTTCTTTTNCTATAGTGGCAAGTTTGACATTTGGCCAAGTCTCAGGGTGAAATTTTATAGCTGAGATAATACAAGCTTCTGTAAAATGAAATAGCAAAATGCTTCCAGTTAGCTTTAACAACAAATAGAAAGGGGAAAGTTGCTTCTGAAACAAGGCCCTTTTCTCTACTTGTTACTAACAAGTGCTGGAAGAGATTACTTTTTTATGGGTGCTATTTATCTTCTGCTTCTCCTTGTTATTGATTTATAAACATATAAAGAACATGTAAAACATATCTAAGTTTTAACAGCACAGACATACATGAAGTCCCAGAATCCACTGTCATAATGCTTTTCAATAGCAAAATGCCATTCATTTAACTGAGATATTCCTGAATTTTATTCCTGATTTATAAGCCACAGAAGTAGATCAGAATCTGATCCACAGAGCAATAGGATCTTTCTCTGTAAAATTTGGTTTTAAATGTTAAATAGTCAGTGCCGCAATGATCAAAAGATGCCACAACAGTAGCAGCATCTCTGTTCTTCTGAAATTTTCTTGCTTGTAAACTTCAGACAAAACCTCTTTTTGTTTGTTGATGTGAGCATTTTAACAGGAAACAGGAGTTCAGCCACTAAAAAGCACTTTTTTTCCAGCACAAATTTCACCATTGTACTGTGATTGACAGCCATCCCAATGTCTATAAACAACCTACAAGCCTCCCAAATTGACCATTCAGTTCCTGCGCCCAACATTTAAACACTGAGCGGTTTTTGCGCTCAATAAAATTCCTTTTCATTTCGCCCTGGGTTGCCATGTCTCTTCAAACAGAGACAGAAAAGCAGTGCTCTGTGTCAGACAGATTTTAATTTTCAGTCCTCATCCATTCGTACAATGTAGACACAAGCAAACAAACCCTACCCAAAGCCTAGCAACCCACAGTTTAAACAGTCAATGCGTATGAGCTACGGGATGAAGGCCTGGACCTGTTCACACATGAATAAAGAAGATTAAGATTTTCTTTCAAAGACATGAAGCCTTTTTGACAGCCTGTGTCAACAGCGCTGTCTGCCTCTCAATGTGAAACAGTCTTCTATCACAGGTTCCCACAGGGAGGTCTTGCTTATTAGCATGCTTTACACTTCCATTCCTTGTCAGTATTTAATTTAAGAATAAGGGTGCAAAGTTTTGCAAACTCTTACTTACCCACAATGAAAGGATAACTTACTGGAGACACTGAAAGGAAATACCAGCTAACATGAACACCTACAGGGTACACTTTTTAAAGAGGATAACCTAGGGGGGAAAAAAAAAAGAGAGAGAAAAAACAGTGGATACAGTTGTGTTCTCTATTTATCATTGCAAGAATATACCAGTAAACTTGTTAATCACAGAATGTCTCTTCTAGCAGGTTACTTTTGCAGAATTCTCTTCAGCTTACAGTTTAAGAGTAACACGTGCTGCTGTGCAGGGAAATACACCAACTAAGATTTTGGACATAACAAAAGATATCCATCAAAACAGCAGCAATTATACCGACCAGGTTCATATATAAGCACCAGATTGAAGGGGGTTTTCAAAGTCATCAAACTGAGTCCACTACTATCATAGGCAATATGACATATAATCCCTCTCAAAAAGTGACCAAGCGCTCTTCTAAAACAACATTGTGAACAACAAAAAGCCAAACCCATTGTTTTCATTCAAGAGAAAGATTAGTCTTGGCTGAAACAATTCAGATTTCATTTCTCTAAATGAATGACAGCTCCAAGCCACCATTACAGATTGATGTTGTCATATTGTTTAAAATCAAAATATTCTAAGACTCCAATCTTGCAAACACACTTAGGGAGCTGTTTAGATAAAGAAGTGAGTGGCCCCAGTTAAGGTAATTGCATCATGCAGATGTAGAGCACATGCAGCTTTCAGGATTGCAGTTTAAATTTCTGGAGCTAAAAGTAATAGGAAAAAAATCCATACTTCCTGCAATACTGGCAAAACATTTTTTTTTTCAGGAACAAACAAAAAATGTTACTGCTGTATTTTCTCTTTGCTTAGGTAAGACCACAGATTTGTTGTCAGCTTGATCATCTAACTTAACATAAAAAATTTACTTTGAAATTATCGCAGGAGAAAGTTAGATTTTCAGGGAGAAAAAAATTATTGCAACAAGGAACAGATTATGTCTCAGTGAAAAAAGTGGGAAAAGCTCCAAATTTATCTCAATATTGGACTCAAAACAACATGATTAAATAAGGATAGTCCTGAAAGCCAAGTTACAATCCATATCATGGGTAACAAGATTTCAAGAAGAAAAATTACGAAGATTTTTTCCCAAAATGGCTAAGATTTTTCTTAAATCTCAAAATAATTTGCATCTATATTTTTTAGGGATTTTTTTTTAATAAATTGTGCAGGTAAAAGAAAGGGAAATGAATGTCTCATTGTTCTAATGTAAAATTCAACATGAAATACAGAAAGAGCGGAATGACCTTGTAACTAGAAATAAACAGCTGAGACAAGGAAGGATAACTAGGATTACAAGGATCAACATTTAATGCATCAAAAATCTTCCTGTAAAGCTGTGTACTGTACACAAAAATGATTCATAGTCTTTTACAAGTATCTGCTTAGCAGATGCTTTTAACAGTATTCCTGATTTTTTCCCCTCTGTGAAAATTGCAAATGAGTGTGTGAAAGTTAATACAATTATATGAAAGATGTACATCCTTTTATCCTGGTTCAATCCATCTCAAAGGAATTATCCAGGCTTTTAATTAGTAATTTTTAAGGCAGTGCACTTTGAGTTCTACAATTTGATTCTAGACAACATTTATTTCTGTCAAGCAAGTATGTGACTTAGTGCACCGCAGTTATAATTCATGACATATTTTGTGATGTTCTCAAAGTTACGTATTTGTTTAACATAAATAAATGTCATCTCAAGTTTTAATTTGCTAAAGGTAAATTTGTCTAGCCATCTAGAGGAAAATTACATAGGTCAAAATGCAAAGAAAATAAGTAAAGAAGATGTACAAATATTATGTGTACAAGAGACTGGGTTTTGTTCTCCCCAGTGTCAGTTATTTATAGGTATTAATTTTGAGAAGGAACACTAGGTTCTAGCAGCAGTTAATGGCAGGCCTATAAATAAAGCATCATCTCCACTACAAAGGAAAAAAATCCCTTCAATAAATAAAATTATTGATTTTTATTTTCTGATCAGTTGTTTAAAGTTATAATGTGAACACTATGTCCATGCCTTTGCATCTTTTTCTTTCTTTTTTATTTCTCCACAATTTAATTTATTTACTGTCTCTGATTGTCTCAGGATGCAGTCTTTTGTTTTGGTTTGGTTTGGGTTGGGTTTTTGCTTTATTTGACATAGATGCATTACTTGGAATAAAACACACTTAGGTTTCAATGTACAGTGCATATTATTTGCAAGAAGTGTTTTTAAAGTCGTTTGAGGACCCCCGCATAATTTCGCTCACAGACAGGGACTCATCAGAGTGCCACATTTGTTAAAAAAAAAATAAAATAGTCAAACCCCTAGTGGAATGGCTGGTTTTTGAAAAAAAAAACTCTAAAGTTTTGTGATTTTAATATTTTTGTGTAAATTTTCATCAACAAATGAGCTACATGACAAAGTTGATCAGTAGAGAAGTTCAACAAAGCTTTGTTGAAGATGCCTTTCAACATGGCTGCCATCTCCCCTTATTATTTCCCAGCTGACCTCGGTGGGCTGTGATTTTGCAAGTGGTTTTTCTATCTCTTTGTTCTTAATGGGATTCTCTTGTCTCCATCTCCTCACCAGTTACGAGGTCATCCTTCTCCCTGGGGGCATTTGGCTTTACTGTCATGGAGCACAATGGGAAATAGCCACCCTGTGAGCAATTGTCAGCAAGTTTCTCTGAAGCACAAGAATTGAGGGAACATTGGTGGTGGTATTTCATAACTTTCAGTGCAGCTGGCCGGAGTAAATACAACCACATCTATTAAATACTTCTCAGGAGCCCTCACGCACACTAGATCCACTTGATATAACAGGCAGGAAAGAGGAAGAAACTTGTTTTAAGGGTGTGCCTGGCAGAAGGGAAAATTTAGGAATGTGTGCTAGGGGATGGGGATTTAGGGGAGCTGGGGCAAAGGCCAGCAGATGGGAGGAGAGAAAGCATGGGTGTTGCTTAACCATGAGCAGCTATTCCCACTTATTTATCTGGGGGATCTTTGAAGATACCAGTGTAACACATAGACAGAACTAGTGGCTGCCAAAGGCAAGAGTTAGCAAAATTTGTGTTTGGCTCAAACATTCTGGAACCTTCATCTATTTCAGTCATCGGAGACACATCCAACAGTGGGCCATGTAGCAGGAGTGTGTACCCGTGCTCCAGCCTGCAAACTCAGAGGCAGCACCCTTGTACATTTGTGCTCTTACCACAAGTTTACACAGGCTGACAGACTGTCCCACAGACACTGGAGTTTCACAATCATAACTCATCTGTTACTCTAGGGCATGTGTGGGACAAAATTAGGGGGAAGAGGATGTTCAAATTTAGTCTTTCTGTAAATTAGAGTTTGTAAAGCAAATAGGTCACGTGGCTCATAGGCTTTCTTCTTCTTACTAGATCCAGCTGTGATACACCCATACCTGGTCAGGGGAAAAAAGGACACATTCTGACTTAGGTTTTGTGTTTTCTTAATGATTTATCAAAATACTGAAATGTTTAAACTGAAAACCAAAATTACTATTTATTTTGAGATGTTATCACAGTACCTTGCATTTTTTTCACTCACCAATGTCCCTGACCAGGCTACCATTTCAATTGAAGCTCAATAAGTTTCTCCCTTGGTACATAGTCTATGACATTGCATCTCCCATTGGAAGCTTGTAAAGAAATTTTGGGTTGGGCACAGAAATGCCCCAAATAGCATCTTAGAGGCAGCTCCAGGTCTCAGATCCTGTGCTCCCTGATGTGCACAGTTCATAAAAATTTTTCACTGTTCATTCAGTCAATATTTTCACAGGGAGTTTTACAAATGATCATACTCCAAACATAATTGAAACTACACTACAGTTCAAGGAGATGTCCCAGCATCAGTGACAAATTGCATGACTCCTCTACTGTGCCCAGCTACAGGAACACGATACAAAATGTGAGGCTGCTCTATTCAATTTATGATCACATCACAATCCTCAAACCTCACTTCAAGGCATTAAGAGCACGGCCCTTCAACCTGTCTTATTCAGGTTTGCTCAGTGTGAATGTAGCTCAAAGTGTTAGACCTGGTATCTCAGGTAAGCAAGAATCAGTCAGGTCAAAATTAAGAAAGATTTGCTCCTGCCCTCACAGCTGTAAGGCTGGCTGACCATACTTGAGTGCAACAGTAAATTCCTCCTGAAGATTTTGGTGCAGTAATGAACAACCTTCCCTTTGCCACACAGCAAAACTGGGAGGAGGAAAGGGAGCTGGGAGGGTAGAGCAGGGTGAAGCCTCTAGTCCTCCTGGGTCCTGAATTCCACTCAATAAAGGGAAGAAGCAGATGCAGGGACTGGGCATGTAAACACTGAAGAAACTCAATCACACAAGAAGAAACTCTGATGATACCTAACAGGACAAAAATTTTGTAGAATGACTTTGTATGCATCAGTGTTAGACCTTAATCCATAATATTTCAAAAGTCTGTGTCAGGTGATGTGTGATCAAGCAGATTCACAGTTGCCCCAGTACTCGTTACCCTCACCACAAAGGCAAATAAGGTAAAAAGCAGTTGCTTAATGTTTTCGTAATTTATAGTGTGTTTGACATTCATTCAGTTTACCCATCTTGTTCCTAATCCTAAAATAACCAGCTTTAAAACAGGGTATTTTGCAGATTTTTACAACTTTGTAACATCTGCATCAAATACTGTGGGAATGTTTTAACCCAAGTTCCAAAATTATACATGATTTAATAAAGGAGTTGTTTATGTTGGTTAAACAAATCAGCTATTGAAAACAGATTCATGGAGGAGAAATAGCTCTAGTATGTGAATTGTTTAGGTTTATTGCATTGTCCATAAGTATATTTAAATATAAGTTATTAAATTAAGTTACTAAACTAGCTTAGCCTTACCTACTTATATTTGGGGACCTTGTATAGCATTTTGTGGCACAATGCTAAGCCACCTATTAGCATTTTCAAATTAACCTGTTTGAAGAGTTAACTGGAAAACAGGAACAGCAACAACAGGAAATGTTAAACAGCTATTAATGTGTTTGTCTGAGAAGTTTTCCTGTCTGTAAATAGTCATTTTTGCACTGCCATTGATGATAATTGACTGTGAGGAGTTTAAAGCTTTTGTAAACATGGCTCCACTTGCAGGCATAACTTTTGTTGAAAAGTACATAATGGATTGCTAATTTTGTATTACAGCCTAGATTTGATTGGTTTTGTAACAGAAAATTTGCTTGAGGTCCCAAAAAGTACAGTACATCCCTCTTTGTGAAATAATTTTCATGTCTCCTGATTGATGTAAACTGTTTTCTTTGCAATTTTAGAATAGTTTTAAAAAGCCACAGTAAAATGTAGTTCCTGCTTCAGCGTGCAAACAATCTAAAATAAGGGGATAAAATACAGTGAATAAAACATATAAAGGGAAGCTGGAACTAGTTAGTATGGCAGCTCCAACAATCAATGACTTTTTCTTAGACACTGTTCTTTTGCATCCACTTTTCTGCAAATTTCTCCGCTATAGACTAGTGCACATGTAAACCATCTTTATGAAGCACTGTCAGAAGATGAAAATTGAGGAGTAGAATAAGCTATGGAGGTCGGGAGGAAGATGGATGGAGGTGGAAGAGGAAAGAAAATTATGTACAGTCATTAACAAAGCACGTCTCACTTAGAGAACCTGTAGGAAGGCAGATGTCGTGCATTGGCTAAAGTATATTTCCACCTGTTCTCTATTCCCCATCCTCACATCCTCGCACAGAGTTCTGCATTCCTTCACCAGGACAAAGGAGAGCTTAACTGTGTTAACATCAGGGTAAAGAGTTTCCTTCCACTGAGATTTTTCTGTGAGAGAACATATTCCTTTCTCTTTAAGAAACACTTGGCTCACTAGCAGGAGAAAGTGACAAAATTTGGGTGAGAAGGCATCCAAGGTTTATAATCCACAAAGTCAACTCTTCCCACTGCTCTCTGCCAGGATCCTAGCAGATGTTATTCTGCAGGTAGTGCCAGGAGCCAACTGCTGCTCCTGTTAGAAAAAGCCATTCAGCTCACCTGCTGGAGGCAGGAGATTTGCTATGACTACTGCAGCCAGTTCATGTTCTCCAGCTTGAACAACCCAGTCTCTCCCCCTGAGTTAAAGGACCCAGGGCCACAGGAGACACAGATGCCTTACTGGATAATTGAGACCTAAGCATGGCTGGACAGGAATTGCAGCCACCTGGTTTTCACACAGGCACAGCTTTTCCCCTGCCAGGGAGACAGGCTCAATGCAGGCTTCTGAGAAAACATCATTTCATCAAATGCCAAACACCCAGCAGTGGCACACACTTTCTTCTTTGTTCTCTGCAGCACAGCCAGTGGTCTGATTTCTGCCTTCCCAAAGGCAAGGCTAATTGTGTCTCAGTGATGCGAAGAGCAGCAACAAAACAATGTGGTGAGAATAGATATCAGACAAGGTAAGAGCAAAGAGAGGCATACTGATCGTTCTTCCTCTTCAGCCATCAGCAGGCACAGAGATTTGAGCTGTTCTGTCACAGAGCAACACTGAGGCATGGCCACAGCAAGCCATGTAAGTGGCGAACCAAGTCTGACACATTCCAATTAGAGTAATAAAAATAGAACAATTACAAATAATCAGGTCTCAGATTAGTATCAGGAAAGTCCTTGGCACTACCATTTATCACAACCCCTTCAATACCATGCACAAGTGCATGTTTAATACTGACTCACAAAAAAGCGTATCTTAAATTCAAGTGATAAACAAGCCCTTCTCCATAGTACTGGGTTTTGTTCTTTCCCAGTTCCAATAAGACCTTATAATAATTTATCATTCATGATAATTATGATAATTATCATTTCCTGTTGGAAGGGATCACGGAGTGATTGAGGAAAGTCATGAGAAATCTGAAGCTTTTGGTAAATTTAGTAGAGTAGCAACAGAACAGAGCTGATGAATACAGTAACACAAATCATAAAGCCTCATTGTCAGTACTGGAAAAAACTTTTATGTGATTAGACCCACTTTAACAAAACATTAACTTTTTCCACTAGTGAAATATTGGGTGATTTGGTTGCTGGGAGTGAGTCGAGGTCTGATATGCCTGGTTAGTCTTTGGTGGGTAATTCATTTGGATCCTGAACACCTAAACCAGATGTTTGTATTTAATAGGTCAGTGAGTCTCATAAGCAAGTCATTATTTAATAGTAGAATTGGGTATTTCAGCATCTCTCTCTCCTTTTCCGCTACCAAGCAGACATAGTGTCACACATGCACACTTTTATCACTTGTGTGCAGCATACTGTAGGCATTCAATAGCTTTAAGAGCTGTGTGTAGAAGACTGATGTAATTCTTCGCAGTTTATGAGAGCTCCAACTGTAGGTTTATGGGATACAAAGGTTCAAGTATTCTATATCTGGGACAGATTCAGAGGTGAAGCAGAAAAAGAAAGTCATGTTTGGAATATAATACTAGTGTGACACAAGTACCACAACAGTCATCTGTTAAGTCCTCCTACTGCCTAATTTGAACTGTGGTTTTATTCATTAAATTGCATTCACAGCTAGATACTTCACTGAGCTGTCAGCCTTTCCTTAATGTGAATCTGGAAGTGAGTTCATTGGGGTAAGTCTGAATTCCAGGTCTTTTTCTTCAAGTGTTCATTTTCTTCATGGAACTATTTTGAATTTAGTCCAGTGGGATAGGGTAGGGTTTGGCCCATCATCATTTCAGAGATTACAAAACTTTCAAACGTTGAATTGTAAACAAACCTGTGATACCCAAAATGCAGGAAGAAATTTAATTACCAACTGATTTCAGATCTGTATACAAATAAGTAGAAAACAGTCAAGAACTGTAAATTTTAAGCTTATCAAATATATCTTGCCTCTTTTTCTCCATTCTTGAAGCTGTCAACTCCCATTAAGTAAAGGAGATTTTCCAAAGTGACACCACTCAAAATGAGATTTTGAGTAGTTGTGTTAATCAGGAGGATATCTTTGTATGATCCACAGTTTTAGAGTAGGATAGTGTCCTGAAATTGCATTTAAAGATGGGGTTCAAAATAAAAGAAACATCCATTAATACGAAAGAACAGACCCTTTCAGATACATAACTAAAATTAAGTATTAAAATCCAGTAATATAACTGCAGTATGTAAACATAGTCACATTGTATCAGTACATAGCCAAGCATTGAAACAAACTTAAAAGTGAATATGGAAAAAATTAATTAGAATCTTCAAGTTCACCTCATGTTACTCACAAATGTTACCAATGCCTTACTGCCCAGTCTTTTTCTCCTAGTATCTTTTATTCTGAGTTGCACAGAAGTTTGCCATATTTCAGCTGTCCACCCTGAAGTATGTCCTGTTGTTTGCTCACTTCAGGCTGAGTTCTTCTAGAGAGTGTCATCTCAAATGCTTCACCCATTTCCAGGAATAACATTAAGGTTAAAATGGTATTGTCCATGTAAAAATCCTTCCAGCTACCTCATGAAAGAAGTCTGTCATCCATGCTGCTTGGAGCAGAAGCATGAATTGGCTCAGGAGGTTTCTTGCTACAAAAATCTAGATTAATTACAATGTCGATGGAGACAGCCCTGGAAAGCACATTGCTGCCTGCTCCGTACAGTCAGCTGCAGCCTGGCAGATGAGTTTTCCAAAGATCCTCTGGGCCTTGAGCCTGCCTTGTCCCCTCACAGCCCCTGTGTGCTGGACAAGGGGCAGAGCTAACAATGTTCCTGGTTCTAGCCCACCTCCTGCACTACTTTATGTTCTTAAAATGACAACTTCTGAAGTCCTGCTGAGGTTAAGAAAATTTTAGTTGTCAATATTTTTAAGAGAAGGTTTCCAGAACTCACTATTATAATGAAAAGCTTGAAAACACAGTGTAACTGCACGTTGAAATCTTTAAAAAATTGAGAATAAATAAAACCCAAAAAGTCTAATAAAAAGAACAACAGAAGTTTGGATTTGGGGTTTTTTTAAACACGGCCTTATGACTGTGAAGGCAGTTTCATGATCTGTTGTGGTCTGCATCCTGATATTTGAAATGCTTGTGGCTGAGAATACTGGAAATCTGCGTATATTTCCCTGGGAGAAATGCTGCAAGGGATGGAGTAGTTTTGTCATGCCATTAGTCCAGAGCTAAGACAGAAAACCAGTTTCTATCCACCAGGCATGCCATTCCCATTGCTGTCCTGGCAGTAAAGGAAAGACTCTGACCCAAGGGGAAAGAGAGACAAGGAAACAAAAGGCATGTGTTGGGAGACGTCAGAAGCCGGGGGTCTGGACGAAAGCAGAAGGGAGCAGGAGAGGGCTGAGAAGCAGAAAGGAGCATGTCTATAGACAAGTGGTGAAAATGCTCCCTTTAGGAATCTGAGAAGAAAAGCAGCAGTCCTGAGTCACTCTGCTGTGAAAACCACTGCTAAAATGTGTGGCTTAACGCTAGGCAATAGCCAGCCACTGCAAGCATGGACAACCTGCATGACTGAGGTCTTTGCTGGGTTCTGAAGTTTCCGGTCTTCTTGTTGGCCCTGCAGTTGGGGAGAGGCATTCCTTCCCCTCCTCCTTCCCTCAGCTTCCCATGTTAAAGTACACCGTGCATAATGGAGCACAGAAAAACAAAGAATCTCTCGCAAAAGTGAAACCAGTCAGAATTAAGGTTGTTACAAATCGACTCTTTGTACACGAACATTATGGTCGTCTTGAATGACACTGTTGCCCATTTCTTGCACAGCGTCCTTTGTGGGATTACCAAACAGACCACAGCTACCACAGGGCTCTCTGTTCTGTACTTTTTCTCAGATTAATACATTAAATACAGTACAAGTATTTATTCCCAATCTTTGAATTCCATCCCATTATTAGTACTCTCACAATGCCTAACAAATAAGGATGATTTTCTTGAACAAGTTCTCTTTCCATTTCTTACAGCTAGCATTGGGATTGGTAGTAGGCAGCTGTGAGAAAGTTAATTAGCAATATTTAATCATCTTTGCATGAAGAATTCTGTGATGGAAACAGAGATAAGGGCCTGTTCAATATTGGAGTGTTTTTCAGTTTCTTGTAGTACTAATATTGTCCTTTCTCTTCTTGAAAGCCTCTGTTTTATTCACTGACACCTTTCAGCTTCTGTAAAAACATATCAAGTGTTCCCACAAGCAGACTTATGCAATAAATCAGGTGAGCAAAGTTCTGTAGATGTAGGACTAGCTCCTGCCCTTGGGATTTCTTTTTGCAGGTTGTGTTGGCACCATGAGTTCTGGCTCTGAGCCCGGCTGCAAGGAGAGACGTGTGCGTCCCACCACCTCCTTCCAGAACGATGTCATTGAGGCAACCCTGCAAGGCCCAAGCATCTGGCCAAATGGAAGAACAGCAAATGACTGGATGGAAAGACTCTAGGCAGAGCTGGTCTAGCAGTTGGATCTTGCCCTCGCTATGTTCTGCACACTTAATAGGTATTGCAATTATCATGTAATTAAAGAACATCATAACATGTGCAAGTAGGTTGAATTAATATTACTCAGGCAGTTTAACCCCAGCAATTATTAACTTCTCAGTGCTTGACTTGGAATCTTAGCATTCCTGTAGAGTAGTTTTCTGGATGTAACAGTCTTTACTTATCTGACAATATGTTTCATGCTTCATTTGCCAGAAATGTTATGAGCTTTGAGTCAACACATTAGGAGCATGTCTTTGTTTTCAGTGGCAGAAGGCCAACTTTTAATTTCACTTATTTGCCACTGGCTAAACTGTGTCATTTCCTAAACATTTCTTAATTTTTAAAATAAACACCTCACCAGTATTTCAATATACTAAAACACAGTGTTCAAATGAGTGGAAGGGGTAACAGAAATATGTGGTGAGGTGTTATATATGGGGGAACTATACTCCATTTTTATTTTGACAGCATAGGGTGAAAATTTTTTGGTATATATTCCCCCATGTTTCAATTTGAGTGTTATTTTGGGTTTAGCTATACCTTGCTTTGAGCTGGATTCCGTTTAATATGCTTTACAGTTTTGTACTCATGATAAACAACATTACAGAATAAAGCAGCAGTGCAAAGTACAAGGTAGCTTGCATGGTCCTGGAAATATAGCCTGGATTAACAAGATTTGGCTGTGCTTAGTAAAACATTTGGCTAAAAACAGATTAATGTGTTAAGAAGTCAGATGATTTTATTTTTTCTGCAGAACAGTGGATTAAAAAGACACCAGCACTGTCCTTCAGCAGCAGCTATCATCTGCATTCCCTGTGTATGCTGCCCATGTTCACTTGTAGAGTATCTCTATTTTTAGGGGGAAAAAAATCTCCTCTAAATTATTATGATTCTTAGTGAATTCTCTGCAATATTGAGACTTTATTGTCACCAGTCTGCATTTTCTCACAACGGTAATGTCTCTGTTTGACAGATGCAGTTACAGTAAAGTTAATCTTTTTAGAGGAAATGGGAAGAGTTGTGAGGAGAATGAGAATTAAATGTAATCTGTCACCAGACTGTAAATGTTTGTCAGATTGTAAATGTAATCTCTAAACAGAATTTTTTTGAAATATTTGAGGTATACTTTTGCTAAATTTATCCCGCATTTACACTGAGGATTTTAGTATTCACCTGAATGCTGCACCTTCAAGAAATGGAAGTTTTCCTGCTTCATGACTAAAGGGTCTATTGCTGACTTTGATTACTCAGGTATTGCTATCATCACCTGAACAAACTTCACACACAGAAGTCATTCCCAATTACAAAAACAAAACAAAACAAGCCTGTTTCACCTTCTCCAAGCTGACCTTTTAATTAATGCTAAGAATTTTAGATTAATTCTTAAGTATTCAATTACTTTTAAAATCTTAATTCATCAAAAATATTGAATATTGAAAAAGGAAGATCCTTTTCTGCTGTATAAAAAAAAAAAAAGGCACCACCATTATACAGTTAAGGAATATACAGCCATTAAAAATAACTGGATCAGTTGTCTTTTATTTTGCAAAATGATAGGTTGCTTAAAGCTACCGAACATCAAGACATTAATAAAAGTGTCCAGTACAGCAAATAATCATAATGAGTGATGTCAGCATTTCTTCATGACCTTCTAATTTCAAAGCCTTTTATTTGAAGAACATTAATGAAACAAGCCATCAATCAATGCTTCTATATTGAACAGTCCATTTTGAATTTCCATGGAAATTTCCATTTTGCCTATTTATATATCTATTGCGTTAATTCAGACATAAACCTAATATCTCCATACATGAGAGAGAGACAATTAACTTTAAATACCCATTACAAGTATTTCTAGATTCTATTTTAAGCCCCAAGGAAATGTATATGATATGCACTTGAGCACCAAATTAACTCATTAAGATAAGCACAATTTTATTAGTGTTAAATCAATTTCTAGTAAAAGACTGCTTTCTTGTGCTGATAATTTATGGAAAGATTTGACTGTTATAGCTCCCAGCAAATCCTTACGAGCATGTCTGTAATCTTACTATGCTGGAAGTATTACAGATAGTAAAAAATATGCTTAGGCATCATTTTTAGAGAATGTACTGTACCTTAAGGCATTGTGGAATCTTCATGCTCAAGAATATCATTTTTCACTTTAGGGAACTTCCAAAACAGTCCATGAAGTGGCCTCTCTCTGCCTTTTGTAGTGCTCGCTTCTAATGGTGTCATGTGAACTTTCTACTCAGAGGAAAAAGGGTCAACTCAGAGATGAATTAGGGAACAGACTGCATTAAATGGATGGTGGCTTTTAGGATCTGTATAACAATTCTCTCTGTTAATTTGGAATATCCCAGCTCTGTAGCGGTTCACACTGAATATGGAATGAATGCTTTCTGAAACATTTACCAGATCAGATATTTTACTTAAATTTTACAAGCCATGTTCAATAACTACAAATCAATGTAATTCTATTTGCATAAGCCTACAATTCCACTGCAGTATAAAACTATTTAAGTCTGAATTATCATGGTCCAGGTGTCCACCTCAGTCCTGCCCCTGTCCTGGTCATCCTTGCCATAGGTATGTGGCTGAGAAATGCCAGAGCAACCCATCCTAGGTGGCTGACTGGCTGAAAAAGCTCCACCACGAACCTTTGCTGGGGGAGTTTCCTGAACTGCTCTAATTCAGGCATTTGGGCAACTTGGTGTGGCCTAAGGAAGAGGGACCAACTTAGTAGGGCAGCCTGGATTTCAATCAGCTCAATCCACTGTGGGATCTTTGACATATGTCACTGAAACTTACTGCCATACAGAGCTAAATTGTGTTGGTTTTAGTGAAATAAATCTTGCCACAATAAGAGTGGAACAGTTTTCCAGATAGGAGATTTTAAAATAACATACAATTCATCTATAAAACACTAGATTGTGGTAGCTTGAGACACCAATTGAGCAGGGCAGATAGATGCAACAGATCTCTTCATTGAAATTACATTCAATAACAGAAAACCACAACTCCAGATTTAAAACTCCCCGATAGAAGTTTAAAAAAAAAGAAAGTAAACAACAACCCCCTCCTAAAAACCCCTATCACAGACTTCTTCACTGTACAGATGTGCAGCAGACGTGGTTAGTTGCTGAGGCTGCAGTTACAGTCTGCTTTGTACTGGGATCATGAGAAACATGATATGTGACTGTATCTACCCCGACGAGTTGTGCATCCCAACACAAGCAGATTTGGAAAGCAAACAGCTGCAATCAGGGGCCTGACTTCCAAACTATCTGCATTTGGAAGGACAGGCTGCTGGTTCAGATGAGTTCTAGTCTGGCCACACAGAACAAATGCCCGTGAGCTGTGCAGCTGCATTAGTTCAGCTCCTGAAGCACATTTTCTGCCTTGGCTTAGCTCAAAAAGCAGCCTGCGTGCAGGGAGAATGCTCTGCAACATGGATTGATAGAGAACAGGATGAATCTCCTCAGGAGTGCTCACTCACCTGGTCTGAGCTGAAAGGCTCACAAAAATACACCCAAATATGTGTGGAGGGCCAGGTGGGATGGACTAGACGGACATTGCCAAAAGTAGAGGTCATAGAGGCCATCAAGCAAACTGCTGAAAGTTGTATGTGTGGAATAAACTGTAGTGTATCTTTATACTCCTTCACTTTTAGATATGAGGCAAAGTTCACCTTTGATACCTGCAAATGCATTTTTTAATGGTGTTTTTTAATTCATGGCCAAATGCTATATGAAGCCTCATATATCCTCTCGTTTATTCCAGGCATTTTGCCTGAGTAAAGACATTAGGATCAGGCTTATAGATTCTAAATTCTTAAGATCCTTTGGGAGACATAAATCATGTCTTCATATAAGTTGACTGATTCAAGTGAAAGAAAGTACATGTAAGAATGTGTACTTGTTAGAAATATATTTTTAAAGGTATATTGAAAAATCAAGTCCCTTTGCACTGATGTCATCCACAAAGGTGGGACACTGCCTGTGAGGTACTTCAATGTTTTGTGGGTTCCTATAAAACTTGGCCAAGGAGCAAAGGCATTTCAGTTTAACAAGCTAATAAATAGTTTTGAATAACTTACCTTGTGTCTCATAACATTTGGAATCAAAACATAAAGCAAAGCTGAGGAGGATAGGAAAAAAAGAAATGCAAGGCTGCCCTCTGCCTCTTGCACTGGAAGACATATAGGGATAGTCATGGAAGCAGTTGCTTTTTGACAGTCAGGATCCATTGGCTTTTCTGTTTTCTATCCTCTCCTTCAGTTAATGGAGCATTATGCTGAATTACATAAAACTAAAAAGATATTCTGACACAGATTCAAGGTTCATTAAACAAAAAAATGCTGTGCAGAACATTTTTCAGGGAATTACGTTATCTCCACCAGTATGCCAGAATGTTCAAATATTGCTGGAGGAAATAGTCCTCTGTCTTGAGATTTAGCCTAGAATTGACAGAGTTGGTTTGCATTTAACATTTTTTCCTGGGGCTGGATTTTTTCTAGGTTTCTTTAATGTTCTTTCAGGACTGGAAGAAAGTCACCTTGGTGTTAGCATTGCTGCTTCCCCAACTCCCAGATAATCTGGCAACACCACTGTGATCCAACCAGACATTTCTAAATTAAGAGAGGATGTGAAAGAGGAGGAGAAAGGCCACATTCATGAAAAATTGTAATGGGCAGAGTCTGCATTTTATTGCTGGGAGTATTAAATCCACTGTTCTATGACTTAGCCATAGAACAAAGGTAAGTGAAAGGAGCCTTAACTCCAAAATTATTGTTGGTTATACCTTTATGACTGACTAGTGTCTAAGGAGACAAGTTTTGATTCTTAACATGTATTTGAGACACAATTTTTATCTGTGGCTGGTGTCTAGAGCAGAAGGAATAAGTACATTATGAGAATTATGCAATTCAATAGTAGCCCTAATTTTACTGCAGCTGCTTTGACCTTTAATTACTTTGTTTAGCTACTTTTGATGGGAACCCTTAGGCTTTTGCATGTCAAATATCAGAAATAAATTAAAACTAAAATAATTTTAATATTAATTTTATACCTGAAGTATCATGCTGTGGATAACATCTGCTTTTTAGATTCAAAAGGCACAAGACTGAATCCACATATAGAATTTCAACCAGTTCTTGTTGTAGTTCATATAAGTGCACATGAGCACTCTTTGACCACTGTGGGACCATTATGCAGGTTGAACGTACAAATCTTTAGATGTCTGCCATCTTTAGTCATACCTGAGTGCCCTTATTTATGGCAGGGAATTAAACATGCAGCAAATGAGAATCATGTGGGTAGCATTTGGAAAATAATTACAATAACTGCATTGATGGAAATAATCCAAGAAAAGCTATGGCAAAATGAGTTCTGAAGTACATTTCATCTGTGTTTACATTTTTCACACTAAAATACGAAGTTTACATTGTTCCCCTTTACTCCACCTGGGAAATGAGGGATATTTCTCTTCTATGTTTCCAAAAAACCAAAAATAAGATTGGAAATAAATGTTAAACTGTTAGCTTAAGGGTGCATTTTCATCTTGTTTGGAGCAATAGTTTTAATAGCATCAATAAGAGGTATACATACTGGGAGAATAAATCCACCTGGGCTTGTGTGTCAGAGGTAAGTGAGCTGAGCTGTGCACGTCTTTGTCTTCATGGAATGACCCAAGCAGCTTTGTATCTCTTATGCACAACTACCTCTTTGCCCTTCATTTTGCTAGTTAGTTCCTGCATAAATAATTAAGCATTTCTGTTACTTGACTAGATAATACTTCAGAAATATGTAATATCAATTTATTAACCTTTGCAGATCAATCTTCACAGCAAAAAAGTGCAAAAAAATACTCTTCAATGTCTGCCTGTGTAAATAAATTACAAACATAAAGCTGAGAAGAGCATGAGAGCTAAGACAAAGGTGTTATTATTTGTACTATTTGTCTATTAGAGAAGCATGTAAATCTTTCAAACAAGACTAAGGCTCCATATTGTAGCAAGCTCTGCACACAGTGTCAGACTTCTCCCCTGGAGAGACCTGTGGGCCTTCCTCGTGTCCCAGCCACACACCAGTACCTTCCAGTGGGTCAGGCTATGCAAGCACCACCCAGTCAGCTTCCCTTCTGCTGTCCAAATAAATATCAATAAGTAAGGGGTACAATGGGCTACTTCAGCTAGTGAAATAAGGTAAGGCAGCTCCTTAGCCAGAATAAACAGAGATGGACCATAAATATGAATTGAAAGCTTGTTTAGCTGATGAGTTTAGAAGAACAGTCAATTTTTGACTGATGTCTTGCTTAGTAAAGAGCACTGCAGCAGAGCAGCAGGGATTTAAACAGAATAGATGGATGCCTGGCTGGAGTTTTCCTGTGAATGCATAAAAGCATGTAAAAGACAACAGATGATGGTCACTGAGGCTGGCAGCAAGGCTGGCTTAGCCAAGACAAAGGTCAGACACAGGACAACCCAGGAGAAGACAAGTGGTGCAGGGAGGAAGTTTTGTGCATCATGGAGTCAACAGACTTTTCAACAAAAAGTGGAAGGAGTTGAGATTGAAAAACTAAAAAGAGGATCCTAGAGGCGGTGTTTTGAGATTAACTACCTGAAACAGATTAAACAGGCTTTTTTCTGTGACCTAAGCAGGTATAATTTACAGCTACAACAGGTAAACCAACTAAGATACATCCAGACATGGTTTTGAATTGAATGAACTATTAAAGTCACTGTGATTTAAAGCAGCAGGAGGAACTGCACTGAGGTTAGCAAACACAGACCAAAAGGCAATAGCACAGATTACATCATTCAAATCAATTAAAAGGAAAATAAACAGAAATAATTTCATGTTGTGAACTAGTAGTGGCATTAGCTCTTACAGCAAGTGCATCTGCATTTTGTTAAAACATTCAGGTAAAATAACTAAAGCTTGGTAACCAGTAATCCACTCTTGAGCATTTCACTACAATCAGTAAGTCAAAACGTAAAAAACAATTACAGTAGTGTCTTCACAAAAGGGACACAATTTTATTCCACAAGAGCGATCATTTGATGATCCACTGATTTGATTTCTGAATATGATTTAAAATCTCAACAGTGTCCTACCCTTTAATGCTGTAGATATTGCCCTGGCAGATCACACTAAAGTGCAAAACACTCAGAAAAGGGTCTGAAAATTCACTCATAAATCCTAGAGTAAAATACAGTATCAATAGCTTAAGGGTGTCAGCATATGCAAACGTCCTCCAGTGTCAGCAGTGGGAAAATTCTATTACCTGTAAAATAAAGAGAAAATTTGTAAATTGGTAGGAGCTCTTAGCTCTCAAGCTTAGCTTGATTTTGCCTCTGCATGTACTGAAATTACCAAATAGTCAATTAAAATTCTGCTCCCAACCTTCATGGCTCAATGCTCTGGAGACCAATGTTGAGTCTATGCACTCCTCTAGTTCCAAAGTCTCCCAGTAAAAATCGGAGTCTTTACCCTTTCATTTTACAGCATCTCTGGGACACGAAGTGGCAGGACTGCCAGTTCTGCACAGGGAAAGAGATTCTCAGGACTCCTCCAAAAAACAGGACTTCTACTAAGATCAAGAAAACAGGCATAAAAATTCAGTGGCAAAGGCCTGTTCATAGCAGAAGTTCCAGTAAAGGCAGATCCACACTACTGATAGACACCAGCATTCAGATTTCTGCCTTTAATTTAGCTTTCAGAGTACTCAGTGAAAAATCTTGGCAAAGCTTAATTGTAATAAACCTGAGATACTGGGCTACCTACGTGGCCTATAACCACATTTTTATTTAGTTTGTGGGCATATCCTGAAAACACCTGGAATTACCAGGACTTCACTGTACTAACAGCCTCACCAAACAGTAAACCCAGCCACATCAAGAGCTGTGCTGGACCCATCTTACTGATTTTCCTACCCAAAAAAATTTCTGAACAGACATCAAAAAGACACTTTTTAAAAAAAAATTGTTCTACTTTTTGGTCCAGTGTGCCCTGTATTTTCCTGTGTTCTGTCATGTCCTTACCCTGTGAAGTAACTAACATGTTTCCTCACAGCTGTCATGCATGTTCTTTCTCAAACCTTTAAAAGTTTTCTGTTTTGTTGAAGCCCATCTGGAATGTTTGGCCAGCGCTAGAAACTCATCTTGGAGGTGTTTAAGGAAAATTTAGATTATATCAGTGCTGAGGATAAATATCTACATGAGAGACATACATGAAATTAACTCTCTCCTTTCATCATCCTCTGAGACAGTAAGAGAACAGCAAGGTCATACCCCTCAAATAATTCATAGCTCTTTTGGCACTTTCTGAAGAGGTCTGTTACTCAGTAAATTGATATACTTCCTGTATTGATTTTGAGCAACAGACATTTTGTGGAATCTTTCCCATATTTCAGGAAAGGAACCTAAATTCATCTTAAAAACATGAGAATGTCATAAGAATCCTTGTGACAGCAAAACCAGATAGACTCAGGTATGTGAGATAAACCCTATGTTTAAAAGCCCTTTGAGCAGATATCTGCCTGAACAAACTGCTCCCAGTTGTCTAAATTTTACCTGTACTTATACAATGTTACAGAAAGAAAAAGAAAACTCCCACAAGCTTTCTTACTGACTGTGTGCTTTTTATTCACTCCTTGTACAGTTTATAGGAAAACGTGGTTTTTAGTTGCCAATTGCTAATATGATTTTGTGCTTAGTAGCAAATCACAGTCTCACTTATAAATTAAAAGCATCACAGATAATTGATCTAACACACTTGCCAAGCTTTTTCTTTCTGTCAATTTAGATATAGTATTAAGAATCAACTTGAAATAATAGAATGGTTTATGAAATGCAGCTACTGTCTGTTCTACATTTTTTACTTTTAAGTAAACTTGTGCCAAAAGGAAAGCTCACATAGAGCCAGAAAGTCTGTACAAAATCATTTATTACCCCCCAAAAATGCACTAAAGACAAATCCAGTTCTGAACTTTCACTCGTCTATAATAGGGCCCCCTACAAGAAATTGTTTATTGTTCATGGGCCAACACTAAAAATGTGATTAATTTCAATTTGTGAAATATGCTTTGATCATAATTATTACATATTTGAATGAATCATTAAAAAACCCCACGCTTGTCTGAGACGGGATTGCAAGTTCTACAGTAAGGTATAAGTCAGGTGGAGTGGTTGGACGGAAGAGAGAGGCAGCAGGTAACTTTTAAAACAGGATGGCGTGACTTTCTATGCACTAACATTGATTGCAATAAATCTTTTCTGCTTCGAATCAGACATTCCAGTGCTCTATCACTGATGAAATTCAGATTTCAAAGGCTGCAGCCAGAAAGCCTGGTTTCAATCCCCCCTTGGAATGGGGGCATGGGTAAAGGAGAGAAAAATGAGCTAAACTGCTGATGAGGAGATCAGCTTTTAAAGTGCAACATAGTGTGTTTTAATTGTGGTTTAACGCACATAAATATACAATTTCAGGATGTCAACTGTCACGTTCAGAGAGACAATATGAGGTTATTCCAATCCTTCTTAGTGAAAGCAAAAAGCTAGCTCAGCAATATAATGGAAAAATAGGGGTTTGAAATCAAATTACATTGAAAAAACAAAGAGCTGATTGATCCGAAGTATATCCTCAGAAAACTCAGAAAATAACAAAAAAATACTTCAGACCGTTCATCTCAGAGACCAAAAAAAGCAGAAAAATGCAGTGAAGCTGCAGCAAATTTTGATTCCTTCGGTGCTGGCATGCTGACAGGGTATAGATGTCCAATGCATGTGGGCACGTCTTTGTCCATAGGGCATTCAGAGGTGCTGCTGGATTATTGTCCTCTCTTGGGACTGGTGGTACAGTACTGATTGCCCAAGTACATAATCAATTGTAATAGGACATAAACTGTGCAAACATTATTACATTATCCATTATATGTCTGAGTTCAATGGTCATGTGCTTCAAGGAGACTAGATAACAGAACTCATGTAAATTAAGGTGGTCCAAAATAACACACCTTTGGGGACTTCAGTGTTAATGGAGTTGGGGCCAGCATTCAGATTCTAGATTAGCTGGGAACTGAAAGACCTGACAAAGGTTTAACCAATAGCTCCTGCCTGTGTGTTAGCCTCCACTAAACAGTTCAAAGGGCAGAGACTTGACAAAAGAAAAAAAGATCTCCAAAGGCCTCTCTACTAGCCCAAGAAAACTTTGGGACCAGTATCGTCATGACCAGCAGACTCCAACAAACATGAAATAACTATTACCATCTTAAAACTAAAATTGTAAAACCATTAAAAAGCAATGAGATATTATTTAACTTATTTTGTTTGGAGATGTTTAACCTCCTCTGAGTGCAAATAATGACAGTTTTATATAGTGACAGATCAAGGCCAAGACCCAGTTAGTAGTTGCAAATGCTGCATAGTAACATATCTTAAATAAATGCTGTCAGAGCACCAGGTTTATTCTTATTGATTCCTCTCCTTTGAGTGTACACTTCCTGGTCCAGGCTTCATTGTGAGGAGCAAGCAAACTCCACTACTGCTTTTTGGTCTCCTTCCTGTCCTGGTTCCTGAGCCTGGAAGATGGATGCTCTCCCTGTCAGACTGTTTCAGTGTAATGGATAACAACAGGGCTAAGGAGAACAACATGAGTCTCTAGGTTTTTTTAGGCTGTTTCCCTAATTAAAGGTCCTAAGAAGTGAAGAAGAGGGAAAAGGAGAGAAATGGGGAGGGAAAAAGTAGTTTCTGAGGTTTGGGCTTTGCAGCCAAAAGGATGACTGCCGTGATGGCCAGGGCTGGTATTTTGTAAGACCCTGACATTTTGTTCAAGGTCTCATTTGGTTTTAGTTTATGAATGTAACCTTAACATGCACAGAAATCTTCATTATGCTAAACCACAGACTAAATGAGCAGAGATGTAAGAAAACATTTCGAAAGAGTGGCAAAGATGGCAGAGTGCAGGATAGACAAGGAAAAACAAAACTCAGAATAAACCAATAAGTACTGTTTACTACTTACAAAACTATATGAAAAGTTTACAAGGACAAAGATCTAAGTCATTGTCATACAGGCAGTGTTTGAAGGAGTTGTACTGCTGTGATGGGTACAGCTTTTTCTCAAGCAGAAATGAGCTTGGTTCCAGCATTATATAGGAAAGGATTATATATGAGTCCAGCAGACACTGAATCTTGCAAATACTGGAGCAGTCCATCATA
The DNA here is from genome assembly GCA_013399225.1 of Rhipidura dahli. Taxonomy (NCBI): domain Eukaryota; kingdom Metazoa; phylum Chordata; class Aves; order Passeriformes; family Rhipiduridae; genus Rhipidura; species Rhipidura dahli. The sequence continues at coordinate 345,411 of VXAC01001424.1, forward strand.
ACTGGCAGGTATTCTAGAGTACATTGAGTAGAAACAAGTTTAAAGTATAATAGCTGAATGCCTTTTCAACCTGAACATAGTTCAGTTTTTTTTAGTAAAACTGCTTTTAAAGGTATATGTCTTCAATATCAAATTAAACCTATCTTTTAGAAGTTTACACTTACAGTATCACCACCAGATATAACAGTTTTTCGTACATCTACAATGACTACAGCCCTTTCCAGCACATTTCTAAATAAAAAGAATATTACTCTAAAAGTAGCAAATCAGATTTGAGGTGTCTAATTGTTATAAAAGAGTAATTTTATTAGCTCAGTTATATCCAATATGTAATACAGTTACATCAAAGCAATTAGCTTCATTAAGATCCCCTTCCTGACAGATGTGATTTGTGACAGGCTTCCCATATAAATAATGCTAAATACAGTAAGTAATCCATAAAAGTAATCCAAACTGTAGCATAGTGTGGAATCCCCCTGAAACTGAATGAATGCCTTGGTGGCATATAAAAACTAAGGGAATCAACCATCATACAGTTGGAGATTACTTCTCTCTCTCCCAGAAATATTAAAATAGTTTTAAGGAACAAATTTGGGATTGGAGCAGATCAGCCTGCACCCTGTAATGAAGAAAAGGACCCAAGACCACTTTCCTCCAAACTATGTAGGCTGAATATCAAAAAACAAGGAGCAGAGCATAAATATTTCCAAAAAATGCACTTAGGCCAAATGTGCTTCCTAATGATGCTTAGTTCTTCCTGTTTATGAAAGCTCTGTGTATTTATGTAGGAGGACAAATTAAGACAACTCCACTAATTTCCTCTCTTTGGAGTACCTGGTCTTGGCAATGAATTTTAAACAGAAGACATGGTGGGATATTTCTTTGGTAATTCTTTGTTAGGGAGTGGGTGGAAAGAAGGAAAATCTATTCTGCAGCTACTGGGACTACAATACCTGGCTTGCAGCAACCCCATGTTCACAAGAAGCTGACCTCATTATATAAAGAAACTGATCACTACTGAGTAATCCAGTGCAATATCTTTTACTCCTGTGTGATAGCAATCACATTTTATAGGTCCTTCATGGAGGCACACAGAAAGAAAGAAGGACCAAGAGCTTCCTGTGAGAAATTTATTTGTTGGAAATATTTACAGAATATTCCTGCATAGGCACAGTATTTTCCAAAAGGTCAGATGCAAAAGTGAGAGGCCATGAACTCATTCACACATGTGTCATCACAACTAGAGTACTAACTACTCTAACCTGGTTCTTTTGTCTGGTAGAGCAGTTCCACATTTCAGTATTCAAAAGCCTGGAGAAAAAAAGAAAAAAAAAATCCCAAGCAAACAAAAAAACCACCCCCAAACAAAAAAAGAGGGGTTCTGGGTTCCATATCTTGCTGCCTAGAGCACTCAAGAGGTTGGGAAATCATATTCAAACCCTTGTTCTGATACCAGAAGAGCAAACCCATGCTGCTGGCTTTCTGTGGGCAGGACCCTAAACACTGGAATGCATTACAGAGTGGAGGCCAAGACTTGCACTCAGCCAGTACAATTTCTGAACCTGTAGCCTTTTAAAAGACAGGATAGTTGTTTTTCTGCTGAGGATCTTGCTGTATTTAGAAACTATCTGTGCTAAAATCTATTCATTGGTTTTCTGCCTGAAAAGATTCAGGACACTTAGGGTTAGTTGATAACCAGAGCTGTTAAAATTTGAGATTTATGTGCAGAGTCAATAAAGTGGGTCTGTTTGATCAACTCAATGCTTTGGATATGAAAACAAGACTTTGTTAGTTCTGAGATAACCTATACATGCATTTAGTGACATCTCCATTGAAGGAATCATGCATTCTGTGAATTTCATTACTTCAGTGCCCATGTGTACCCAGAAACTCACCTAGCAGTTTTTTATTCCATTTTGCCTGAAAAGACAGGAATGAAAAAAATGACAGCCAAAACAGAAGATAAGGCTGAGTGGGTTTCTCTAAACTGTGGGGTTATGGGAAAGAGTACACAAAAATCTTCTTGTAAAAAGTTTGAGCCCACATCCAGATCTCTTACTGTTCTCAGTGGATGTAGGAATATTACTGTAGAGATTTAAAAGACAGAAGATGGAACTTGATATTAGCATAGCTTAAATAAGGGCAATAATTTTGCTGTGATCACTACAATTTCACTTGGCAAATGCTAGTATTCATGTCAAAATTGAGAAACAGCAGTTTCAATGCTGGTTTGTGTTTCTAATGTTCTAGTGATAAAATGCCTGTGTTCCATACAGGAAAAGTGTCTGAACTATTAAACTTTGCTATTTCATGATACAGTATAACTATGAATGAGGGTGCTTGAAGAGGCTATTTAACCAATGTCCACATCAAACTTGAGACAAACCTTTTTTTAATTAGCTGTCAAGTTAGTGTAGATACAGTTTTGATGTTTTTATAAGCAAAGGTCATTAAAAGTCTACTATGATCTCTGAGGAATTTTACTGATAATGGATAGGAAAAGACATAGTGCTGTAATCCAGCCAGGTTTCATGGGGAATTCAACAACATGGTATTTGAAAGTATTTCATAGAGTGATTCACAGTATAGCTATTTTCCATATCTTCTAGATGAACAATAACAGAGAGGCCACAAACTCTAACTATGTTGGCTTAGCTAAAGAATAACAGTTTTCCCAACTCTATTGTCCATTATTCAAACATTGTTATTTAATAAAAGGTTAAATCACTAAATAGTTTAACATTAACAATGTGAGGTGTGGTATACTCTATAGGGTCTATAAAGCCTCTTTAAAAAGAAGCAGGAATGCACAAAATCTTGCTGTGAAGCTGGTTGCTGCCATCCACATATTTCATGTTTACACTGTGAATACAAACATATATTTGAAAACAGATCTCGTTTAGGTCACAAATATTTTAGAATTTTGACATTTGAATGGACTGATTTGTCACTATTAAAATTCTGATTTAATGTAACCACAAGTGTACAGCAAACTAATTGCAAGTGTCATCTTTTGGATAGGTTACAAAAATACACTCTAGTTTTGTTTGGGGTTATCCTGCATGCATCAAGGAGACTGTAACCAAGGGGAGGGAGCTATAAAATGAGGCAGGCTAAAACTAGGAACTATTCAGCATTCTTTAAATCTCACGGCATTCATCTAGAGGTTATCCTCCTGGAGTAAGATAGCAGCTAGTAGTTATTCTCTTGGAACAAGATAGGGTCTCCTGAGACAACAGCTCATATCATATCGGCTGATTTGACCAGTCAAAAATTTTGAAATTTATACAAAAAATATATTAAAATCTAATCAGCATCTCCAAGAGAACTTAATTCAGCACATTCACATTCATACTGGAGTAAGGTAGTAAGTTGAAGCTTTTTGAAATATTATTACTATTAGCTTGTAATGTTTTAAAAACGTTAATTTCAATTTATGTTTTTTAAATGTTTACAAAAATTTACATTCAAGCATGTGTTTGTGTGTGCTGTTTAGCAATGCACAAATGCAAAAGAGATTTTTGCAATTGATAGTGGAAGAAGCCAATGGATGCAGGTACTATGAATTGCAACAGTACATCCAGCTGAGATCCCACCTTAATTATTACTGAAGCCAGGCCACATTCCATATTTAATTTGATTCTACTTTGCTGGGTTCAGCCTACCAAAGGCAAAGAGTTTCTATAAATATGAGGGAGACACTGCAAGGGGTACCTATCAGAGCTGCTAAAACCAGATTTCAATAGGATGTGACCTTCCAGTGCTGTACCCTAAAATCAGAGATTAGCTGAGTGCTGTACTCATGTGGAACAAAAAGGCCATGTCATGAAGTACAATTACAGCCTCAGTTACTGAGGAAAAGGGTAAACAAATTTTAAGAGACATTCTTCAAACATGCTTATGACAAGAAACTGCTATTAACATTGTATATCTTAGATAATCTCTATTCAATGTTGAGTTCTGCTCATTTGTAGTGTCAATCAATCAGCATATACACATCAAAACAAAGGAAAACATCCATCAGGGTTAATAATGTTAATACTGGGTCCCTGATATAAACTAATCTTATCAGACCATGGCTTATTTTATCTGGATGTCCTTGATTAATATCCAGCTTTCCAGAACATAATTCATTACAATATTGTGTTGTGCCTGTGTAACAGCACCTTCATGTACAAGTGCTGCCAGTAACCAAAGTCAAACCAGCCTCGTGAGGTTCCCAAAAGTGGGTAATTATTCATCTCTTCATGCACATTTTGTTATCCCTTCATGCATTACACTCCAGCACCTGAGCACTCTGGTGTGGAACTTGGATGTGTGTCCTTCAATACCCAAATGCACTCATTAGGCTATTTCTGGAACTGAGCCAGAGCAGTGTGAAAACACACACTACATTTTGTTGTGTTTTCCTCCATCTTGGAAAAAAGTCCTTTGATTCCAACCCAGCTCATATTGCAACCACAAACAGCTTGGCCAGCAAAACTGGGAGGGCAGCACACATTATTAATGGCAAACCTGTCAGGAGGGGATGAAGGGCACTAATACTTCAGCCAGGATTGCTATATGCAATCTTCAATCTCAAACCAAAGTGACTGCCAAGAAAAGTCACATTTGATTCTTGTGAGAGCAGGAGTGTCCTACAGAAAGCTTGTGGCTGAAACTGTGTCCAGCCCACATTATCTTTATATGACAGGGTTCCTTGCTCCACATGCAGGGAAGCTACACTAAGTGCAGTCATCTCTAAACAGGATAACCAGACTGTCATCTTCTGCCTTATTTCTACCTCTGTTCTCCCCAGGCACATGGTCAACACTGACACTTAAACACAAAGTCCTTGGACCTCAGGCTGAGCTCCCACAGGCACCAGTGGAAATCCTCTAAAGCAGAAGTGTTCAGCCTGCTTATCTGGCAGAGTTCTGAGGCAGAACATTTGAAAGGCAGACATGCCAATATGAGTGGAGAATGAGCAAAAATGTTACTCTGAGGATTTTATGTTAAGGTACAACACCTTTTAGATGTGTGATGTATCTGAATATTTTTAAGACTCATTCTGGGAAATAAGTTCACAAAACATGAGGGATTACTTCAAAACATGGGACACAGTGCACTTAGCAACTTAATGCTTTTATATACAAGATAAGTATGTTCTAAATGTATCTGGTAACAGTAGGGCAGAGACCATTTATCATTCCAAATTCTGAATTCTCTTTGATTTCAATCTACTGTGGGCATGAACAAGGAAAGTATCTCCTTGAACACGGACATTAAATGGCACTTGGCAAACTAATAAGGAAGAGTAGCTGAAAAAACAAAAAGCTTGCATGCAGAATTACAGGTCACAGCAATGGAAGAGGACTCTCACCCAAAGGTGTATGTAATCATAATGCATTCTTTAGAGAAAGGAAATAACTCAAAGGGACACCTTCTTTGCCTTATTTTTTGCATCCTTTCCACCATAGACAGCATATTAGGAATTAAGTGTCAAACAATTTTGGGAAGTCTGTAAATGTTCAGGGAAACATGCAATCTATCTGACTTCTGATATTCAATTTAAAGCTGTTTTTAAGTAAAGAAGAACCAAACTTCTTGATCTGCTAAAAAGAGAATATTTCTGGTATCATTTTAATTGCCACAGCACAGTTATTAAGTTTGAGGGATGATCAACTCTCCTGGCATCTAAGAGAAGCCTCTCCCTTTTAATTTAGTCCTAGACCACTAATGAAATCTGAAAGGAAAAGGTGTGAAATCCCACTGCTGGAAAATCAATATCAAAGCTCCTAAAGTTTTACTGGTATTGGTCTACAGCCTATAGTTTGAAGTTTCTCATCATTTCAGTCTAAGAACTGTACTCCTCTAATCAGTCAAGTTCTCTTTGTACTCTACTCATGGAAGTTAGGCACAGAAGTGTTTTGGAGACTTATAGAGAAGGACACCAGGGACATGTTCCTCACATGACTGATTGCTAAGCAGTCACAAGTGTATTCCCTCTGTGACAGCTGGCAGGGGCATTCAGCAGGTTTTGGTAAGACCCACCATGAAGGATAATTAGCCAAACCCAAATGCTGGCTCCTTGTGCACGCATTGATAGGCAGCTTGGTGTGCAGGACCTGCAAACAGCTGAATGTCTGAAAGGATAGAGTGAGTGTCACTGTGAGCTAAGTGGTGTTCAGCCAATCCTTATTAGCATTCTCGAGGCAGAAGGAGTTGGACATAATAATTTTTTTTCTATCTGGTTAGTTTTCTTCTCCTTAACTGCAAAAATTATCACTCTTGTCTTTCCCAGAACTTGCTTTAACTCAACTCATTCTCACCACAGATACAGTAAACGTGTTTTGAGTTCTCTCCCTCTTATCACTTAATTCCATTTTCCATTATAAAAGCAATTATGGTATCAGAAGGCACCTAAAAGGACTCCAGTAAAGTCAATAGCTCATAATTGATTGCAAAAGAATCTGGGACCAGATGAGAGGTTGTAATCATAGATAATGCACACTGACCACACTCTTCCACATGTGGTTTTATTGTTTATTGATATACAGTTTGTTCATACTGGATCAGCACTTCTCCCTCCCAGCCCTCACCTCACATTCTCCAATCCCACCTCCATATGCTTATAGTACAATCATATTGTCTCCTGGATCTACTGCTATTTACATTTCAACTAGCTATAGGTTTCTGCAAACCTCAGCTCCATCTTTGACCCAAGATACAATTTCAGTCTTCAGGCTAAGTACTTTAGTGCTTTGGGAAACAATCTGGCTGAAGGTGATTGACAAAAGTAAGTGGTTCATTTTTGGGTCTTCACAGGGCCAGCAACACATAAGCCCTGGCACAAGGGAAAGGGAAGATTCTCAGCAATAACTGGTTTAGACCCAGTATGAACAGAACAGGCCCTGACAGCCTCAGGAGGCACATACTGGCCATTAGGCAATCCAGCCACAGAGCCAGATGTTATCCAGCCTCAGGGAAACTGTCATGTCTAGCTCACAAAGCTTTAGGTATTCAGGTATTACGAGGTATGATAATAAATCATCCAGCATCCATCAACTGAAGGACAGAGCTCTACAAACACCTTTGGCAAAAAAAAGTTGCCAAATGGGAACAAAAATCTTAAGTAGCATGCCCTACATAATGATGTTTGGCATGTCTAGTGACACTGTCACTAGATGGACCAAATAAGTTCCCTTTCCAACTAGCCACACAACCAGGGTATAAATATTGTGGGTACAGTGAGGTACCAAGCTGAGTTCACTTCACTTGTACCAACACCTTCCTACAGTCCTGCATGTCAGCCAAGTCACTGCTACCAGAAAATTCCAATAATGGACATTTCCATAAGTAGTAACAAAAAATGTTTCCCTCTCCAAATACAGGTTAAGTGCCCCCGCTTCCAGTTTTGTTCCAATATGCAGAGAAACAATTAGAACTGTAAAAATAAATTGATGGGAGGAAAAATTTCATTGTGAAAGATCTGGGATGCTCTCATCCTTCCAGTACCTGAAGGGAGCCTACAGGAAAAATGGAGAGGGACTATTTACAAGAGCATGTAATGATAGGGGAGTGGACAGTAGAGTCAAACTGAAAGACTGTAGGTTTAGACTAGAAGTAGGAAAAAATTCTTTACTGTGAGGGTGTTGAGGCACAGGAACAGGTTGCCCACAGGAGCTGTGGCTGCCCAGACGCTGGAAATTATCAAGTCTAGGTTGGATGGGGCTCTGAGCAACCTGCTCTGGTGAAAGTTGTCTCTGCCCATGGCAGGGGGACTGAAACAACATGATCTTTAAGGTCCCTTCCAACCCAAACCATTCTGTGATTCTATGAAGATGCAAGGCCCAGTACTCCCAGTGATAACCCTCCCTCCCCATTTCTTGCATTAAAACTGTGTATTAACATAGACTATGTATAAAATAGGACTGTGGGTTATATTAAATAAACCAGTTCAAAGACAACTTTTTGTCATCATCTATTTCAAATCTACAATTTGAAAACAAGCTGGCACACTTGATAATTCAATAGTGTCAAAACAATACAGTAAGGTTCAACAGCCTGCAACATGTTTACAAAGGATTAAGAGATATCTAATTATGACTGGTTTGTGCTATCAATCAATATGCTGCAATGCAGCATCCTCTCTCTTAGATGAATTTCCTGGGAATAAGGTTCATTGCTTTTTGTGCTACTGACATAGGTCCTGCACAATGCAGGTGGTGAAAATTGCCATATGGTCAATATTAAGTGGAAGTTGTTCTGCTATAAATCAAAGAGTGGTGCTGCCTGTCATCACTGGAAACACACAATCACTTTCCAAAAGGGTCAAACCCTGTTTGTTTTGAGTTGCACTAGGCTAAGGCTCAAAAAATCATTTCTTAACCCTCACACAAGAAATACACTTAATTGTATCCTGGTAGATTAAACTTTGTATCTACCTGCTTATTCTACCTGTCTCTGTATGTTTGCCCTAAATCTCATTCCTCTGAAATATGCCAGTAGAATAGTCACTCGAAATTATTCTGTAGAGAAGAAAATTCATAATGGTATGTAAAGAACAGGTATATTTTATCACATGAGCAATTTCAACTACAAGGCAATATAAGCAATAAAAAAGTCTCAATTTCCAAATATTTCACCATAGAAACCTTAAATCTTATCAAAAAGGAATTTTTTGAATGCAAAAATTGAATGTATATAATAAATTTAGAATCCTGTATAATATATTGGAGAGTGTTCCTCCTCTCTGTGACATAAATATTACTTTCCATTGCCATCAATAAAATGCTTTTCTCATTCTGTGAAGTTATGGGATTTATCACCATATGAATAACTGTTCCTTCCCTCATGAAAGAGGAAATTGGTATCTCTCTGTACAGAATGTACAAAGCAAAGGGCAGATTTGAAAGCTCTGTAGGTCAAAACTGGATTGCAGTAAATATTGTTTGCAAGTCAAGTTCTGGGACAGAGAGAAGCACTTTCTGGAGTGTTTCAGCACATCAGCATGAAAAGAGGGTTTGCAGAAAGCATTTTTAAATGTTCTCTTACAGCCCTGTCCAGAGCCAAAAAGTTTCTTCGCAGCAGAACAGGGAACACTAAATTGTATCATTTTAAGGATAAGAACTACACCCTTCACTCGTGGAGCTGATCTTGTTCTCAAACCTGAGACAGGACCCTTCACCTCAGGACAGCAGCAGGACACCTTCCTAGAACATCAGTGTCAGATGGCTGCAGGAGCATCAAAGTGCTGTCAACAGGGCACGGGAGCTATGAGAGGACAGAGGATTTAGGGTGCATCAAAGGTTGCCAACAAGGATCTCTGTTTCCCAAACTGATCTTGCAGAAAGAGCAGCTTGGAGCAGAGCTGCCCACCCAGATCCACTTGTTCAAACAGACATCAGTAGAGATGTACAGAAATGTCCACGTGTCTGCTCAGCACCACCAGCAGCACAGAAATGCCTGTGTGCAAACTCCCGTCACTTCCCAACACATTCAAGATTTTCTCCATCTGTGAAGTCACATCTGAGGCCATTCCAACACTCCACCAAGGAGAGCTACAATGGCAACAGAGTGGTCCAGCCTACAAGCCAAAGGAAGAGCCTCATGTGGAAAGCTATGTGCTGAGGACAGACCATGAAGAGGACAAAAAAAGTGCAGCATAAATGCCCTTAGAGCAGCTTTAAAGGAGAGGAATTCAAAGAGCTTGAAGCACTGGGAGAAAGAAAGTGGAGCCTTGTGGAGCTCAGGGCACATCTCACTGCATTTCAGTACTTGGCAAATGCCCCTTTGCCTCTACCTGAAGACACTAAGTCAAAATGTTAGCTGACACTCAGCTACATATTCTATGTGGCTAAACACCATCCTGTTTGGCCAACTAATTTAAAAAAGCAAAGAAATTATGCAAACAAAATCCAGAAAATTCCTCTTGTCCGGTGGCATGTATTTTTCTACTGGGAAAATACAAATTAATGCAAGATAAAATGTAAGCCAAAACTATCTAATTTTTTATTGAAGAATGGAGAACAGTCTCTAGAAATTCACATGAGCCTCTGAGAACCACAAATGTTAGTTTGCTATGAGGCTAGTTAGTTTGTTAAATTGAACTATGACCAAACTTCTTCAATAGTGAAGAAGCATGAAGACCATAAAACAGAACACTACAGTATTCCTATGACATCATAGGGTGTGAAATCAAAATGTAGACCAGTTACTGGCACACTAAATAGAGAAGTGAGAGACTTTTTACTGGCAGATCTTATGAATGTGTTTCACATAGAAAAATGAGGCTTTTACAAGCGATACAATATAAAAAAGAATTTAAAATTCAAAGATGCTACAGAGTCCAACATGCTAAAAGATAAAGTTTTTTATTTAAATCTCTCCCAGTTATCACCCCCTGTCCCCAAAACCCCATGGAAGTGGTCAATTACAATTAATAGGAGGCAAAACTATCATTGCTTCTCAGAATCACTCAAAAATGCTCTATTTGGATTAGAGTAGACACCTCAATTAAGAACTTAAAAAAATATTTAATAAGGAGGAGAAAAGATATTCCTAATGGAAAAATTGTAGCCCTGTAATTAATCTATGTCAAAGTTCACCTATACTCAAAAGAAATATTATAGAAATAATTATTAAAATCTTCAGATGATATTTTAAAAATGTCCAATAGTAGAATTGGATGACTTCCAAGATCATAAAACATGAGGACTATGAGTGCTGGAACTTCACTGTATAGTACAGCACCTGCTGGAAACACCATCAAGAATGGAAAGGATCCTTCAGGGTGCCAAGAAGATGCAGCTGCTGGGACACTGCTCTCTGCTAGGGCAACTTTGCCCAGCAAAGAATAGAATACAGCAGGTTAAAAAGACAGCTGGGAAATCTGGATATGATGCTTTTCATCATTCAGAAATGAGTGTAGGTTTCTGAACACAGAATTTATTAATGCTGTGAATAACAGAAGACCATTCTAATGGATGTAGCATGTCACAGATGTTATAACCTTATACACAAAGGTTAATAGCAATATTTCCTCTGTATTAGTAAGTGCAGGATAAAACTTTATCTCAGTGTCTCTGTTACTACAAATCAGTGTTTAGCACTTCATAACTACATTAGGCATAGAACTGAAAAGTTATCATGGGTCAGGTGTGCAGCTGAGACGAAAGCATGATACCACATGACCATCACAGGTCAAAGTCAAGCAAAAAAACATGTCAACATTCTCTGTAGATATTATTTCTCAGCATTGGTAGTGTCTCATTGCATCACTCTGAAGAGATTAGGACCCCTATGCATGACACTTGCCAATAGTCTCAGATTTCTGAATCACTAGTGAAGACAGAAGTAATATAAAAATATTATGAAGAGTTGTTGAAGTTTATCTTATGTATTTGAATGTGGTTCCAGTGGAATGGAGCAGAGAAGGAGATACTGTATGCTTTTTACCTCAAGCTTAGATAAATAAAGCATTTTGAATACAGATACTTAATCTCAATACTGAACTAAACATTCCCACATTCTTGGATTCACTCTATTACACTTTTAAAATATACAGGGTACAGCATTCCCTTTTCCTAAATAAATCAACCTTCTCCTGACCCGTCCAAATGCTGAAGAATCAGTGTTCCACCATTTGAACAAAATATTACTCTCTACAAACATTTTGTGTGCAGAAAAGGTGATAGAATATAACATTAATTCATACTTTGAATTAATTGCTTTAAAGAGAGATAGTGAGTGTACATGTCTCCCTGGAGTTTTGGCTATTCTTACACCAGGAACTTTGTCTCTGTCTTTGAAATAGCTTCACTGTCTTTGCATGGATCAGACACAGAATTACAGATGAGGTTCATGCTACAGTCTCTCCCAGAAGGCCTATGCATCACAATACCCCAGGCAAGCCCATCAGATGTTTTCAACACATCCTCATAGGAAAATACTTTTAATTCTGCAATATCTGTGTCCAGATGAAAAGTCAGTTACAGATAATGTATTCTGGACACAGAAATATAGTTTCACCTAGGGGGATAGGAAGTATAAATTGCTTTGGAATCTCAGTGAAAGGGCCCCAGACTTTATTAAACCTGGAGTTGTGAGTGTGTAGGTGTTGGATTACACACATCAATAGAAAGAGAATGATTTCTAGGGACACTTAGGAGAGATTTTGAATTATGGTACTTATCAGGCCCCAGGGAGAATTTTGGCAAGTTTTTGAAATGTACTCATGAATTCCTCATGCACTTTTAGAGACAGCTACAATGGCTGAAGAATGGATGCTCAAAGGACTCTTTGCTGTTTCATTCCGTGTCATTTAAAGTGCAAAAGCAGGGCTTCTCAGAGCAGCAGCATGCCCACTCTGTAGAGCACAAGTCCTTGCTGTGTGCTGCTGACAAATCTGTGGGGCTGTAACAATGTTTCTTCACCACTGTCTGCAACTTGGAATGAAATCCAGGGCACATTTGCATCACTGGAAAATTTCAAAACGGTTTACAGGATCAATAATTCATTTTGTTGCTTTGGGTGGCATCTCAATTCATTGTTATCTGAGCTGAAACAAGATGCAGACAATTAAGACATAAAGAATGTATTAAAGGAGAAAAGATCTTGTTCTGAGAAAGAGCTGTCACACAAAATACAAGCACTTGGCTACATGATTTTCTAGAGAAGGAGAGGGGTTCTCAGAACACATCAGACAAACATCCATCAGAAATGGTTTAACTGCAGTTATGCTGCATCAGGGTTAGCAGCTAATTGATATCTGGAGGCCTTTCCCAGCCCCAGTTCCTATCACACTCCCTCTCTAGGCAAACACATGCACATTTCACGGACAGGAAGTCCCTGGTGAGCATCAGCAGCTCAGCATTCAAGTAAGTCACTATTAGAGGAACTATTTATGTTCACTCTTCTGTGGGGTCTCTTCAGAGCTGTGCTGTAGCTGGTTTTAGTGGGCAAAAAGGATTCTTCTGTCTCTCTCACAGCTCAGAAGAGTATTCCACCATTAAGCTCTCAAAAGAAGGCCCAAGGATTCTAGAGAAGACATTGGTTCAGTGATTCTACCTAAACATCTTAGAACCAGAAGCATTCTCCAGGATTGGCTAATAATTAAACAAAAACAGTGTGAGTTTCAAACACAGACACTCTTCATACAATAAAGATGCATGAGTTGGAGAGCCATGCATCTTTATTACAGGTGAGAGTATCTGAGAGTCTACAGCAAAATTTCTGGAATATCAGCCAGCATAATATTAGTCACCAAACCACTGCCATCTTCCAACAACAAAGATCAACATGGAGCTTCAAAAATTAAATTCCAGTTCTTGATAAAGTGAAATTTCTACCTTTGTACCGTGTTTGTGTAAGTGAAAATACCACTAGATTGATTTGCTGGTTGATCTGAACTTAAGGTCCAGAGCAGTGTTTTCACTCGATGATGCACCTTAATAGGTTTAAGGCTGATGTAGAAGAATCTCCTACAGACAGCACATATTAAATTTGCTGCATATCTAGGGCAGGCAAGCCAAAGAAAATAGTAGATGACTGTACTATCCAAATGGAAAAAAAAAGTGTCATCAAACTAGATTTTATTTGATTATGCTTTAGTTTTATATAACATGCCAAGAAACAAAACAGCAATCAAAGTCACAAGGAACAGTTGTGTCAGAAATCTAAAATATGTCTTCTTTTAATTAGCAACTTGATAATTAAAAGTAATTAAAATTCATTTGACTAATACTTCAGCAATATAGCAGTAAGTAAGCTAATGCTGTCAAACCAGTGGTTTGTCTAAACTTTCTTGGATTATTCCCAAATTTTTGCACTTTCAGCTGAAACTGTAAAGGACAAAAATATCTACAAAATTAATTGCATTGCTTAACTCGGTGCTGTCTCATCCAAAAAAAGTAGAAACCAGGGCAAAGACTGAATGGGTACCAAATTCCCTGAGCACATATTTTTGTGCATTTTTTTTTTCTCAAGAAGCTGCCTGGAGCTAGTAATATAAAGTTAGTAACAACATAGTAACTTTATGGTTAGCATGCTTACTGCAGAGCAGTCCAGGCTGCTGTAATCTAACCCAGGGGAACTTTTCTGTATTTTACATTAATAGTTCATTGGATTAAATGTGAAGCATATCCATGTATAGCCAGAGCAATGAAATAATAGCATCACATTCATGCATGTGAATTGGCTTTCATCAAGTTCATATATTTCTCTAAATTTAGTTGCTGGATTTTAGGACTTCCCCTGCACTTATCTAGCTACCTCTGCAAGCGAAATGCAGACATACCTGCAGCAATACTCCAGGAAGAATGAAATATTTTTCCTCCCTCTTTTGTAAGTATTGACTCAAAGGAAAGACACCTGAACTGTGAATAAGGTCATATTTTTAAGAAACATATTCCCACACGGCCAGAAGGTTTTGTTAATACAAAATTAACTGATTGTTGTGTGTTTTTAAATTGTTACTGAAATTTTCAAGATAAGGATTTGCTCAGAGAAATATTCCACTGGATAGTTCAAAAGAAATTGTTTAATTATAACAGCTTTATGCAAGTAAAAGTTCTTCCCCAGTTTTCTCTCAGTCACACCTACAAACCCTAGAGCTAGACACTGGGGTAGCAAGAAGGCACTTTTTAAAGTCTGAATAATGATGAAGTTACTTGATGTGAGCGATACAGAAGGAAACCTATTAGAATTATCATGTTATTGAAATGAATACAGATACATAAAGGCTGTTTTTAAGATTAGCCAGATAAAGTATTAAGGGTATGAAGGTCTTGAAAGGAAGCAGCAGTAACTCATATGGCAATAAAACCTATTTTATTATATATTGGCCTTAGAAAGAAAAACCTCTGGTTTTGGACAAGCTACATGCATTTATATACTGAGACATGTTTGGTTTTTTTCATTAACGAGTACTATTTAGAATTCTGCATCCCTACATCACTGCATTCATAAAGGCTTAAAAAAATTAAGATGCAAACATATGGCTAGGAAAAATTTATCTGTTTCTCATGACTCTTTTTCCATCAAAATGCAGTAAATGGATAGCACTAGAAATGACCCATAAAGTATCTTTTTGAAAAGTGCTAAATCTATTCTGTTCCATGCAACTAGACAGTAACACATTTCTATGCAGCTTTACAATAGCTTTTTGGATGACTTTGAAGTGCCTGGTGCAGAGTCAAAAACAAACAATAAAACCCCCCCTCTACCTTGGCATTCTTGCCAAACTAACTAGAGCAACATCAAGAGCATCCACAGCTGACACTGAATTCAATTAGGCACTATGAAGGCACAGTTTATTCCATAAACAATTCAGAAACTGCTTCCTGAAGCCAAAAAGGTCAAACAGAAAATGAGTAAGGCTTCCTGCAGCCCAGAGGTGAAAACAAGGTTATCCCACATGCCTTCTGCATGGTCTGCCCAGCTGCTGTTTGCGCTCCCAGGCCGCCTCAGCCCAGCTGCTTGCTGCTTATTAAGGGCATCCCAGTTCCTCCTTGGAGTTCTCCTGATTTTCTACGCTTCACTGCCAGCTTGTTTGCAGTCAGGGCACCAGGTGGCTGCTTCTCTGCAGTGCCAGCATTGGTTGCTTGGGCTGGGCACTAATATCAGCCAAAATTGTTTGCCATATGCTCTAGAGGGAGTAGTGCCAACCATGAGTGTCAAGAGATCATGTCAAAATTATGAGAACCAAAACAAACAAATAAAAAAATCAAACGGGATTTTCTGTTTCTGTGTGAAAATAAAGTAATATTTTCTGTGGTTTTATCCTCTACCCTTCAGCTTAGAAAGTGTCCCAGAAAAATACCATTGTTCTGGCCAGTCCCAAGAACAGCGCCATATCTCAGGAGCTCAAGGCTTCACAGCTTTTACAACTGAGACCACCCAAGACATCCTACCACACTTTGAGAAACTTGTGTACAATCAGTACTTGCTAAATTCTTAATCACTCTAGCAAGTCGTGATGTACTCACTATATGTGTAGCTGAAAAGCCTTTTTTCCCTGTGAATACCAGATTGATATTCTGCCTTTCTGAATAAAGCCTGCCTTGCATTTCTTCACATGTAACCAAAATTTAAAACCAGACACGTCCCTGACCAAGCATCTCTGCCCTACTGGGCCAAAACTGTCTTCAAGTTCTCATATATGCAAGAACTTCTTGAATTAAGATGCTGCCAAATTCCAATTTCTTTCTCAACTTGTTGTGAGCAATCTTGGTTCTCCTGAATTCAATGAGATTTTTCCCAAGGATTAAATATAGTCGTAATTTCAACCAGTAATGACATGAAGCAGAAAGAATGCAACTCAGCAGATGTTTAGTGAAGCAACTGAAAGAAGAAAAGGCAATCCTACTTTATATTTTTCAGTAGTGTCAAGGTAAATGATGAAAAGAGGGCCACTAAGGAAGAATAAAACTCATCAAAAAGAGTTAGTTTCATAAGAATGCTTTTCTGAGCACAGCTGACTAAATACAGCATATTGATGATAATATGCAAACAAATCTTCAAATATAGTGGAAATGCACACAGCTTAACCGATTTTCTTTACTGATGACAAATTAACAAAGTACCTTCCTAAAATGAACTTAAAGGCACTGTCCCTGTGGGTTCCAGCATGCTAAACATTTTACATATAGGAACAGTACACTGTGATGACACAAACAGCAAGTACTTGTTCACCACAACATTAACTTCCACTTAGCTCCCTCATGACCAACACAGACCATACAACTTCTGTGTATTTAGCATGGTGCATTTGTGAGTCAACAGAAAAAAAGTTCACACTATGAAACACTTATGACAGACAACTTGTTTTTATTTCTTAGACAAATAGATGCTTTGTAATACTGTATTTTTTAACAGCTGCAAGCAATTTCATTATAGAATTCTGTCTAAGATACAGGACCCGAGCATACATAATTGAAGACAAAGGAAACTGAGAACACACTTGACAAAATTAACAGGTAAATGAAATCAGTAAATGCAACTGCCAAATCCCTTCATTTGATGTCTGTGCTAAAGCATCTTCTACAGTTCCAAGCACACAGCACACACCAGATAGAATATTTTAAACAGCAAGTTTGTTTCAGTAATCCATATGGGTAACTAACACTTTATCATAATATATGAAATTCCTTTAGGTGCGTTATTTTTGCATGCATGCACCACTCTTTATTATGCTCCCCTTTTTAACAGAGTCTTTATTTGTTTTAAGGATCAAAGAAGATAAATTCAATACAAAGCTATGCAGCACAATCAGCACCTGTTTCTGCTACCCACACACACTCTTTCACTCATTCCCCCAACTGACCTCTCTCTGCAGGTGACTATGAGTGAACAGCCAGCTCTCTGTGAGACCTGAATGGGACATACACATGGGCAGATGCAGCAAATACTTTAATGTTTATTAATCTAAAAAAGGGCAAAGATTACAAAAATATAAGGAGTAGAAAAGCTTAAACAAGTTAAAATACATACAGTCTTTAGGCAAAGTTTGTTTTGGTCAGGCAGAATCTGGTTTATCAAATGTCAATCCAAAACAACAGGGGTATAAACTAAACAAAATATTTTAGTAACTTTCTACTAAAAGGTGACAGTTACCCTTCTTTCCTAAGGCCACTGTACCACAGCAAATACTCTGATTCAGTGCATTACAACATCCACACATCAGAGCAGTTCCACTCAGGTGCTGCTGATACTAGAAAAATAACTTTATTTAAAATTTTTATGTATAAACTAAAGCAAAATTTCAGGTATCGTTTTGATCATCATAATTTTGGTTTTTTATTAAATTGTTCTTCAATAATCCCACTGATTTCACAAACCTGTGAAATCAAACAGAAAAACACAGAAATTAGAGCTAAAATGTAATGTACACAAAAATAGGAGAAAAGGGAAAATTAATCCCTCACTGCATTTGCACTTTGTAAAAGCTTTCAATTATGCTGAATTCACAGTTATACAAGCAACATGGATCAGTATGTTGGTGAATCTCAATTCTTTTTTATTTTAAAATATTCAGAAGCAAATAACAGTGTCTTTAGTAACACTATTTTTTCCAATTATTCAGTGTTTTGGAGGGTTTTTTTCTGCTGCTTCTTTTTCCCTAGTGGCAATAGATTGCAAAAAATAGCCTGTGTTTCAAAAAGCATTGAACATAATATGCAACTGTGATGAATCAGACAAGCTGAGATAGCGATGTTTTAATTTCTGGTTGTGTTCAGGCTGAAAACCTTCCCCAAAGCAAATGGAAATCTAGCTTTTACAAATATTTACATATGCATATTGCAGTGGACTGTTTTGCAAATGTTGCTGACTGCAACACAACCTGCACCCCCCAGGGTTTGTATAAGATGTAATTCTGTAACTGGACCAACTACACAGATCCATTTAGAGAATCAAGGTTATAAACTGGAAATAAACACCACAACCACATTTAATTGCACAGGTGAATGCATAAAGGTCTGTGTTACCTGAGAAGCCTTCACCTTGCCATTTTTAAACACTGAAAGAAATCAGGCACAGCAGTTTCACATTTATTCACTCCTTTTGAACTTACAAATATGTAAGCCCTTTCTGGGAGATTAAAGAAACCTGGCAGGAATAAACTCTTCCCATTATCTTCAGCTAATTAATTAAATACAATTGGAATAAATTTCACTTTGTCAGGTAATAAGCCTGGACTTTGTATGTGATTCTGTATTGATAATCAACAGAACG
Source organism: Rhipidura dahli (assembly GCA_013399225.1). Taxonomy (NCBI): domain Eukaryota; kingdom Metazoa; phylum Chordata; class Aves; order Passeriformes; family Rhipiduridae; genus Rhipidura; species Rhipidura dahli. The sequence goes on from VXAC01001424.1 coordinate 364,125, forward strand.
AGGTACATACCATGAAAACCTCTGCAACAACAACAAAAAACCAACCAACCAACAAAACAAACAAACAAAAAACAAGAGATAAAGCCTAGGAAACCTTAGCAACAGCTCTTATCCTTTATTTCCTTTATATGGCTAGGGGCTTTTTGTTATTTACACCTAATGTTTAACTGTTTTCCTTGGAGGTGCTCCATTCAGCAGACACTCGAGCTCTGTCACAGTTTGCTCTTTAAGTAACAAACTTGTCTTATGGTGGGATAAAGAAGAGCAAATCTGTGTAAACCCATTTCCTTTGCAGATTCCTCTTGTGACTGTTACCCACAGAAAACCCAGGGACTGGTCTTCTTAACTGTTGAAGTTGAGAAGAAGTTAGGAAGTTGACCACATGTTAGTGGCTTTGAGTTAGTTTCCTGCCTTAATTTTTGCTTGTAACACTTGAAGCTCCTGGTTGCTAGGACAGAGCATTTAATTTCCTTTGTCACAGTTGGATGAGCTGAATCTTTTTTACTTAAACGTCTACCTACATATATCAAGTTATCTCTGAGTTTCCTGGTTGAATGCCTTTATGTGAGTGAGGCAAGTTCCTAACAGGGTTTCCCAAACCCTGGGTCATTTTTAATCATCCTCTGAAATCCCTCAAGTAGTCCCAATACATCTTAATGACAAGACACCTAACCCACAGTTTTTATACTGATATAATGTGGAATAATTACTTTGCTACTTAACTTTTAAGGCACTCAAGAAATGGTCTACCCTTCTTTGTGACAGTTACACTGAGAGCTCACACTGAGATGATCTTCTATGACCATCCCAAATCCATTAGGTCACTGATTTCCAGGACAAAGCCTCATTATTCTGCAGCAGAGACAGATATGCTTCTCTGGAGCCAGATATATTTCATTTCCTTCAAATATACTTCATCTGGTTATAATAAAGAGCATTTTACTGGAATGTGGCCATTTTACCAGGGGATTCATATCATTTAATAACTTCAACTTGTCCTTCCCACCCATTATCCAAACCTATCAGACCCTAATGAGCCCCATTCATCTGCATCTTCCCATTAGAAACTATAGTTTTTGATTCCTCATTGAGCCAGCTTTTAATTTGCCTAATGTGTGTCCTGATAATTCACTATGTCATTTTTTAAATTACAGTGTCATTTTTTATTCCATTAAATGTCTTTGGGAATCCAAATTTAGCATAATAAGGCAAGCTGTAGAGAAAGATATCTGTAGGTTTGGAAGCTGTACTGAAAACAGCTTTCTGCACTAAAACAGATTTTAAGATTTTTTTTTTTAGTCACTGCAATGGAAATTTCCCTTCTCATACCAAATATTTAGTCCAATGTGAACTTTTCCAAAATGAAACCAAATATTAGTCAGTATATATAAAGTAATGTGCATTAAAGCCTTAATAATACAAAAAGATAGAGCAGGTTTGGATTTAAGCACATCCATTCAAAAAATAGGAAACTTGGGTCTAACTCCAACTTTCCCTAACTGTATTTGAACTCACCACTCACTGCCTAACAGTCTTCTGACTTCTGGTATAAATAATGTCAATCTCTACTTTTGTTTCACCATCTATAAATAATTAAATCCAAGTGGGCAGGTTTCCATGCTAGAAAATTGCTTTCATCTACTTTCAGACTCAAAAAGAAGTTACATGAAATGGTGCAGCTTCAGCTATGAGTGTCACAAGACATCCAGCCAGGACCATCCAATAGGCCTGAAGAAATTCTGTTTACAGGAGCACAATCCTTTCTGGTATCCCATTTCTGAAGTGGACAAGAATTGTCTCAAGCTAAATACATAGCCAAGCCAATGGCAGGCAGAATGAGAGACAACCTATTTTCTTCAATATACATAATTGCATGCTGGAGAAATTTACAAAATACCTCAACTGACAAAAGCTTTATGACATCCTTTGCAGAGATTACATGGAATGGGGAGATATGACTTTTTTACTGCAGTTTGTATTACCATTCTTGAAATATTAAATGAAAGACATCAATAAGTTTCTCCAGAAGATTCATGAATTGGGATAAAAGTCACAAAAGTTCACTTTTGGTACAGATTCACTTGTGAGTAAAAAAAAAAAAAGAAGTAATTATAGCGAATTTATTATCCACTGAGAAAAAGCTGCCAATTACAAAAATTATGTTCTTACTAACGAGACATATAATTGACTAATGTTTGAGTGATGCCCCATAAGCACCTTACTCTCTAGAGAAACCACATCTAGCCTTGCCCTAAACTTACACCCACTGAAAGAGATGCTTCCAACACAGCTACGTTCCATCAGAGCAGAACACAAATACAAACAGCTGAAGTTTAATGACAGAAATGGAATGTGTTTGTGTAAATGTCATAAAGTTTGTAATCAACAGTTGCTGCTCAAACTCCCATTCTGTCATTCTTACTCATACTGAGTAGCACCTGGCTCTTGCAAAAGCTAACTTTCACAGCAAAAATATATTCCTGCAGTAGACTCCTCCTTATTGTTAACACTGACCAAACAATTTTGCAAATCTTAGGAACACTTATTTTCCTAATTAGGAAAAATTGACTGCTTTGGCTTGTGAATTTGCTCAGTATAAGGAAATTTAACCATGGACAAATACTGTATGGTTTGGAATTTTTCTAGAACAAAATCTGAATTTCTCAAGTCTACAAAAAAGCCCCCATCTTTCATTCTTTTGGGTTTTTTCCTAGGCAGATGTGTGCAAATGGGAAAATTAAGGTTTTCTTCAACACCTCTTGAAGTCATCAGCAGAGTGTCTTTGCAGAGTTTCAAGACCAGTGCAAGAAGGAATGGAGTAGAAATCCCACTTCTTCCCAACCATCATTTATCAGCAGTTGATCTTTCACTGTCAACCTTAGCAAAGAGTTTGCAGATGAAGAGTGGCAAAACATTTAAATTTCTTGACACAGGTCAGGGGGTGAGAGTTCAAGACTTGCCCCAGATCAACTGAGCTAGAAATGAGCATCTAGTGCTCCTTTTGGCAAGCTGAAGTGACAGCAGACACACAACTTGGTGGGCCATTGACGACAAGGACTGGCATGCCTTGAGCAGATGAGCACAGGGAATGTTTTTACACAGATGATCCAGAAGGTGCCTTCCAGCCCTTAATGTTCTGCAGGTATATTTAATTTGGATAAATCAAGTAGCAAGCATTTCAAGAGCCTGCTTTATTCACCTATCATGTACATCTGCTAGGTGGTCTGACTGGAGGTAGGGATCCTTTATGTCCAAAGCTGTGCAACCTGGGAAGATTTGCTGTATGGGTTACTTGAGTTTGGTACCCAAGAAAGCAGAAAAATCCTTGCCAAGACTACAGATGGTAGATAAAATTACACCAAAAGCCTGTCTTTGTCTTTTCAAGGTTCTTGGAAGCTAGAGAAACTTAAGAAATTTCCAACCTGCAGTTTTTGTAGGACCTGTTCTCAAGGGAAAATTCAAGCAGACTCTTGTGAGTCCCCTGAAAGGATGAATTTCTTCTCACAAAAGCTGGCTAAAAAATGTTCTGGATGTAGTAGGTGCAATTTTTCTGTTTCTCTGTGTCAGTACACCATAAAGAAGAAAATCTATTCTCGCCAGCTCAAAGAACTTTCATCAAAGTGAAGGATTATGCAAGTGGTAAATATTTTCCCCACAACCCTCTTTTTTCCAAGAATGATCTCTATGCATTCTCTGAAATCTCTTTGCAGAGAATCAGCACAGAAGCAAACTACTGTAGAAAATAATGGGGAACTGTCTCCAGAATGACAGCTGAGGAAGAACACTCATGAGGCTCTGTCTAGAGACATTTTTAGTGACTCTAAAAGAACACCACAGGTCCTTGATTTTGTATCATACTGCCTCAATAATTTTAATCTCTTCTTGTGTAAAGAGTTCCAGAAGAGAACACACTTAGCAAGCAGAAGAGATTTAGTTACTAAATTATAATAGCTTTTAAAATGCCTGCGTTAATTCCCATTTTTAATAACAAAAGACACATTACAAGAGCAAATAATTATACACTATCTCTGACCTATGGCCACAAATTTGATTAAGTGCAGAAAGAAGAAAAGGAAAGGGTATGCTAAAAAAAATCAACAAAGCTTCTTAATATTTTTCTTTCCTTCTTTAACATAACAAATCATTTAAGCTAGAATAATGTATACTCTTTTATATGAGTAGCTATTTGATTTAAAATGTTGTTATAATTAGTATGAAGGTTTAAAAATTATTGACTTACAGTTATCATTGAAACTCGCTGCTAAGGATAAATTTTTAAAATACTGTCAGAGAGCCTGGAGAATTTAAAATGTAAAGTCTGATTTACAAGAACTGAGAACCAAGATCTCATTTCCATAAGACAAGATATGCGCTGTTGTATCTGTTTTGCAAATGATGTTTGTCGAGAGATGTTGAGATTCCAAAGTGACCCAGTTCTGTTCAGTTATCACTTGCTTTGAAAATAGACTCTAAACTCTTACATCTGAATACATTTGAAACTGTCCCCCCCTTACTTTTTCATTCTTTTTCTTGTAAATCTCTAAGCAGAAGGTATTAATTTTAAAGAATTCAAGGTGACTCACACAGTTTCTCTTTTTGCATTGTTTTCCCACTACCCAAAACTAGCTTCACACCTGGCTGCTATTATCTCAAAGTAGTCAAAGAATGTGGTAAATATTATCCACATGTAATTTATTAAAAACTGAGTTAAAGAACAGGTGTTGCTATTGTAAAGATTAATTTTGCAGCTCTTCTGCTCAAACTTACAAATTATGGACTCCTGGGTCTTCTCAACACTAAATCACACACAAAATATCCACACAGATTTATTACTTAGGGGTGAAAAATGATGTGTAATCTTGCCAGCTGCTCTACCTACAAGCAATGGCATCAGCAAGTGTGCCAAAGCCCCTTGCTGATTCCACTTTACAACCAGGAATTGGCAGCTTCTCTTTGTCAGCAGTGGCAATTCTGCACTTTCTTGACAACGTCACTGGCATAAAAACTGAGACAGGGATGTTACCGCCATGAGTTACTTTTAATAAAATTTTTCACTATTAGATTTCAGTTACAGAAAGTATTACTTTAATAAAACATCTTTGTTCTATCCCTTTGGTTATATGAGTAGAAACAGTGATCTATCATAGAGGGTGCACCAGCTAACTACACTGCAGTCAACATGGGTTTATAAAGGGAAAGTCCTGTTTAACTACTTTGATACCCTTCTATGGTAAGGGCACCCACCCAGTGGATGAAGAAAAGGTCATGGATGTGGTTTTTCTGGATTTTAGTAAGGCTTTTTATACTGTCCCTCATGGCATCCTTCAGGACACCTTGTCCAGCTGTGGGATGAGTGGCTGCAGGCTGTGCTGAGTGAAGAACTGCCTGAAGGGCAGAGCTTAAAGAGTTGTAGTGAATGGGGCTACAGGTGGCTGTCACTGGTCACCAGCTGCTCAAGGAGGTGATTGTCCCACTGTGTTGAGCACTGCTGCAGCCTCGGGGGGAGCACTGCGTGCACTTCTGGGCACCACAGTTTGGGAAGGATGTGAAGGTCCTTGAATGTGTCCAGATAAGGGCAACAAAACTGGTGAGAGGGCTGGAAGGGACTTGGGGCTTCTTTAGTTTGGAGAAAATTAAGCTGAGGAGTGTCCTTGCTGTCCACAGCTTCCTGAGGAGGGCATGTGGAGAAAAAGGCACTGACCTCTTCTCCCTGGTATTCAGTGACAGAACATGGCAATGTCTCAAAGCTGTGCCAGGGGAGATTCAGACTGGACATTAAGAAGCACTCCTTTACTGAGAGGGTGAAAGTCTGGAACAGGCTTCTGAGGGAGATGGTCACTACCTCAAGTCTGTCACTGTTCAAGAGGGATTTGGACATTGACCTTAACAACATACTTTTTAAACTTACCCCTTTGTTTTTTGGGCAGTGACAGTGACCTACCAGAATCCTCCAGGATTCTTGGAATATTACAGCACAGGATTTTGGGTGCTCACAAGTCCTCACACCCACACAATTCAAGTACAGCAGCTATAAGAAACCATGCTGTGTACCTCATATGTCCTGGTGCCTCAGGCTGTGTGTGCACAGCCAGTCCTAACAATGTTTGTGGGACTGTAAATTCATTACAAAAATACAGAGGAAAAATTGTATGCACATAAAAGGCAGGTGCCTGGGTCTGTCTTGAGCCACCTAAGGTGAGCTTCAGCCCAAAGATAACTGATAGGCTCAGGTGCAAGTCAAATTGGACTTACTGGCCTTGGACTAAAATCAGCTGGATGCACACAATCTCATTTTAACATTTTATTAGTGTTCAAAAAGACCTGGCACATGCCCTTCAGAACCTCACAGTGTAAATTTAAATTTCAGTCAAACTCTGGGATATGTATGAATTTGTGAAACTGATGTATGAGTAGAAAACAATTTTTTAAAGTGGCATAATTTAAAAATACATTCTGTTTATCTGGCATGTGTATTAACAAATCCTTAATGCCTTACTGGACTGTTCCCTTCTGTAAAGATAATGTCTTTTTCATATGTTAACTCTTTGTGTTTAAACCAATATTGAGTTTTCTAAACATGCTGATTAAATCATCTGTTCTTTTCAAATATATCACCTAAAATCTGTTAGGAAACAGTTTGCACATTCACCCTTGCAGATCACAAAACTACTGTGAGTTAAAGAAAATGTGAAACAGTAAGATCATTTACAGGGACTTTGTAGGCAGGGGGAACTTGCTATATTTTGAAAATATTGCAATTTATAGCATGTGACTTGTAGTTACTTGTTCTGTCATTTAGGCTCTGATCCTGCTGACCTTCAGTTCCATGATTATAAATATACTTCAAAGAGTGTAGGATTTTAAGGATTACTTGTATAATTAAGCACTTTTTTATTAATACAGATTAATTGAAAAAGAATGCAAGCAAAACAGAGACCATGGGGTGACAGGCCTAAGAAGGGAGGCTCTACTTTTCAGACCTGGAGTTTTTTAGGTTTGGTCTTTTTTTTTTACTGGTGAATACAGATTTATTAAACAGAGTATCTATTTCAAGATCAGGTTACTTCTCTGGAATAGCTACTTTAACACATCAGGACAAATTGTTTCACTTAGCCTCAGTAAAGTGTGGTCTGTGATCATTTTGTCATTGCTCAGTGACTGCAGGAAAGCTTCTGCAAATCAATCCTGTAAGGTTCAGCCTGCAGACACATAAGTAATTGGTACTTGTGAGAAAAGCTCCTGTGAGCAGGCATGACATCTCCACAGTATTTGAAGATAAGGAAAACAGAAGTTGAGGATTTTTGACATATTATCTGGTCCTTACATTTTTACTTACATTTGTCTTGGTCAGCTTCCACTCCTTCACTATCTGTGTCACTCGGCAATATCCAAGGCTGATGAGCAAGTTGAAGCTGTTGTAAGAATTCATCCTGCCACAAACAGATCTATTTTAGATAAAATGACAGACAATTGTTCTGCTTAAATGAAGACTGCACAAACACTAGCCTCAATTAAATAGACAGAAGAAAGACTTGAAGAAAAAAAAACTTTGCTGTGAAATGAAACCAGAATATAGAGGATATGCAGGCTCCTTAGAAATGATTTATTTATCTATTCAGTAAAACAAACAAACAAATGAACCCAAAACCACCAAAATGAAGGGGTCTTTTTAGCTGTCTATCTGCTCCAGACACAGATATGACAGACACATATATACTCATCTTGGAAATGCAGTGACAGAAAAAAATTGCAGATATTACATCTGACCCTGCAGGTTTTGGACTGCATGGACTTTTCAAATGCATTTTGCTTCAGTGAGGCTTTGATTTGTCAGAATTTTCACTGTTTCTAGTCTAATAAGAACAAGAATCTGAAACCTGATTTAGAACCTATGGTTTTTTATTGCAGAAGGAGAAGGCTTAGGAAGGAAATATTAGGGAAACTTTTATCTGCAAGATACCATAAAACATCAAAATATAAATGTTTTACACAGTTAAAAATCTATATGCAGCTGAATATATACTTTTGAAAATGTTTTAAAATTGCCTACTTTTTAGTATAATATATATACGTGTATATATGTGTATAAAAATATTTTTCCATGCAGACACACACATATGTATGAACATGTACACACACAGACATATAAAATATTTTGACACATTCCTTAGCAATATTCAAGGAGAGAGATGAGACTGGAATGCACAGTTTTATTTTCAAAAGCAGTTCAAACATGCAAGTCTAGTCTCTAAAAGAAAACTTTAACATTGGCCAGATGTCATAAAATTACTGGCTAAATTTTTATAAGTTCTTGAAAAAAAAAGGTGGGTAATAACCCTGTCTTGTCTTACATCAGCTGAAACCAGAATCTACATATTTGAAGTTAAATTGTACTACAACATAAATTTTATTCTTAGCCTATCTGATTTAATACAGAATTCAGACTTGTTTAAATCACTTTTGGGAGACTGAAGGCTGCTCAATCCAGATCTAACTTGCTGGGAGTAAATTATTAATTCTGTTAGCAATGTGTTAAAAAATTCCACAAAGACTGCTGCCATGGCCCAGCAATAAAATCAGGCAGGAGCTGCAGGCCTCACTCATGAATTGCTATTTCCAATGTGTTTGAGAAGGTTGCTGACAACAACACTGAACATGTTTTGGTTCAGGGAACAGGATTCTTGCAGTAGGGATGAGTGACTCTCACACTGGTCCACATAATTTTAATCTTCCAAAAACAAAAAGCAAAGACCTGAGCCAGGCAGTGGAACAGAATGAAAGTATCTGACCAAAAAGAGAGTCCTCATCATAAGCTATGCTCTGTACTCCAGTAAATAGGAATAAAATAAAAAATAATCAAGGCTATATTCAAATAAGATGAAGTTTCCTGCTTTTAACAATGACTAATAAGGATTGCTGAATATCACTTTAAACTATCTCAAGAAATAAAATGATTGTAAAATTTCATGTGTTCAGAAAATGATAGGGGAAACAAGGGAGTCCGTAGTATTTTCATCTCTACAGCTATTGACAAGTACCACAGAATTGTGTCACTTTAATGGAATCCATCCTAAAGAGATAAGCAGGGTTCAACATTCCTTTGCCAATTTATACAAAACACTGAAGGATTAGGTACATGCATAAAAGTATCTCTGCCAAAGGATTTGGAACCCAGATTTACTAGCTTTATAGAGATAATAAAACTATTTCTCTAGGTAGCATTTCTTTGCTATAATTCAATTCAGCCTTGAACAGAGCTGTTAATAAAACACACCTGTTAGAACTTAGTAATATTATGTGTGCCAGAAGGCAAAAACTTGTCCACAAAATCTCAGATCATTATAAGTCTTGAGCATTAAAAAACCCCAAAACATTCTTAACAGCTGATATGTTAAGTATTTGCCAAATTATTTAAGATTTGTGCTATAACAAGATAAAACCACCCATGCTGAAGCAGGAACTTTATACTGAAGCTTAAGAACATTGAATTGTATTTATTAGTAGTATTTTTCTATTTTGACTTGTTATGTTACTCTGAAACACAGTCTAGGAAGCATACATAAGGCATTGAGAGATACGTTAAAATTCCCAACAAATAAGCAAGTAAATAAATAAATAAATAAAGCTCCTTATGGTAAAACATGCTCCTGGTACCCAGTAGTCACATTTTTTTCAACTGAATTAATTGTTTTCATCAGATATATATCAATGTTGTATTAATTAATTCCATTAACATCACCTAAGAGTAAGGAAGCAGAATTATTTGCAAAATCTTATCATAGTATCTTGTATAGGATTGGCAATATAACCACAGTGTATTTACATCTAGTAGAAATTCCCAGTTGAGACCATAAGGCTAATAAGAATAAAGGCAATTTCCCTCCTTTTATTTTACTGGTTTTATACATGAAGAGGATACAAAACCTACAACAAAAGCAAAATAAATTACATTATCAGCCTTGAGTTTTATATGTTTGTGATCTGTAAAAGTACAAAGACAGAACTCTCGCTGTTCTCCTACCCCAAACCACCTCTGCCTTTTTAAAATATATTTCCATGGTCAGTGAGAAGCTGTGACACAAGAAAATAAAATCATATGGCCACAAATAGGAGGAAATGTCTAACATGGCAAAAGATGTCACAGAAAAGACGTATTTCCTAGAGATGTTCTGTCTAAATCCACTTCTCTAAGTGACCAGGAATTTTAGTGGGCAAAGACAGCTTACAAGGGCTCCCAAAGCTTCACTCCAGAAATGAGGCAGGGAGCAGCAGCTCTACCAGCTACTTTCTGCTGTCCACGGGCCTTCACAGCCTGGCAGAGGCAGGTCCTCTCCGTGAACGTGCCACACCAGCAGCTTTCCCTCTGGAGGCAGAGCTAGTCCCAAGCTGAGTTGCCATTATGTCAAAGGTCACTTGTGCATGTCAGAAAGGATAAATAGGGTCTGAGCTGGGTCACTAGCAGCCAAGGTACTATTGTGCCCAGGGAGAAAAGAGAAAGAAAAGAATTTGTCACTTCTAGAAGAGGTTTTAACAGAGGATAAGATCCTGCATAGAAATGCTGACATTCAACATCAGCTTTACAGTGGGTTCCTGGCTGAATCTGGACATGCTGTTCTCAATGGAAAATAGAATAATCATATTGCTAACTTCCTAAAATTCTTGAGACAAATATATACATATATTAAAAGTGTAACAGGACACTTACTGTGAGAGCTGTCAGCAAATAGAGGTAACAAGACACAGCAAATTAAAAGGGACTCTTGGTTATTATTACTATAACTACAGCAAGGCCATGGAAGAAAGCAATTTTAATTGCCTGCCTTTTTACAGGAAAGATCAAAAGTGATGGGCAGACTGGATATCCCTTGGTGGAGATGCAGTGCTCATTGCATACCTGTATTTTCAGGAGTATATACAATAATTTTACTTGGCAGCACATGATTATGCATCAGTTAAGAACAAGACAGTGTAAAAAGGAAGAAAAAGAGGGGTGAAGAATTTAGTGGGAGATAATTGAACCCTTCATTTCTTCTGAACATCTTTTGGTTAAATACTAATTTCAATTCTCATTTTCTGATAAGTGAGAAAATTCTAACATAGAAACACATCCCATACTTGACAAGAGGACACAAAGTGGGGGTTTTTTATTAAAAAAAAAGTGTTAAAATGAGTTTTATTTTCCCATGGAAAACTTGTGCTTCTAAAATATAGCAACTGGCAGTGAAGACACTTATAGGAGAATTGTAGCCACCTTCAGTCCTCACATCTTGGATCTGGATATTCAATTCTAAGTGAAGAAGCAGCTTGAGTGATGGGATTAGTGCACTGCCATTCAAACACGAAAACAATGAGAATTTATTTCACCATCAAATTTAACTAAGATTTCCTCCCCAAATTCTTTAGTTTTAGAGTAATCTGTGCCTCATTTCCTTTGCTTTACAACAAATAAGGGATGCCATATAATTAATTGCAGGGTTATACTAAGTATTAAATCTCTGATTTTCCTACAAGCAACCCTAAGCAACACTATCACAAACAACATTTTAAATTTTCTTTGGAAGTCATTAGACTGATAATACACTGTGTCAAGTGCCACACCCAACAGATTATTAACACAGATGATACTTGTCAGAAACAATCTAAAGGTATGACATTATTTTCAGTATTGGAAAAAAGGTCTCCAGGCTTTGACAAACGGATTACAAAGAGATTGGTAAAAATGGTGGGAACAAATATATTCCACCACTGAAAAATTAGCAGTCTAGACATATAGTTCCTTCTCAAGTCAGTATAGAAGGACGGGCATATCCTGAGAAAAGACTCACCTTTGTAAGGCATGTATAGAGATAGACAGCAGGGCTTTTCTTTCACAGGTGCTTTTATTTCCACTGCCTACACACTGAAGCTATCTTTAAGGCAGCTAAGGTTAGCAGAGGAGAATCCTACTCAGAATTTACAAGGTACTTTAACTGTTTGTTCTGTTTTGTTTTAAACAAAGACTAGTCCTGTAAAACCCATTAATATGGGACAGAAAGTTCTTATGCCATATATCAGACTAGTTAACATGCACATAGTACTAGACAGTGATTCAACAATGCTGGACATTTTCTCTTGCAGTTCAGTTTGGTTCTTTGGAAAAACCTGTCCTTTCAATGACGCCTAACTAATCATTCCAATGTGCCCCAAAAATGAAATAGAAAGTAGACCAATAAAATATCATGCACTGACAATTTGGCAGGAAAAAATACCCTGGAACATAAAGATTAGATAAATTTGTGTTTACTATTCCAGAGGTATGCACCTGTGAGAAACTGTAAGGTTAATAAAACTGCTATGCATCATACAGGCAAAGCCCTACCAAGCTCATGGTGAATTTGGGGGGCATGAGTGTTTCAGTATTTCTGTAATAATACTGATATTCTCTAATGAGTACCTCTCAAAGCTGAGCAGTATTTCCTTGCTAATTTTCTCATCATTATATTTCAAGTTCTTTTCAGCACAGTAGGTTACATTAGGTATACTGATGTTACTTGAACATAAAATGCAATCAAGTCTTCACGTTATTAAACATAGCAAAAACATTAAATTGAAAATCTTACTTCTGATAAACTGTTTCTCTGAGTAGTGACAGTTCCAACAACATCTCCACTCACTTGCACAGAAAGCCCTGAAGCAGCACTGAGGGTCCTCCCCATTTGGCTCTTAGATGACAAAGATCTGCTTCTTTGAATACTAATAATGCCTTCCCTATTTCCTTGGTTGCTAGGGGTAAGAGGCCGTGACAACAAGCTATTTGGGGTCACAGGTCTGCTCCCTGGAGCTGATGGCCTGTTGGTTTGTGCAGTGGGCATTGAAGATCTGCTGTTTGTGACACTGGAGACCTGTGTTCGGCTGTTAGCGGGCAGCGGTGGTGATTTGCTTCCTTGCAGCTGAATGTTCTTCCCTGTCGCAGTTGGCACCTGAGGCCTGGAGGTTTGGCCCTGTGCAGCTTGAAGACTGCTTGGATGGTCAGAGGTAACTACACTGGGATGCTGGACACCAGGGCTTCTTGAGAGCCTTGCCTCTTCCCACAGCGCGAGGTCCTTCTCAATGTCTGTGCACACACACAAACAAAAGTGAAAGGAAAGAAACTCACTGTCTGTTTCTCTCTGGTTTAAAACTCTTAATGGTTTTCTCTGATGTAAGTGAAAACCAGAAGATGTGCAGAGAATATCTATTCATGCTTAAAATAAAAGGCATCAGAATTAACAGTCCAAATGTTTGGCAAGCATTTCCCTAAAGTTTATTTATATTTGATTCACTGCAAACACAACTATCCCACAGAAATGAAATATTACCACTTCATTGAATGCCAACACAACCTCTAAAAATCCCTCTTGTTTCATCAAAATTATGTTTCTGGACATAATTATGGCTTTTGCACAGCTACTGCAAAATCAAGATTAGTACCAAACCAAGATGGAGCAGTGATGTAAACTGGCTATACTCAGCTGCACCAAAGAGCAATCCAAAACTGGCTCAAGGCAAAACTTTTGCTTCTGGCCTTGCTGTCTACTGCCCAACAAAAACTCTCAGGAAAATAACCACTGAACTCTAGCACATCTGGATTTACGATCCTGTTTGAACCTGAATTTCGTGCTCTGGCCTGCCATCAGTGCCATAGCAGGTCACCAGCATCCAGAGTCCAAGCAGAAAAGGTGACAGCCATTTGGTGGCCCAAACCCTACCTCTCACACAGCCACAAGAAATAAGATCTGTTTTAAAAACACAAGATTAAGGACAGTGAATGAAAAGTGTCTCCTGAGATAATTTAAATCATATTAATGCTTCTAAAGAATTGAATCAGAATATATCCATCAAAGTCAGGCAAGGGTAGCTGGAATTTAGGTTAGCATTGATAGCATATTGAAAGTCCTTGCAAGTACAAATGTAGAGCTTAAGAAACAATTTAATCAAGTTTATTTTATCTTGCACTACTGTTATGAATTTTAAATTTCACTGGCATGTACTCTACTGTACTTGATTTTTATAGAGACAGCTGATTATCTTTAAAAAAGGAATACCATTTCCCACTAAACTGCACAAGTCACAGTCAGAGAAGCTGTAAATTAGCAAGGCTCTACTGATTTAGTTGACACCTATTAAGCCAACTTGTCTAAAATAAGCATTTAATTCTTTTTATTTTGATAATTATTTTAGGTTCCAAAAGTCCTAAAAGAGACAGATTCTAAACTGCATATTGGAAAATGAGATTTTCTTCCACTTTTGTTTGCCTTTAGGTATAAAAGGAACGTTGTATTTTCAGTAATTAAAGATGTGCTGCCTTAACAGCAACATATTTTATAACATCTTGAAAACAGGAAAGTAAAGCATGTCAATTTCTGTTACTAGTCTAATACAACATGTTGCACACAATTCAAATGCTATTACTAGAAAAGCTAGAAAAACTGAAATAGTTGTGAAAGCATCTAAAAAAGTGTCTCTCAACCTTTTAACAATTAAATATTTTGCTGTTAACAAATTTCAAAACATAGCCAATATTTCTAGCACACAGTTAAGAATATTTCTAACTGATTCCTTGCTGACCCCTTAAAATTAATTACTTTCATTTTGAAATGATTACATCTTTGGAATTACTCTTCCACTATGCTTTCACTTTCAAACTTCATAGAATTAGAGAATGTTTTGGGCTGGAAGAAACCTTAAAGGTCACCTGCTTCCAAACCCCCTGGTTATGGGCAGGGATACCTTCCACTAAATCATGTTCTTTAGACCCCCATCCCACCTGGCCTCAAACACTATCAGGGACAGGGGATCCTCAACTTCTCTGGGCAACCTGTTCCAGTGCCTCACCACCCATACAGTTAAGAATTTGTTCACAACATCTCATTTAAATCTCTCCTCTTCTAGTTTAAAGCCATTATTCCTTGTCCTACCCCTACATACCCATGCAAAAAGTGCCTCTCCAGTTCTCTTGAAGGCCCCTTCAGGTACTGGAAGGCCACAGTTAGCTCTCCCTGTAGCCTTCCCTTCTCCAGACCAAACAACCCCGAATCTCTCAGGCTCTCTTCACAGCAGAGGTGCTCCAGCCCTCTGAGCATCTTTGTGGCCTCCTCTGGACCTGCTCAAACAGATCCACATCATTCTTATGCTGGGGGTCACAGAGCTGAATCCAGCACTCAGGTGGGGTCCCATGAATGTGGAGTAGTCAATTAAAGAATCACAGAATAGTCTGAATTGGAAGGGAACCACAAGGATCATCAAGTCAAACTCTTCAGTCTGGCCATAGTGGGATTGAACCCGTGACTTTGGCATTATTAGCACCAGGCTCTGACCAACTGAACTGATCTTAGAGGGGGAGAATCAGCTCCCTTAACCTGCTGCCCACTCCTTTTTTGGTGCAGAACTTGTGAGATGCCGGGCAAAAATTCAGGGGCCAATAAACAATACTGTCAGCTACTTGATTTGAACCAAATGAAGAACATGGTCTTGTAAAGATCCAGCTTAGTCTATATCCTTGCAAAATTACAGACCTCCAACTTGCCTGTAGTGAATTCAGTATGCTAAGAAATAGCATGAATATTGAAAGATTTAATAAGAGTTAAATAAACATTATATGCTGGCTCATGTTTCCTTAATTTCATATAGCAATCAAGCCTGCAGATAAACCAATTATTATAATCATTTCTCTACATATAATTAACATGTTTCCATAGCATAATTATTCAGTTTTATTTACACATCATCTGTTTGATTTTGCTTTAATATAAGCTTTTCAGCCAGAAAGAAAAAGAAATCACACATGCCCAGCTTTACAGTATTATCTGATCCATATTAAATAACACAATCAAATTATGACTTAGGATTTTAAAAAATCTTTGTTGATGTCTTTTACAGGAAAATAAAAAGAAACAGAGCAACACAAAGGCATTTTGCTTTTATATAAAAAATAGCAGAATAAGGATAAGATTCATATGCACTTACAAACTATTTTTAACAGTTCTTCTTGTGATCAAATATTTTCCAGAAGTATACAAAGACCACAAAATCAGTGTAACAAACCAAATCAGCAAGAATCAACTGGAATCAACTACCAAAAAAATATTCTCCATTTGCATGTGATATAAAGCAGCCTTAGTAATGTAAGAGCCTGGATTTTAGACAAAAAAATATATCAGCCATATGTACAGAAGGAAAAGAAAACTGATAGCTCCAGTATCTGATTTTGTAAAACTGCTGCTTTCAGATATCAAGGTACTGAGGTAGCTGCTGGCAGTTGGTGCTAATTTAGGCACAGGCATTAAACTGTGCCTTATGTTAGGAGTGGGTTTTATCCAGCACATAGTCCATAAGGGAAGGCAAGGCCACTCAAGGTGTATCTGAGACAGGGAACCATATTTCATCATTACACAGGTTATCCAAGTTATAACCCAGGCATCTAAATTACTGCCTAGACAGGCAGCCATTTCATGGAGCTAATAGGTTCCACTGCACTTGCTGAGAGCACTGAAACAAGAGACTTGCTGATAGCACAGACACTTGAACTTTTGCAAATGCATAAGACAAATGAGGCTAAGCAAAACCACAGCATTATTGTCTGAGGTACTCTGAACTGATTATTCATGGAAATTATGTTATTTTTGTCTTTGAGGGGAATAATTGTCTCAAGTACCACTGGTGTTATAATAAGACGTGAATTATTAGGAACACAATAGTCCAATGTCTAATAATTGGGCTGTTTTCATGTGAAGTTCTCAGCCAGACAAAAATTACTGAATGATAGAATGACTGAACCTCATGTTACAGCTGAACCTCATGTTACAGCCTTCCTGAAATAATAGGCCCAAAGTCAAATGACAGGAACAGCACTGATGTGAGAGAGAAAACCTTGTGGGTCACACAGCTGCAGAAGGAATCGCAGAGATTAAGTGAATATAGCTAGTTAGTTTATAGTCAATTAAGTATTTAAAATTCCATATTCTATTGAATATTGTAGTTATTACTGCCATCTTTGCCAAGGGACTGCATTTTTCATAGCATAATGCATACAAGAACAGCTGGGATGACCATGGAAGTGGGACCAGTTAGGACATAAATCAAAGGAGGGAGATCTTCACCAGACCCCTCCTGAGTGACAACTGCAGCAACAAAAGAGAAAACAAGTGCTAGCAAAGGGCCCTAAGGTACACAGGCCCCTGCTGTGCTGCAGAAACCACTTACTGGTTTGCTGCTCTCCTGATTCCCACTAGACATTCCTGGGAGTTTCTGTTTAGAGAGAGAGCTCATGGATTTTTCAACCTTGTTTGGCAGTGGCTGCAGCTCTGATTGCTGTAAGCTGTATCAATCTATCAAAAAACCCCCTTGAACGACAGCAACTCTATTGTCAGACACAAAACCCACCTTTAAAAGGCTTCATTGTATATATCATAATTTTTAGTTCTTGCTCCATTATGAGCAAAATCTTTTCCTAAAAAGCTTCCCTCACTGTGCTCATAGCTTTGTCTTCTGCCTTAAGCTCAGCTGCAACATCCCCTTTATAATGAGGATACAGCTCCCAAGTCTTTCACACCAGTGCAATTGACAAGATGAATATCCAAAGTCTTTTAGAAAATCATACCAAAACTGTTCTCTGCCTCTCTAAATGACTTGAAAAAAGGATCAGGGAAATTTCATTTCTACCTTCATTTCACCTATACTGTCTTTATGTTCCAGTGCAACATGACTTTTCATAGATTTAGCCTATATGAAGCTTTCACCACATAACAAATAGCATACATAACATGGGACTACCACACTATGGTTCTTTGTCATACCTTAGAATGAAAGCTAAAGATAGAAAACACTGGTTACAAAGAACAAAGTGCAAGCTGAATTTTAGAATATTTGTTGTTAATCTTTACAGAGCTCTGAAACATCTATTTACCAAAAATAGCACACTTTTTTTGTTTGACTTCTCAGAAATGGTTACCCCATCAAAAATACTGCAGGTGTTCCAAGGCACACAAATTAAAAGGCTTCACATAACCAGAAGATTCATGAAGCAATCTATTCACCAGCTAAAGATCCATTGCAGCCTGTTTTTAAAGACTATTTAACAGTAAGTAAAACATTGGCACCTGCTGATTGCGTAAGTCTGGGTGAGACATGGAAAATAAAAAAATAAGTACATTATTATGCTTTCAGACCACAGTATATTTAATACAGTTTTATTCATGTTTAAGTACTGTACTTACTGTAATTACAGAGAAGTTCATTAAATCTACAAATAAAACACTAATTTGTGTTTTCATCTATTAAAAAAAGGGAAATTAAAGTTTTCATCTGTTTTCATGGGCAAGTGAGTTAGATAATTCTTTCCTTCATCTAAAATAATGGCAGAGCAAGCTGGGTGAGTACTTCTAGGTATCTTATGGTTCCTCGATCCCATACATACCAGCTAGGTGTTTTTCCATGGTCTGAAGTTCTTTTGCTGCTAAGGAGTCCTTTAGGAGTTTCTGCCTTGGGGAACCTCCAGGTCTGACAGTCACGGCATCCAAGGTCCAAACTGTCTGTGACTTACACAGATAAAAAGAAAATGGACTACTTTTAATCTTGTTTCATACTTATATATGAAACAATAAAAATATTGGTGTCCCCATTTAGGATCAGGAATCTGGTACTTATTATGTAGAATATATAAAATTTTATGCAAAATACTACAAAATATCACTTCTTAACATAAATAAAACAAATAGTAGGAATTAGCTAAAAGAAGTTCCAAAATAACTCAAATATACACCTTCACACAAGCTCTTGCTCTACTCTGAGACATCATAACAGGACGAATTCCTCAGTGATTTACATTCTCTTCAGTTCCAATTACTTAGCAAGGATTGCATTTACTTTAAATTACCATAACATTTGGCAAAGTATCTCTGCAAAGCAGCACTTCTGGGAATATCACAGAATTTCCTAATCAACACTGCCAGTACTGTTTCATCATTGCAAGAAGTATTCCTTTCAGAAATGGCAACTAAATCATCAGGGCAACATAGCCATTTGAAAGGGTTGTCAGCAAACAGACCATCTCCCTAGTCTCTTCTTTATTGAACACTGTGGTATTCAAAATTATTTGCATTTTCTGGAACCCACTCAATATAGTTTCAGGAAATTTTTGTAAAATATACTATGAGGTAAACTTGATAGATATGTATTTAAAATGCTCAATAAAAACATATGACCAAGTGTGCAAGACTTGGTCATAATGATCAAATAAAAACAACAAACAAAAAAAATAATTCAATAATTCTCGACAGCCTATCTGAAATAAATTTGACATTATTACCTCACCAAAGCATTTAATCTGTAGTCTAAGAAGTTTTGTTGGTTTCCTAAAGAAACCAGTCATAGGCAATTGCCATTGCCATTCACCTCTTACTAATTTTTAAATCTTCCATTAAATGCCAAGCAAATTCAGAGAGAGACCACTGTTTCAAAGACATTAAATGATGTAATTTCAGAGGAGGGACAGGCAAACTGGTGGCCCCACCCAGGGAGGGCACCCAGGGCTCCCCAGTCCGTCAGGCTGGAGCTGCATTGCAGCTGGCACTGGGCTGCTGCGGATCGCTGCAGAGAGCGACGGCACTTCCCTGGCCAGACTCTCATCCCACCAGGAAAGGTGTAGCACACTTCAAACCATGAACATGAAAATATAGGTTTGATATCATCTCTATTCACAAAAAATTGCTTTAATCAGCGAAGCTGCTTTCCCTTTTAGAAAAGTAGGCATAATTCTACAGAAGTAAAATGTTTTATGGGATATCTTTTACGTAATTACTAATCTGTTCCAAATAAAGAATGCCTTGAATGCAAGTGATCATTGTGGACCATGCATCTTTAAAATATACTACAGATTTATACTTACAAGACAGCCATATTGTAATGCACAAAAAAGCCCAGTCACATTTACCAGCATACAAAATAGTTTGAAGCTGCAGGTAACTTTGTCCTTATTAACACATTTTTAGAACACTAACAACTTTTTTTTTTTTTTTTTTTTTTTTTTGCCAAATGTTTTTTTTTTATGCTAGTTCTTCTCTGGTTAAAGTCACCTGTATTTAATCCCATGTAAATACAGAGGAATAGATGAATAAAACCTGAGTAAATTACTCAGAAGTGAACTCATCTTCAAACACTTTCATTTCAGACATATCACTAGACCTGATTCACTTGTTCCCCTAAGAGATTTTGGGCATTTGTCACTTTGTTCCTCACTGTAAATTCCCCATCCAAAACATATTTGGGATTGTTAAGCTCACTACAGAATATTAATCTCTATTAAATTATTCACATTCCTAAATGCTTATTTCAAATGGATATTAATTATCCAATATCTATCTATAAATGGAAGAATATATTATTCTGTGATCACTTCCTCTGAAATAAATGAAAGTAAATAAGAGATGGGAAGGGGGGAAATGTACGTAAGAGAACTCCAATATTTTAATTTTCAACCTGTTTTTAGATATTCTCTGTCCCCAGATCTTTATAGTGGATAAGGACATTTTTATTTTCACTTTATAGGGTATATTTTCATATCTGGGAGAAAGCATCAGGGAAAAAAAAAATCAGTGTTATAAGCATTAATCCTTTTTTGAATATACAATTTTATTCATAAATACAACTCTGATGAACTATGGAATAAAAACTAGTCAGTGGTCTGTGGTGATATTTGAAAACAAAACTGCTCTTCTAATGTTCTTACATTGGATTATCCAAGGTTTCTATAGCAAATTACTATCAGCTTTCAGTAACTCCTTAACCTCCTTAGAACATACTTCCAAAGGTTAGCCTGATGATAAGATCTCACTTTCCCTGTCCTGGAAATACTTCTGGAAATGAAAGGGAGTTATCTCTCTCTTCTACAAACCTCTGCTGGTTTTTTGTACATTTTGCTTTTACTGTACTTCTTCCCTTTATGCACAGTAGTCATGTAAGACTTCATACAAAACGTGAAGGAAGGAAGTGAAGACTTCATACAAAAAGTGAAGGAAGCTCTCTACTGTTCTAGTACAATCTAAGATAAATGAAGAAAAATGATTCCCTAAAGATTGTCATCATGACAGTGCTTTAGACATTTATAAAAACATGAGTAATATTTAAACTAAGTGACTTCAAATTAGGATACTCCAAATCACAAAGGACATCAAATGTCTGCAATACCTTCGCATGTTTTAACACAGGTTTTATAAATCTCCTAAATCTCATGTAAATTGATGTAAGACATATAGATATGCCTGAGTCTAAACCCATACAGGCACACAGCAGCACATCTACACATTCCATACAAATCTGCTTTCAGTTCTGGACATTACACAAATATATCCATTCTTTCAAAGAATAAATATTAATTTTGTACATGATTTAAAATAAATACATTTACATATATTCAGTCTCTATCATTACATACTGTTATGTGTTCAGACTCCCTTTCAGATACACAGTTTCAGCACCCTGTGAAACTGAGATAACTTTGGATGAAGTTTTCCCCAAATTTTGTAACTCTTCCTGTACATTTTCTGTTTTATGCAATATTGTAAGCTTATGACATTTTTTCAGGCAATAGCTTCACAAAAGATCAGAACAGTATTGCTATAGTAGCTATGGAAGATGAGATATTTAATATTAGCAATTTCATTTCATAACAAATCATGTGCTTATAATAGTGCCTTCCAATTATATGTTTCTTTAAAAGAGAATCAAAATTATCTGGGAAAAAAGGGCATAAGAGTTTGTTAAGACATTAAAATTGTACCGTAACCATTTTTTGTTCTTTCTCTGACGATAAATATTCCAGGGATATAACCAACATTTTTGGAGGCAGGCCCAGGTAATTTTTTATATATATCTAAATAACACTGAGCATTGAAAAATATTTTTCAACATTTTGAAACTATGAGTTCATCTAGGGGAATAATACATAAACACAGACAGAGGTCCTCAATGTCTCCAGCAAACAATTTATGCAACAGCCTTACTCCTAAAAGATAAACAAGCTGAAAGTAGGGGATGTTATCAAGAAGGCTTTGGAAGCACATCAATTCAAATGCAAGGATACATGAATTTGTACATCTCTAGCAGAATTCCCTGGTGCCCCTTCTCTCCATTGGATACATAGCAGCAGTTCAGATAAGTCACTTAAGATTCAGGCTTCTGAGCCATTAATTTAAACATTCTTACGGCACTTCACCCAGACTTATGCTTTGTTTACTGGCCAGGAACTGCAGAGATAAAACTAATGTCAGTTAACTTAGACTTTAATTATAATGACAGTAGACTGAAAGTAGTTGGAAAATACAAAATGCATGTATGTATCAAGTATGTGCATAGAATCCTTCCAATTATTTCAGCATCTTCCAAACTACCATTGCCCTTGCTCATTTGTTAAGCTTTATAAATATTAGCACAAAACTTATAAATGGCCTGTTTGCATTAACAAGATGAATGAGATCTAAGTACGAGGATGTTCCTGAAAAACATTCTTTCTAACATGTAGAAACAACTCTGTGTCCTGTTCATCACCTTCAAACTTTGGAGGTGAGGCAGTGTCTCTCTGCACCAGAAATATGTTCAAACAAAGAATAAGGGATACATTTGTCAACTTTGAAGGTCAACTATGTGTCCATTTCTGAAGTGGTTTTCTTTAGATATCATAATCAAATTTCTTCACATACAATACATCCATTATTGCATTTTCCTTCCTTATATCCCTTAGCCAAATTACTGCTAAAATATAAAATTACAAACAGTAAGGCCAGAGATAATTCCTCTCACCACTGATTCCCCAAGCTTCTGGAAAATACCATAACTTACCAGGAATGCCACAGTGGAACAGAAATAAAATTAAGGAGGTCATGAATAAGAGTAAGAAAGCTTTTTCAAGCTCACTCTCTGTGCTTCAGTCTGTAGCACAATGCTACACAGCATGAACCAGTAGAGCTTTTGTCCCTAAAAAAACACCAGTGCAGATGTGAATGTCTCAATCTCATTGTTGAGCTGAATTGACATGGGCTTTGTAATACTCACTGACACCTGGAGAGTTCTACAGATGTACAACTTTTCAGAATAGCTAAGAACAAGAGTTAGGGCTCCACCTTACTTACAACATCACCTTTTAATCAAGTACTTATTAGAAAATATATTACTCTTCCTTACTGGCCATAAAAAGTGTTTAAAAACTATTCAGCATGTATTTCTGTGTCATTGTGGTCTGTTTCAGAGTAAAACCCAGGTGTTCATGCACATGTCCAGATATACACATAGTTTTGGGACGTGAATTGAACGATCACAGTGAAATGAGGAAAAGGAGGTGAAACCAAATTAGTTAGTTACTGCCAAGCTGTAAGTACATGAAAAGTGTTTTTATTGTACTTTTCATGCTACACAGTTTTGCTAATCAAGTGGAAATTTTATTAGCTTCAGGAGATAGAAGTGTAAGGAATACAACTGTGCTTAGCTTTCTATGTATAACATAGCATTTCTTTGCTGAATATCTTAAGTATCTTAAACAGACACATTTGACAGAGATCCCTCTAAATAAAGGAAAAAAAAAAACCAAAAACACAAAAAACCACCAGAAAAACCCCAAACCAAAACCTCTTTATTGAACACTTTGTTTACAAGTGTCCCTTCCACTCTGGCCAAGCAGGTGGCAAGTACAGATGTTATGCATGCAGCGGAATTTTTTGTGCAATATTTTGTTTAAGGATTCTTCACTCAGCGTGTACTCTCTGTAAAGAGGTCACCTAATATTTAATCTTTCAGCTGCCATAATCTGTTCAAGGACATAAAGGTGAGCAAGCCATTTGCTACCGTAACAATAACACGGCTTCTGGGAGCTCTGTTACAATATCAGCTGCCACCTCTAATCCCCCCATCCACATTAGGGCCTGTTCTACTTGAAGTGCCATGTAATTGAAATTACAAGCTTTGGGCTTCCCGTGGCAGTCAGCCAGCAGCACATTTTACACTAAACCTTACACTAAAAAAATGGTACTTGGAGTTAACTTACACATAGTTTTTCTGTTTACAGGAAAACGGGAAGCAGGAAATATGTGGACACCTGGGAATCATATTTGCTTCAGTTTTTGAAAAGTAACCAGAATAATTTTTTTCTAAACTTCAGTTCTCTTTTATTTACTGTTATTTGGACTAATATTTCTGAATCTGGCATGCCCAAGAATACAAAATTTTAGACAGGTAAAAACAAGGCATTCATTGATTTCTTTTTTGTACATGTATTTTTCTAAAGTTCAGAATATTCTTTCAACTTAGAATTCTTTTATTATTATTTTTATTTATTTAT
>VXAC01001425.1:2223-60593 GCA_013399225.1 Rhipidura dahli
CCACTGAGTACTTTTGTAAAGAATGCATGAAACTAAGGTTGGTTATCTAGAAATAGTGGATGATTATGGCAAAACTTTTCCAGCCTTTTCCCAAACCTTTATTTGTAAAAATTATATGCATCACAGCCCTCAAAAGGCATTTGGGCATCCTCAGTCCTGTTTTTCAGGTGTTTACAATTATCAAAACATGTATCTTCAAGAGGAATCTGAAAAAAAAATCTACCTTTAAATCATTATTCCTTCAAGGGATAAAATTTCAGCAGTATCCATAGACTAGATGCAAAAAGGATATGATTCTTCCTCGTGTGTTTTGTTTTCTTTCACATTCATATATCCTAGCATTCAGTCAAATTATTTACGAGTACCTTCAAACTTTCTTTAGAATACCCTATGAAGCAACACAAATAAAAACTTTTATAGCACATAACCTGTGATTTGGGGATTAATACTGTAGAAGTTATCCTTTGTAGTCATATCACTTTTAATTCAGAAGTATCCTCATGTCTTCAAGCTTGATAAAAAAAGCTTAATCAAGAAAAGCATTTCAGGAGGGTAGGCAAGCCAAGAGCATAGCAAGACAGTGTCCTGTTGTTTAAAGAGTGAGGGGAGAGATAAAAAATGAGGTTTTAAGAGTTTTTCCAATATAAAATTGGTATAAGCTGACTAAACTTCCATACAAGAAATAGATAGAATATATTTAGCTAAGACAGTTCAGTATTAAGGCGTGCACTTCACAAGTTACCAGCATAGCAAGAACTCTTAGTGTCACAAACATGCCTTTAACAAGGATGAAACATATGATCAAGTCAGACTCATTCCTGAACTGTAAAAAAATATTTCCATCACTCTGCCCCCCTTAACTATGGGTATAGTGCTAATAAAAAGAGACTGCTACTTTGGCAGTTTCTTTGGATAAATGTTCTGAACACAAGAAACGTACAACACAGCAACAAGACAAGCAACATCATTGCTTACCCATACACTTGAAAGAACATCATACACCTGCCATGGAAAACAAGGCTCATTTTCAAGTAAGATGCAGAATATAAAACAATTCTAGCTAACTAGCAACAGCATAAAGTCAACAAAATGAAAATTTTCTCACCAGAAATCCCTGCTCTCCAAAAAAGCAGAAAATGTTCTCAGGAAAATACAAAAAGAAAACTTCCCGAAACTCTATCCTGTTGCGTAATAATACTTAGGAACGCCCAAATCTTTATAGAAATGTTTGTGCCATCTACTGACAGCTTGTGAAATGGCATTTGCTTTTCTCCAAATGTATTTTCCACATACAACATTACTGTAAGATCCCCACTACTCTATTATTATTGAACATTGTGTTTTTATGTTTTGAAATATATTAAACAGAAGAAAAGTTTATCTTTTCACGGACTTTTTATCTTTATTAAATTAACATGAAAATAAGTATGTCTTTTGAACAAGAAATTCAAACATCTTCCTATCTGAATTTAATAATGATCTAAGTCTATATGCATTACTGTAATTTTTTGTCCATTTTGCTATACCAATCTAGCTGTCAGGCTCTTATCAAGGTTGGTTTATAAAAGTACCACTTGTCTTAGTTTAATTTCCATTTAATGGGAATGGAAAAATAATCTCTCTCCTGCTCCAGCAGTGTTGTGATTGGGTTAAACAGTGAACATGGAAACAGTGAATGGGGTTTGGTTTGTTTTGCTTTTTTTTTTTAAATTTAAACAGAGCAGTGACTTTGGTACTGAATGCCCAAACACAGGGTCATTGTCCTGGCAAAGACATAAACCAGTCTCTCTTTATTTCTGTATAATGTTGGTCAGAAATTCCACCATAGCTGAGATCTAAATACAGAACTGCCACACTATAACCTACCTTTCTGGGTTAGCATACCATAACACATTCATTATTTAATATTTCAATGATTCAGGAAGCAGAGGAGATAATCTAAAAATTACTTTTTTGCTTTAAGGCTTATTCTGTAGATTATATTTCATTTCTCGTGAAATGAAATGCCACTGGGATTGTTTGTATGCCTACATACTATGAAGACAAATGAACCATATGTTAAACAGCAAAATAACCATGTTACCATTAATTGCATGCCATTAGGCCTTCAGATTTACCACTCAGATTTACCAGTGCAATCACTGGAAGTAGATTAATACAATTCGTGAATGTCACGCATATTTCCATGTTCTGTTAAATGTCTTTCCATTAGTAGCCAAATGTCTTTCCACCTCTATTTATATTTATATTGATCTATTTATTAAAAGGCAAGTATCTTTCCTGAAACCCATTAGAAAGATGATGACAGAGTAATATCAAACGTCAATGAAATCTGAGATGAGTAGAAGTGTTCAATCTCTAATGCTTGTTTATTCCAAAACCATTTGCAATATTGCCACAGTGAAACAATACAAGTGAAATTAAGTACTGAAATTTCAAAGAGAAAAAAAATTAGAAAATGCAAGTGTTACAATCAAAAAAGTACTTTAGGAACTTATAAAATGTATACATCCTTCTATCCAAACAGACAGACATCCACATTTATGTACAAAGTTAATTTCACCATGAAGTGATACTTTCGTGTTACAACAGTGACTAATGTCTTACAGTTCTATAACATGCATGGTTATGTACAGAATCTGCAAAACTGTCAGAGCAAGATCCACATTACAGTCAAAATTATCATCTGTCATAGGTTAAACAATCTTCAGCTACGGTGATTCCTCCTAAGACACTGCTCTTACTCTTCCACAAGCTCCACTGAAAAGCTGAGGGAAATCCCGAGAGCCACTCTAGATTTCATTTTCAATAAATATATCCAACATTAATAAATTAACCAGCATTCCCTGACAAATTCTCACTGAAAGACCTTCAAAAGAAACTTATTACAGAGGGATACAAATATTTGTTCTGCTGCCAGTTACCTTGATGAGAACCTTCAGAGTCTTTTGCCTAGTAAATGTGTAAGTCCCACAGTACGATTGGTATTTGCGAAGCACACTTTTGAGAACTGGGGCTTTATTTTGTCACCTCTTGGAGTTACAGTGTGTTAGTCTGCCTCCCGTAGCAAAAGTATTTTCTCTCGTTGGCAGACTAGTGATAGAAATGATGCTATGATGAACCGTGGAACTGCCTTTTACCACTGTAAAGGGCATGCTTCGCCTTAAAATGAGGTGGCAAAAAGAGGAATGAGTATGAGGAATTACACAGAAACAAGAAGTACAGGCTGCTGGGAAGAGCTTGAAACCCCTTTGCTCAACCAAGTGTTTCCCCAACTGACAGGAAATGTGTGCACGCACCCGCCGGCTTCTGTCGGGGGCAATTCCTGTAAACAAACACAGCGACAACGAAGGTGTCGAGCAGTATCTGAGAAGTTACATCTCGGTGGTTTAATTCTGTAACCCCACGGGTCAGTAAGTGCTCACTTTGAGGAAGGATTGGAGTTTCTAGAAAGAAAATAATAAATTTTTATGCCAGCTCAGCAACAAGATTAATTTAGACTTTTTCTCTCAGAGGGTGGTTGAGCACTGAACCGGCTTCAGGGAAGCAGCTACAGCACCAAGCTTGTCCGATCCAAGAAGCCTTTGGAGATTGTGATAAATAGAGGCTGGAATATTGGCTTTCTGCAAATGTTAAAATAAGTAATGTTAAAAGTAGTGGCTTTGTCACAAATAAATGTTATATATATATATGTATTAGCTTCATTTCAAAATAGATGCTACTTAAGGTAGCTTGGTTGTGAAGATGGGGTTTTTAATACTTTTTCTATTCACCAAAAACTTAGAAATAGCTATGCTTATAAACTATTTGCTGGGACAAGCAAATACGATTATTCATCGCCAAGAGACCTATCTCCACAGCGATTGCTGATTTTCGGAAGAGAATTGTTCCTGGAAAGGGTGTTGAATATGTATAATTGTTTATGAATATGTAGTCAGTCGATGTNTCAGGGGCGGAATGGCGGCCGGGGCAGCTCCCCGCGCTAGGGCAGCGCAACCTGGAGCCCGGGGACGCCCCGGCAGCGGCGCGGCGCTGCCGCTTTGCAACAGGCGGCCGCCTCAGACAGCCGGAAGAAGAGCGAGGGACAAAAGCCACCCCTCCCTCCTCCCTGAGGCCGGCCCGGGCTGCCTGACCCGCTCTGCCTCCTCCCCCCGCTGCTGCCGACGTGGCGGGGCGGGGAAGGGAAGGAGTCGGGGGCGCGCCGGTCGGGGCACTGCTGAGCGGTAAGGAGCACGACGATTTCTGCTTTTTCTGCCGCTTTTGACACTGGCTGCGCCACACAGCTCTGTCCCAGAGAGGAATTTCGAAAAGGGGAAAAAAAAAGAGAGAAGAGGGAAGTTGTGGCCGCTGCGGGCTTGGGGGAGCGGCGCCCCGGCTGCTCCTGCCCTGCCTGTGGCAGGGGGCAGAGGGCAGCGGGCAGGGGGAGCTGCCGGCGGCGGGCGCCAGGGGAGGTTCGCCTGCTCTCGCCNAGCGCTGACTTTTTGCTTTATCTTTGTCACTTATTGTCCTTTATTAAACTTTTCAATCCTAACAGGAGAATGAACCTCGTTTTTCACAGAGACCACGTTCCCAGGCACGAGGTGTGATTCTTGGGGTGTCCTGCACAGGACCAAGAGTTGGACTCGTTGACGCTGTCCCTTCCAACTCAGCGTAGAATCAGCGTATTCCATGATTCTATGCAATTCAGCCCCTCTCCGTCTCGGCGCGGCCGCGGGGCTGCCGCCGGCGCTGGGGGAAGCGCTGCTGCAGGNCCTCCTCCCCCCGCTGCTGCCGACGTGGCGGGGCGGGGAAGGGAAGGAGTCGGGGGCGCGCCGGTCGGGGCACTGCTGAGCGGTAAGGAGCACGACGATTTCTGCTTTTTCTGCCGCTTTTGACACTGGCTGCGCCACACAGCTCTGTCCCAGAGAGGAATTTCGAAAAGGGGAAAAAAAAAGAGAGAAGAGGGAAGTTGTGGCCGCTGCGGGCTTGGGGGAGCGGCGCCCCGGCTGCTCCTGCCCTGCCTGTGGCAGGGGGCAGAGGGCAGCGGGCAGGGGGAGCTGCCGGCGGCGGGCGCCAGGGGAGGTTCGCCTGCTCTCGCCATGCCCGCAGCGTCCCGCGGAGGAGAAGCGACAGCTTCTCGAGCGAGAGGGGAGCGCGGTGCCGTCGCCAAAGAAGTTATTCCTCCCTCCCGCTCGGGGACGGTGATTCGTGCCCGAAGGCACCCGGCAGCGTCTGGGCTTTGATTTCGAGGCGAGATGAAACTCCTCAGGCGGAGGGTCGGCAGGTGCCGCCACCGCCGGCCCCTCAGCGCGGCGGGGCGGTGCGGGCCGGGCACTTCCCAGCCATCGGTCCGGGGCTGGCCTGAGCATCTGCCTCACAAACTCCCCAGAGAGTAATTCCCTTTGGGCGGAGCTGTCCGAGTGGATTTGGATCGGGGCAGTCTCACGGATGAGAGGTTGAGTGACGCTGAGCCCGGGTGCCACACGGCTCCTGTGTTCCGACAGACGCGGTAATTTGCCGTTACGTGCCGTGCTCCTGAAAGGAAGGTTCTGCAGACAACTGCAGGGACTGTAGCCAGAGTGGTAACCAAAGATGACACAGTACTGCAAAAATCCCTGTGCACACGTCTGTGTGATCCTTTAAAAAGTGCTTGGCTTACTCAGAGCTAATGCCCCATACAAAATTATGAAGTATGTGTGTAAAGGTTTTACAGGTTTTGATAGAGGAGCCTCATATCTCATGATGGAATTTGGTTTACAAATACAAAAGCTTTATTTAGATGATGCTGCCCATCACACAGTGAGTACTGTTAAAACAATAGCAATACTCCCTACAATAAAGCATATTATAATATTTGCTGTATTTTTAATGGAAAACTGGCAGATACAAAGATTCTGACTTGTGAATGCATGCTTTCTGAAGATAATTAACATACAGTGTAAGCTGAAATAATACAAGTGGTAGCAACTGCTTACTTCTTTATTTATGTTTCTCGTTCACTGATCCCAAATGCTCCTCTTGGAACTGTTTAAACGAGTGATCCTTCACATTAGATAAACAGGCTGCTAAAGCTATATATGTGTACAGTTCTATAGACTTTAATAAAATATACTCATTTAAATACATGCTTCTCAGGCAAATTTCACCTAACTCCCAGTTATCTTTTGCCTTTTGCGTTTTTTCCCCAATCCTCAGTCTCTCGTAGAACCTCCATTCTTCCTGACAGGTGCAAACATTTGAGCCATATTTAATTAATATGGGAGTCAATCAAAATGCAGCATCTACAGAGAGGACTGTGAAAGATTATTTTATGCCATGCAGCTCAACATATTGCAAGCTCTCTGTCAAGGATTGTCTTCTGAGTGCCAAGTATACTATTGTTACCAACAAATAAGTGTTAGTAATCACCGAACAGTGGTCCTTTTGGACTCTGGCAGTGCCTCTCCTTAATCAGCTGCAGAGCTTGCTCTATGGCTTTATCTATGCCTCACAAAGGATCTGTGAGAATCCTTTGTGGATCCTCAGCCTGATGACTGCACAGTGGTAGAAAATACCTCCAAAATTACATTGGAAGATAAGGAATAAATAAGAGAAAACTGGTTCATAACTTACAAAAAAAAAAAAAAAAAAAAAAGAGAAACTACCTCATACAAGCTTACCTTGGCTTCAAAACTGAAGTTTAATCACACAGCTGGAATTTTAGGAGATGGTGTGAAGTTTTACACTCCCCAAAGAGCAAGACTTTGAGACAAGTGATACAGAAACAGTGTGAGTTATGGCTGTGTCTATGAAGTGGCTCTAGTGACCATGGCCTGTCATGTTCACAAATTATGCCCCTTCTCAAGCACATGAATATCACCACAATTTTAGGCACAGTGTAATCCTTCCCTCCATCAGTCATCAGGCTATAGGAACCTGTCATGGTGATAAAGGGGAGAACAAGAGCTGCTTGGCTGTTGCAACTCAGATTATTCTGTTCTGCAGTGGTCTTTCATACACACCTCATGTGAATATAGAAATTAACCATATAGAAACTTATATTTGACTTCTCCAGACAAACTAATACCCTTTCACCCTCACTAAACCGTACTTTGGAAAACAAATGCTGATCTTTGTATTTGAGTGGGATCCTGCAGAGTGAGTAGGGTATTTACAGTTTTGTTCTGGTACCAGTGCCAGCATGATGCATGTGTCACAGGGCTCCATGCTTTAGGAGGTCATGCAGGGAGGCTGTGTTGTTTGTCAGCAGTAGCATATGGTAAACACTGTGTATTTTATAGTCATTCAACTGTTTATGGTACCTAAAAGACTTTATTTTCTATATTCAGAACTGAAAATGTCTGAAGACATATCTCATGGTACCCCATCTGAAGAAAAACCTGAAGTAGGGGAAATGCCCAGCAATGAGGTATTGCCTCATGAATCAGTACCACACCTCGTAGAAACTGAGGTCTTGCATGAGTCTCCACAAGATCAGCATGGACAGATCTCTCAGAATGTCAGTAACAGAAAGGAAGGAGACATATTTATTAATGAAAACCCTTTGACTGAAAAACTAGTTGAAAGCCTGCCTTCCAGTGAAGAGACAACTGAAGACATACCCACCGAGTGTATTGAAACTGTAAGCCTTGATGCAGAACCTGCATTAGAAGAAACACTGCATGAACAAGATAGTCCAGTAAGTAATACTTTCTTTTCTGTAAAAGCCCTCCCCTCCCTCCATTGTAAGGACCGACTTTTGTGTAATGTACATACTGTTTTTCACAAAAACCTAGGGAGTTATGCAGAAAACCTGCATAGGGATAAATTAAATTGCAACACCAAGCTTTTGAAAACTCGGAATAGTTTAATTTCACTTTGCCAGTATGATATTAATTTGGTCTTTGAAGCCTGGTTGTAATAAAACTTGCATTGTATAGAGATGATATGTTACTGGAGACTTTCTTGAGACAAGAGTTTCTTAATATGATTTAAACATGGAATACTGATTATTACTTAATACTACACATTACTGTGAAGGGTGTGTGCAGCACCTCCTCTAGCTGTGTTTTTATTAAACTCAGTTGTTAGGAGTTCCCTGTGCACATTGTACTAGCTGGAAAAGAAACCACTGGGAGATTGCAAGTCAGAATTATAATTTAATAGGAAAATTAAAATTAATGCAATAGTGAAAGAACACTGACAGTCAGGATATAACCTGACACCCTGTTAGTCAGGGTGGTGGTGGTAGCAGCCCAGATGAAGTGGTCCTGTTGAAGCAGTGATCCTGTAGAAGGGTCTGGTCTTCACCTGAAGGTCTAGCAGTAGCTCTTACCCTCTGAAAGTCCTATAGGTAAGGAGTGCTTGTGCTGTTCCAAACCCTAGATTATATCCAGGTGGGAATGCTTGGCTGCTCCCCCCTGGGCAGAGCATCTCACAATGGGCTGGTGTAACTCAATGAGTTGTGCAGTGGGTCCTTGATTGCCCATTAAACAGATAGACCCCGGAGAGAGGTATCAGGGATGAGCCATGGTAGGAGGTAATGAACACTGCTCCCCACCTGCTTTAGCAGCTTGTGAAGATGATAATAGAATATCTACTATTGGTTACATCTTACATTGTAACCTACAACAGACATCTACTGAATTACACGTGAGGAGATTTTGGAAGAGAAGCTTACAACTCTGGCTCCTGGTAAAACCCAGGAAGGACATGAGTTCCTGCCTCTGCCTAATACTATACCTAATAAACTTGTATGGCTTTATTGGATTGGGTGTCTGAAGAAATATTAAGACACATCTGTGGAGTTTAATGCTCTTCCAGGAACAGATGATGTAAACTATGCTTCATGTTCTGCTTTTTTGTGCACAGAAGTTTGAACTCCACATAATACCCAATCTATCAGCATCTATTAAATGCCAGACTTTGTTGCCTGATGGGTTTTTTGTGTTTCCTCCTGCCTTTTGAGAACAAGATTTTTAGACAGTGGAGTAACATTTTTGTTCTTATAGCCTACCGACTCCTCATCTAAAGCAAGTAGATGGGGAGCTTGGGGTACCTGGGGAAAGTCTCTCCTGTCATCAGCTTCTGCCACAGTGGGTAAGTGTTCAATCAGTAAAGTGTGTAGAAATAATTTGTAATTTTCATGTGTCATTAGAGAGATTAGTGTTGCATCTTAAGGATTCATAGACAGTTTTGTCCTGGTAAGCTTGGGAAGCATGATTTCTTTAAAGAGGAAAGTGGATCTTCCTAATTATTCAAATTATGGACAAGATGCTAGGCTTGTTCATAAAGTTGATGAATTACCTGATTGTGGCTTCTTCACAGAAAGGATCCATAATCCAATACAATTTCTATCAACCATAGACTTATGGTTTCTCAAGTTAAAGCAACCCAGATCCGTGCTCACGTGCATTAGTGGTTTGTATGCCATGACTCCTGCCCACACAACATGAATTCACTTCTTGTAAATCTTTCCAGCTTTCATTGCCATCCAGTGAAACTGTCACACTCTCGCACGAGATTTCAGACAGCAGACAAACATATTGAAACATGGGCCCTATACTCCCTCTCCCTATACTCTCATTTCCAATAGCGTGTCAGTACAAAATGTCCTTGTGAAGACTTTAGGTAAAACTTAACTATTGCTCATCAATAGTTAAGAGACAGTCAGAAAGTGAAGCATACAAATATGTAGTTACCAGTGGGAAATAATTTCTCACAAAACAGAAGTATTTTGTAAAAAAAAAAGCTGTTAGCTAATCAGTTCTCATAAAAGATCCGCAGACTATCTTTAGAAGATTAACCTAGGAATTAAAATTAATTGCTAGTTACCAAAAATAATGAGTTCAACAGATACTGGTTTTATGATCCCATTTAAGGCTAAATAATTCTCCTCCTTATCTTCTCTGTTCCATGGACAGTAAATTATTTTTCCATATTTCTCAGAGGAGGGAGAGAAAGGTTCTCTCTTTTTTCAGTAATATCCACAGTCAGGATGTAGTGTAGTACATAACTACATTTTCTTTCAGACAGTCCAACCAATTAACATTTCTAGTTACATTTGGAATGGCTTTCTAAGATGCATTTAAATTTACACAGATGAAGGTTGCTACTGAAAGGAGCAGGCCTGTCTTGCCCCGGTAATGTATTTCTTCCTTCTCTTATGCTCATGGTAGCCTTGATGTAGTGATGGCAGGGCTGGTTTATGGGACTGATTTTGGAAAGTGCAGCTGAAGTAAGAGCTAGATCTTCAGCTGGATCAGTTGTAAAATCCCTAATCTGGCTCATCATTTGATTGCTCAAATGCTACCAAGTGAGAGAAGATGGGAATGCACAGAACAAGCTGGTGTGGGCAAGGGCACTTAGCCATCTGTGGGGCTGCACAAGTCTTCTCATCTTGTAGTTAATCTCGAAGATTAGTGCTTCTCTTTTAGACTCTGGAAGAAGGGTCTCTGTGTCAACACAGAGTTGACACACAGTTCTCAAACTATCATAACATCAGCATTCTGAAAAGAGTTTGGTTTTATTTAATAACCAGCTGTTGATCATTTGGAACTGTAATGCTGCTGGATTTTGCAGTTCATTTTTATGGTTGCAGCAGTGGATTGCTTGGAACAGACCTCTCTCAGGCCATTCAGCTTTTGCCTGTGAGATAACCTTATTTACATTCTGTTTAGCTTTTGTAATAAATAGCATTCTACCCAATAGCCATTAGACAGCTGTTAGTGAGTAATAAGAATACTTGTTACCTAGCAGTTACTGTTGTTGTAGGCTTGCAGTGGCAATCTCACTTCCAGTCTTCTTTTGCTTAGAGGTCTTAGCCTCTCTGAGCAATCAGTTTAGTGTCCCCAAATATATGTATTTTCTGTGGGACAGTATGGCCATAGGTATTTCTTTGCCCATCTAACATAAGCTTACATGAAAATGAGGAATGCCATTGGAAAAAGTTTAGGAGACAAACAAGAAGAATGTGTGTTGTAGCCCTTCTTATTTTCTAATAAGTAAACAAGACATATCTTTTTACAGCTATTCATTGCTTTTGTGTATACAACCTGCTGCCAGCATTGTATCTCTGTGGATTTCCATGGACTTTTTAATGATGTGATGTCCTTTCTATAGAGACCTTATAGCATCTTGGTTCATATACATTAAAAATTGATGCATAATTGATACTGGCTTCTTAGCATTCCATCTGACTGTGTCAGCATCATAACTACCTTCACAGCGTGTAAGTATGGGAATGAGTTTGTTGCATAGGCAGCCTGCCTTGATAAGGTCATGTGGTGTCTATTTTGAATAGGCATATCATCACAATGAAAATTTATCTTTAGGATTATTATTGGCTAAAAATGAGCACAGTTGGAACTAGGCAAGTTGCCTTGGAAAAGGAGATTCCACATGCAAAAAAGGAAAAAGAAAATTTTAAAATAATTTTAGTTCAACACCAGAATGGTTGCACTGTTTCACGCTGAAGACCCTTGTACTATTTAGGTTCTGACAGTGACCAAGAACAACTAGGAAAGCACCTAAAAGCAGATGTATGTAAAGCAGCAGTTAGCCCTGTTTTCCTATTTCCTGGAACCTGCAGCATAGACAGACTTCCTGACTCTGGGATCGGGGTAGGTTGACTTTCCATGTTACTATCTAATAATTTTGAATCTAACTTTGTGAATTTATTAAACAAAATAAAATTTGAATTGAGCAGAATTCAAATGTTCATTCTTCCATGTTTTCTGAACCCAAGGTAACTTGGAAGACCGCATAGATATTCTTAGATTTGTTCCAGGAAATCAATGTACCAGGTAATATTTTATATTCCTGATACAGAGGGCTTATTTCCTAGTTGTTTATTATGAAAACTCGTGCTTGATCCTGTGAAATATTTACTATCTCTCACTGTCAAGGACAGGATATGGTACTGTGTAGACCACATATCTGCTTCAGTATGATAATTCCCAGTGAGATATATGGAAAAAAATTTAAGCTATTGGGAATTTCTATAAGCTTTCTTCTTATTATCAAATATTTATTATTCTAATTCAAATTACTCCATTTAATATCTGAGCAGTTCAACCAACACTTCATCTCCTATTCCACACAAGAAAATAGTTTTGCTGTGGTCCAGTCCATTGTAAAGTTGCTATTCCTTCAGTGTAGTAAGTACTGTAAGTAAAACTGCTTTCTTGGAGTAAAGACATAGCAGCAACACCTTCAGTCTGTGATTCTTCTGTTGCTCTGTCATCGTATTTGTACAACACAGCTGCTCGTCTGGTGAAATATGACAAATATTTACTATTCTTTATATTTTTCTTCAAAATAGTATTTTGTAAAAATAGCAGAAACAGTTTGAGGTCGACTAAATAAGATTTTAAAACCTTAGCCAAATACATTCTGCTTTTAACAAATAGTATCATAGAATAGCCCAGGTTGGACAGTACCTTGAAAAATCATATGTTGAGGGTTCTGTGGGAAAGGTTTTATGCATCTAGATGAGATTATTTAGCATGTTGTCTAGTCACATGCTGAAAACCTCCAGCCATGGAGACTCTACCATGAGCATTTTTAGTGCATGGCTATAATTTGTTTAGCACAACTGATTTTCGTCCCTATAATAACACAGTTTCCATATAATTTGTATCTCATCCCCTTTTAAGTAACTCTGCACATACAGCCAGGGATTGTTTTTGTGGTAGTTCTTTATTCCAAAGAAAATGTCTGTTGTCTTTGAACTGATTTTGACATTATTTGGATTGAGGTCCCCATGACAAGACAAATGTAATACTCCTCTACACAACAGAATCTGTAATGCCTTTGGATTAGTTTCAGTCACTACCTGAACCATATTTGGGTTCTTGACACTAGATGTCACACTAAGCAAACTATTGAATCAGCTTCATCAATGAGGTGAAGCGATTTCTTTTGTTTTTAAAAGGTGCAAGAAATTTGGTTCCTCCTTGTGGATCAACAGTGGAGCAGAACCACTGAAATAGTTGCTGTAATGATCAGATGGGAGTAGGTTCTATGTTTAAACCTAATCCATGTCTCTTTCTTTTCAATTGGTTTTTTTTTAGTAAATCAGCTGTTACACAACCCAGTCCTTTAGTAAGTATTGATAAAGCTATCCTAGAGAGGGTGCTATTGCAGCAATTAATGGTGCGTAGCCACTGAAATGTGTAGTCCCACACCTGTCTTTTCCTTGCAGGTTTCTTTCTTCTCCCTGTACCACCACTCATGTTCCTCTGAGCTCCCTCTAATCCAGTTCAGGAAGCTAAACTGACATAAGAATAAATCTAGAGGAAAGAAAAATCCATGTTCTGCCTCTTCAGTTCCTTGAACTGACTTTTTGAGACGTGTCAGGGCCAGCAGAAGGGACAAGTATGGAGCATGGGGAAGAGTAGAACCTCCCATAACTGCACCAAGAAGCCATTAGGTTAGCTTAGCTGTAACAGCAAACTCTATCTCCAGGGCTTAGGTGAAAATACATTAGGGCCAAATACGTTTTCAGTTTGTACTGGTAGCTTGTGATTTGCATTTTTAAAGCAGCCTCTATGCTTGAAAGCTTGGCTCTTCAGTTTTTCTTCCAACTAATTTATCTGCTAGCTTAATGAAAGTGACTACCCTCTGTAAACCTTGCCTTCCATATGCTGTGGTGTTTTGAATGAGGTATGGCATTCATAAGGTGCTGAAGTCATGGTGCTCAGTGAGCTGCATTTCCAAGCAAAGTCTGTTCTCTGTCATACTGTATACAAGTGCTTCACTCCATGTGAGTTTAAGGTGTTTTACCTTTAGGGCCGTTGCAAGCACTTGTCAGTATCTTTACATGGTAAAAGTAATAAAAAAAATAACCCAGTTGTTTGATTCACATGAATCCTGAAATTCATACTACAAGGCTGCGTAATGCATTGTTCGTAATTAATATTCTGCTATCTTGATTATTTTGGTTTTGTGTATATTCTCATCTAGTTCCTCCACTATCAGAATGTAGCATGAAAATATCAGACTCCCATAGTTCTCCCTGGTATGCTGAAAAGCACTTCTTGTCACTCACTATGACAGACGGAAATGTCACTTGAGATGTCACTGTGTTCATGAGCTTGGATATTATTACGCATGGGTGTGTGTAATGATCGGCATTGCCTAGCTTAAGTTGACTTCTGTGTGGAACAGAAATGCAAATGCTGCAGATAATGTGAAACTAAAGTATTCAAACATTGCAAATGTCTCTCCTATCCTCTATAGCTACTATCCCCCTGTTGCAAAATAAAGTTCAATATTAAAAAAAGAAGGCTGGGTGTTATGCTTTTACTTTATGTGATCATAAAAAGGATAGTTAATCTCTTCAGAAGAGTTTTTTTATTTCACAAATTCACCTGATTAAGGGAAGACTGCTTTGGGTTGACATCACATGGTGGTCACAACTGTTATGTAAATAACTGTTGTTTACACAAACACCTTTTTTACAGTTCTTCCTTTTTAAGACTGGTGGAGGAAATGTGAGCATGCTTTTAGGGTCAGCAGTCCCTTTTGCTTTATATCTTTTAACATCAGTTTTTAGTCTGAGAGACACTGAGAGCCAATGAAATGGTGTAACAGTCTTTATGCTTATTGCTATTATTGAAAACTTCTATGCTTGCAATAAGGAGATGTGAATCTTGTCTCATTTACTAGCTTAATTGGGATAATTCCTGATTTATAGACTAGATAGCATAGGTATTATCAGAATTTAGCCTGAGGTTTTTTGTTTTAGCTGCAAGGAGGAGAAATTTTGTAAAGGCTTGAAGTGAATGGAGTGGTAATAGGATAGCCTAAAAGGGAGCACAGTAGGGGGTCCTACTTTTTAGTGTACAAAACCAGAGCACAGCTGGATTTTCCACATCTCTATACTTCATGTAGTGGTGTGACTCTCTTCCAGCCAGTTTCAGGCTCCTCAGTTTCTCAGCTGGTGAAAGAAGCTCATTTAAGGCATCGGTTTTCATCTTTAGCTTGAGCCACATGAAGCTTCACTCATCTTACTAGACTAAATTTTGATTGGTTGTTCATTAGAAGTGCCCGCACGGTAGGACACAGGTTACAAAGGCTTTGTGGTAGCCAGGGACAAAATCTCAAACTCCTCCCCATCTGTACCACTGAAGGAGGGAGTCCAATTGCCATTGAGTACTAGATGGACAAGGGATCAGTCATTCCTCTAGAGAGTGGTTTAGGTTTCAGACATAGTGACCTGCCCTCCAGAGGTGTCTGTTTGCCTCTTTCAGCTCTGCAGGGAATCTAAAACTACTAAGATGGGAGGTGGAGGATAAGACAGCCTACAGTGAAGTGGGATTTGTGAGTGCTGTAATCTGGCCTTTACCAGATCAGGCAAACCAAAAGTCAGGTCATGTTGTTAGGCAGTGTTTGCAAAACCTTCCTTTTCAAATGAAAGATCCCAGCTAGGAACGTGAACAATAATATTCTGTGGGAATTGCCAGCCAATAGAAAGGCAAGGAATCATGGAGGCAAGAGAAACAAAAGCAACAACAGAGGGAAAAAAACATGCTTTCTTCCAAAAGCTCACAGTTAGCCATACCCATTGCATAGCTCTTCAGTCTGCTGTTACAGAAGAGTAAATGGAGATGTCAGAGGTGTCAATTCAGTTGCATTACCACACCCAGTGTAACAAAATGAGTGTGTCTTTAAATTGCAGCCTTCTCTCCCATGACCTCTTTTATTTCTGTGCCTTTTTAAGTTACAAATAATAATTTTCATTTCCAAGGCAACATGCATTTCTGCCATGTTTGTGCAGGTGTGTGTATCTAACAGTTGCTTCAGTTGTGGTCTTCTGATCTCAAGTGGTTTTGCTGCTGCAGTCAAATGTACATGCCATATAGCTTAGTTCAGCAAAGCCACCCCTAGCTGACCTGGAGTATTTTCTTATTATTCTATTGCATGTAACCACAGCCCCAAAAATGCTGCCTTTTGTAAGTCAGTAAATATCAATACAGTGACTGTGTGCTTTCTTTACTTAATTTATTAGCTTGTCTGCAAAACTACAAGAACCAATTTAAGGCTATAAAAAAATCACAGAAAAAAAAGTGGGAAATTAATCTGAAAATGTGTAACTTTTGCAGACAATTGAAATTTTTGCTCAGTGTTTATAGGATTTTTATATGACTGCAAGACCATAGTATTTTTTGTTGTCAAGTCAATTAAGTCAATGGAAAGACTAAAATTCTTGCTCATTGAAAAAGTTGTGAGCAGAAGAAGTGTAAAGGAATGTGACATGCAGTATCTATTATATTAGTTTAGAAGCAGAATTAGTAGTGAGCCCCAGGAATTTGGGGTTAAATAAATGACACCAGAATCTATCCACACTAATATTTTCATTGAACTCATTAAAATGTGTGGGAGATTGGGATTAGATCATGCAGGACGCTGCTGTCTGATATCTGCATTGGAACAGACTTTGCAAGCGTCAAGAAGTTGTTCAGCAATGACTTTAAACGTTATGGTGCATAACGTGGTATGACCCACACAGCTGAACACACTACTCTTTTTTGTAAGACACAAGATAAAAGAGATAAAGGTCATATTTTCTTTAGACAGGTAAAAGCATTTATCTGCCTAGGCTGTTTCAGTGTAAAACATTAGGACCTTGTGCAGCTTATGAAATTCTGTTTCTGCAGGTTTATTCCTTAGGGGATATCTGTTTACCTCAGATACTCCGGTTTTCTTGTTTGTGATCTTTCAGTAGTGCTGCTTCACATATGTTTTCTAGAGTATATTTATTACTGAAGTCACGGAGCACCTAATGTGTACTCCATCTGCAAATCACAGAAACATAAATCTAGGCTTTCCTTTTCCATACTCCATTTCAAATAGATTTGTTGCATCTTTCTTTTATCAGATGTTCAAAAGCTTGTTTGTATGACTACACACACACGTATATGTATATGTTGATTAAGAATGCTGCAGGGCACAGGCAAGTGATAGGCTATTTTGCTGTAGTTAATGTTCAGAAAAGATGCTTTGAACTTCTCTAATAGAATGCACACATTTGTGGGATAGTATGGACAACACTCCATGAATCATTATGCTTAATTTTGTCCCATAGATGTCTAGATATCTTCCTGGTCATCTGTATTAATGCCTTTTCTGAAATAATTTATCTATTTACAGTTCAGTTTAACCAAAGAAGTATGAAATTGTCATTAACATTTCTCATAAGTAGTTAGGCAGATAGTTGAAGCACTCTGGATTGTCCTGCTGCTAGAAGTGATTGGTTTCATGCAAGATGCCCTAAAAGTGTACTGTATAGGATAAAAACAAAATCCTGTCACTGAAGCTATTTAATTTTGTGTTGGAAAGAAATATTGTTCACCTGGTTTGTTGTTTACCGGTTGCACCTCAGCTGACAGGCAGAAACTTCCAGCTAAGGAAGATTGCTAGCTGAATTGCTTGTAATGAGAGAAGTATATCATGGACATACTTGTGCACATATCCAGTAGTAAAATAGGCAGACAATTTTAGAGTAGTCTTCTTTAAGGGCAGCATTTTTCAACTACAGTGATACAGATTAGGAATTGATTGCTTCCCTTTGCTGGCTATCAGTCAGTCTACCCTGTCCTGTAGAGGGATATTACCAGTCCCTGTGATCTGCTTATGTAAATAAACTCTGTGTAGAAAACCAGCAAGGCAATCCTGTTCTGTCAAAAAATATTCAGATAAAAATGAATAAAACATTTATACTTTATTTAAAACTAGACCACTTTAATAGAGGGTTAGGGAGTCACTGTGTATAAATCAGGCAGAGGTGGTAAAATCTCTCTGGGAGATCAGCTGCCACTAGAGCAATAGTTCTGCCTGTGTCAATTGACATCAGCAGACTTTACAAAGAATATTTAAATAGTAGCTTTGAGGAGAGACACTTCAGAATTTTACTTCAAATGAGCAACTGAGGAGCTTAAGTCTTGAAATAACTTTGAGGACTGGAGTCAGTATTCCTGAAAATATAGCACCTATGCAGAAGACTGAAGAACAAATTCCTTACCTCATTCCTGCAGTCACACACAATCCATTAACTTTGGGTTAATTGTTCTAGAATTCTGAACACTACATGAGGTCCGACTCTATGGCCTTAGGAGGACTGTCAGTTTCTATTTAAACTGATTGCAATAGAATATTTAGCATTTTGAAAAGCAGGGAACTAAACTTATGTGTGCCACTGAAACAAATTTTATTTTTCAAATCCAGCATAATTTGTGTTGTATTTCAGCTTTATCATTTCTGTTCAGTTAATGTAGATACAGTAGAAGAAGTGAATTATTAACCTAGAAAAAATTAAACAATTGATGGAAGTTTAATAGATATTTCCTTTGTCATAATTCATGAAACGTAAGAATACTATGCAATGTTAGTAATAAGTTTTCAAATCATATAGTCTAAAATATGCCTCTGCTACAGGTCATGGGATAACAGCAGTAAAGGAAAAAGCAGGAACTACCCTAAGAATTCATAGTGGAAGTTCAGCATCTTTGGAAACAGCAGAGCCTCCTGCAGCTGAAACACCAGTTACTCGTAAGTTCAAGTCCACTGAAATTGGGGACAGAACTCTTTGACGCCAATCAAATTAGTTTGATTTACAAAATTTTAAGATTTTGGTCACAGAAACCAGTTTACTGCAATTTGTGACTTGCAGAGTTGTAATTATGCTGTAAGCTGCTTTTTTTTTCTTTTGTTAGAAGCAGAAGATTCTCTGGACCAAAGCTCTTCTGAGAATATTCCTTCTTCCCCTTCATCTGGATCTCGTGGCATGCTGTCAGCTATCACTAACGCTGTACAAAACACGGTGAGTCATTGTAGCTGGTCTCTCTGCTCTAGTTACTTTTCATTATTTTTAGGTTCAACTTCACTGTAGGTCACATTTTTTTAAGTTACAGCTCTTTGTAAAAACAGTTTGTAAATCTGTTTAGTCTTTTCCATGACAAAATAGCT
This sequence comes from Rhipidura dahli, assembly GCA_013399225.1. Taxonomy (NCBI): domain Eukaryota; kingdom Metazoa; phylum Chordata; class Aves; order Passeriformes; family Rhipiduridae; genus Rhipidura; species Rhipidura dahli. The sequence goes on from VXAC01001425.1 coordinate 21,151, forward strand.
TTTAAATTAAACTGTCAATTTAAAAAAAAAAAAAAAGTCAAACAGAACTAACTCAGTTACTACATTGTCACCAGTTTCAGTGAAAAAAATATGTTCTTCTCCTAAACTATGTAGAATTCTGGAAATTCTTGGAAAATCTTGTTTAAAATTGTACCATAGTCTGATTTTTTATTTTTACACTTATGTCCTTCCAGAGAAAGTGTGATAGGATTTGTTACCATTTTGAAGGCACAGAAAATAAGAAAATACTCCATTTGCTTATTTTAAGGCTTTTGCTAGGCACTCTATTTTTAGTTCCTGGCCTTTACCTTCATCTCTCTGTCTAGTCTCTCATTTCGTGTTAGCCTTCGCAGATGGGGGCCTGTTTGAAAACTCGGTGAGGCAAAATCTTTTGTTCACAGTTCTTTCCTATTACACTGTCCTTATGTTTTGTGTGCTGAACTCCATCCTTTTCTCTTTTTTGGGGTTTCAGCTTTTACAAAATCCTGTACCATACGATTTCCAAATCAATATTTGTGTCATCTTCTTTCTCAACATTTTTTACATCTTTCGGTATGGTGTTTCACTTGAAATTAAAAGAGACTTTAAACACTGTCTGTAAAAGCATGGAAGATTAACTCCCCATTGAGCAAATTTTATGAAGTGGCACTTCTTTTTTATTGTATATCCAGTTCACTCTGACTGCCTCATCACTCTAATATCAAAGGTTTGGGGACCAGAAGGAGATTCCTGTAGATTATTCCTGAGACTGTTTCTACAGAACCTGGAGCATCATATGACTTGTGATAGCTGGCCACCAGTAAGATTACTTGAGCATTATGTAAGATTTTCAAATAAGAGAAATGTGCTTCTAGGCAGCCTGGAGAGGCTACTATACCACAGTGATCAATGTGGTACAAAAAGAATAACTTAAGATCTCAGTAAGTCACCTGTAATGCCATTTGAGACTTTGGTAGGGTTTTCCATTATATATCAGGTTACATCAGCATTTGAGTATCTGACACACATGTAATCCAGATTGAAATGGAAATCTTTAGCCAGTGAAACTTCTTCTTCAGTGAACCTAAAAAATATGAAGACACACGAAAAACATGTGTATTTAAATAGACAGTTCCAGAGTCATCACAAGTGTTAAAATTTTGAAAATCATATAAGGCAGAGTCTTCTGTTGATGATGGACTTGGCTCCATATTATTCATATCTAAAACATGTTCCTACAAAGCAGATGCCATTGGATGAAATTAAAGTGGTGTTCATAGAATGATAGAGCCACAGAATAGTTAGGATTGGAAGGGAACTTAAAGATTATCTAGTTCCTAGGCCCCTGCCTTGGACATGGACACCTTCCACTAAACCAGGTTGCACAAAGCCTGATGCAGCCTGGGCTTTAATACTTCTGGGGGTGGGGCATCCACCACCTTTCTGGGCAGCCTGTTCAAGTGCTTTCAGCATCCTTACAGTGAAGAATTTATTCCTGATACCCAGTCTAAATCTGTCATCTTTCAACTTAAAGCCTTTCCCTTTTGTCCTAACACTGCTTGCCCTCGCAAAACGTCCCTCTCAAACCTTCCTATAGGCCCTATTTAGGCAGAAGGCTGCTAGAAGGTCTCCTCAGAGTATTCTTTTCTCCAGGCTGAACAGCCCTGATTTTCTGACTGTCTTCACAGGAGATGTGCTCCAGCCCTTTTATGATATTATTCTTTTTTTTTTTTATTTACAATGAAAGTGTTACATTTCGTCTGATGTAAGTAGTTTAATTAAATGGAAATATTTGTATAGTCCTTTTTTTTTTTCTTTTGGAAAATGTATTCAGAACAAAGTAAAAGCATGAATCCTATTGTTAGTTAAAGTATAGGAAATTTAGGGACCTGAATGTTCAAAGATGATGTCTGTAAAAGCACTCCTCTTTACAGTTTGTATTAGCCTAAACTGGGAAGAAAATAACCACATTGAATTATTTTATGCAGGGGAAAAGTGTGTTATCTGGAGGCTTAGATGCTTTGGAATTTATTGGGAAGACAACCATGAATGTCCTTGCAGAAAGCGATCCTGGATTTAAGAGAACCAAAACACTGATGGCAAGAACAGTCTCACTATCTCAGGTTGAATTTATTTAAATGCTGCTCTGTCAATGCAATTTCAGATTTTTTTTCCAGAATTTCATGTGCCTCAGGGAGAGGCCTTATTTGTTGCAGTAGATACTGGCTGGGCTTGGGGAAATAAATATAACACTTTATATTTGCTCTACTTTATTTTTCTTCACAGAACCACAAAAGATAATGTAAAATCATCTTTTCTGCATAATCACATATGCAATAGCTGATTTAAATAAGATAGTTTATGTGGTAATAAATCATTACACTCTGGAGGCAGAATCAAACAGCTGTAGATAGATCTCTTCCAGCATAAACATTACTATACTCTTTTCCTTGGAAATCAGTAATATTGGAATATGACATAGGTTTCATTAGGAATTAAACCTGTGAAAAGTTGTATCTCAATGTCCATCTGACTTAATGGAACCTTATATAATTGTGACTCATATGTTTTAAAGCTCAGAGAAGTGATAAAAACAGAAGTGTAAGTGCTGTCAGTACAAAATGTTTTTAGTTCTCCAAACACCGAGAGGAGGGAGGCTGTGGAAAACAACAGATGTTGAAAAGAAGCCAAGTTTACTGCATGTTTACTTTCTTGTAGAGAACAGTAAGGTACTTTTCTTTTAATGAGATGTTTCATCTTTAGTGTTCATCATTGTAAGAGTTAACAGACATACTGTTGCAATAGATCTAAAGCAATTAACGCTTGTTAAGGCCCACAGGGTTAAGAGGAGCTTTTGAGAATGTCTCCTTTAACAACGTGCATGAATTTGCATAGAGAATCTGAGGTAGAATACAACATAAATCAGTTCTCATGGGTGGCACTATCACTTTTCAGTGATTGTTCATAAAACTTTGTGAAGGAGGAGACTTCAGAGGAAAAAAGTTACCATTTAAGTCTTTTGTAACAAAGGAATCACTGAAGACAATAGTGTAGAAATTTTGAATGATGGAATAACGGAAGTGGTGGGAGTTCACCTGTATTCAGAGACTTGTATGTGACCTAACCTGCAGTTCAGATGTATTTACTACCTTTACTGTAGCAAATTCATGAGAGGCCATTTCATCCTGGGAATAGAAGGAAGGAGTAGAAGATCCTATTGGATACACTATTCTATCTTTGTTATACACAGCTAGAAGTGTATCAAAAGCACTCCAAAATATACCCAACTATGTAGAGGGTAGGTCTGCCCCACCTGTGGTATAAGTCATCAATCTCTTTTGTCAGTCCTGCTTTCACATAAAACTGACTTTAATATTTGCTAAGAATATTTTATAGGAAATATTTATGCAGGTGCATTATTTGTGCAAGTTGGTAGGTAGGTCGTGAAAATAATAGTCTTCCCATTTTGTGGTCTGTGGAATGGATTGCATGGCTCTTTAAGGCTGCATGTTAAATAGTCCTTTTTCTTTCATTATAATTGGTGGTGAAATTTATTATATGGTATCTATAGCTGACATTGCTTTTGAAAATATAAGCAAGATCTTTTTTGTTAATTGTTTTTTAAAGAAAGATGGTAAGCAATTACCATTGGGAAAACCCCGCTTAGAATAATATATAAATATTTTATCAGAGAAAGTTATCAAAAAAGAAGTTAGCTATTACATCTCTAAAATTTTAGCTCTGCAGGTGTGATATAGTCCCAAATTTTATTACTGCTTCTAGACACACAGAAACAGATGGTAATAAAATCTGTCACACTTCCAGCACTATCAATAATACATGGAATGATGTATATTTTTACAGCTATTGCGAGAAGCTAAAGAAAAAGAGAAACAGAGGCGGGCCCAGCAAGTTACAGTTGAAAGAACAGCACATTATGGGCTACTTTTTGATGAGTTCCAAGGTTTGTCTCATCTTGAAGCTCTGGAAATCCTGTCAAATGAAAGTGAAGCTCAGGTACAGTATGCAGACAAGCATAAATCAATATGGTTGGTTAAAAAAAATTATCTTTACATTAATTTTATTCTGCGGACACATGTAGAATGAACAAGAAGTTTTCCATCAAGTTCAGAGAAAGCTGAATTGATCCTATGGGCCTGTCCTGGGTTTTAGGAACTCTAATTCAGTACACCTAAAATTTAACTTCAACTCAAAACAAACTTCATAACTGACAGGTATTTTTGTTAGGACCATATGTAGTGTGTATTTTTCACATTGTGACACTATGCTAATGTCTTGCAAATTCCTTACAGAATTTGCAAGGAGGTTGAAATGTTTTGGTTTTGTGTCAGGTACAAATACTTACATTCAGGAATTCCAGACCTACTACAAATGGAGGCTGGTGAATTAAAATTAATTCCAGATTATTACTTACTCACTTCTTACTGTATTAGTTTTTAAAGTTACATAAAAATACACCAAGATACAATTACTGGAAGTATACAAATGCCTCTCTGAAGATGATAATGTTAATAAGGCCTATATGATAAATGCATATTTTAATTTCAACTCTCAGTTTATTTACTCTGCTAGTACATCAGTAGATCTCTTACAGTAAATTAATTTTGTAGATTCCTAGCAGTGATTTTTTGTACTGAAGCAGTTTTCTAAATAAATTTCTTAAAAACAAGTTTTCTTTTTTGTTTTTGTAATTATCATTCTTTGCCCTGTGGGGTACTTCTTAATAAAATAGGTTTGATGTTAGGAAGAGGTTTTTTGCTGAAAGAGTGATAAAGTTTTGAAGTCATCTACCTAGGGAGGTGGTGGAGTCATCCTCCCTGGAAATGTTTAAAATGAGATTGGATGTGGCACTCTGTGCCATGGTTTAGTTGAGGTGGTGGTAGGGCATGGGTTGGACTTGGTGGTCTTGAAGGTCTCTTCCAACCCAGTAATTCTGTGAAAATATAACCAACTTATATTTTAAAATATTTTATTTGCTCTCACAAATACAAGAAGCTTATAACAGGTACATACTGTCAATGTTGGTTTTGTTTTTTGTAATTATGTCTAGATGAAAAACTATATATTCAAACCTCACATGTAAGGTTCAAGGGTCTGCTTTTGGAAAAAATAACCAAAACCAAAAGTGGCCAAAAAGTACAGGTTAATTGCATGTGTCAACACTATTTTTATTTTACTGTAAAATACCACTCGGTAAGCAAGACATGTGCAGGTTGTTACCATGAGGTTTCTGATGCACATCATTTATGTCCTAGACTCATACATAGTCCTGCTCAGTCCCACGGGATTGATGGTGACTGTGGGGGTCCACAAGTCCAATACCCAGGTAAATGTTCCAGTTAGCAGGCACATATACACACAGGCACAGAGTGCAGAAAGAGTACCACAAACATGAGACCTCTCCTAACAGCCCAAAAGCCACAGGAGGACTGTAAGGTACTGAAGACATACATGTGTAAGCTTTTATTTTTAAAGTTTCCATTGAAAGAAGTTCCCAGTGAGCACTTGAACAGTGCTTCAGTAGAGGAGGAAAAAAGCCCAGTGTAGTCCTCCACAACCTGACTCGAGTCTCACTGCTTTATCTTGTGTTTAACCCTGAGCACAGGAGCTGGACACAAAGACACACCAGTAAGAAAGTAAGAGCTGTCTCCAGCCTTGCACTGAGGTAGTCAAGCAAACTTGTCAAGCAAACTTTAAAAAGCCCCTTGAAACAAACATAAAGGAAAAAATTTGCATCAAGGGCAGTAAGGGCATTTCTCTTGGCTTCCATAGGTGGAAGGAGCACTCTGCTCGTGGGATTAACATCATGTAACTGTAGTACAAGCAGTGATTCAAAGAATCTGTTTCCATCCCCCTTAGGTGTGCCATCCTATTAGATATGCAGGGACTTGCAGATACATGAAACATGATAAGACCTGCCAATACATTCTTCAGAGCAAGTAGACTGTCAATAATTTCGGCTGCATTTTGAAGGCAGCTTTTTCCAGCTTTTCCTGTGAGCACTCAGTCTAACCATTCTGCCTGTGCTCTTTTTGCCTTCTGTCTTCATCCAGGCAATCCCAAAATGCCTATTAGAGTTTGCAGTTAAACCACAGATTCGTAATTCAAAACTCATGTTCTGGAGGAAGGAAGGGACCTGATGATCTGGCAAGGCTGGTGTAGTTTTTGTGATACACAACAAATTCTGTTGACAAGAACTAAAAATATGTCTAAGCTGGAAGGTTAGAGACAAGATTTGAACATAATGGATGTTTCCATTTCTTAGTCTATTTTGGATTCAGGCTCTAAATTAGCATTTAATAATACTTACTGACCTTTCTTTTACAGATTCAGTCACATTTAGCAAGACTTGATGGAGAACAGTTGGAGACTGTGAAAAATGATTTAATTGCTATAAAAGAGATCTTTGTTCCAAAGGAATTAGAAGATGAAGTGGTGCAGGTGCAAAAAGGTAATTAGAAATACAGAGATTTAGCCATATAAATAATTGCTAATTCTTTACCTAGCAATTAAAAAAAAATCCAGTCTGAACTGCAATTTCTGATGTCCTAATAGTCTTCACAAGGCAGTTACTAAAATTAATACTCTAAAAGTTCTGGAAGCTGATCAATGCTTAACTGAATTTTTATTGTAATTGAAATGCCAGATATAGAAAATCAAACATAAATATTAAATTATATTTTGCTATATCATCAATGAAAGTGAAAAAAGGGAAATAATTTGGATAACTCAACTTTTCTTACAGAATCCGTTTAGGATTGTATAATCTGAAAGTTTTGAAGTACTTAGAAATGCTTTTCTGTTCAGCAACTTCATCCTCACTCTGCACCCTCCCTTGCTAGATGGGGGGAAAGATTAGAGTGTCCAAGAAATTTAAGAACCCTGAATTTTTTGGAATGAAAGTAACTTTGAAACATAGAAACAAAGCTGCTTTATAGGTATTGCTTGGCAAGATGTGGCGTGAGGAGTGCAAGAAGGAAGTTACAGCAGCATTCTGTAACTGTGACACAGCACGGCATTGAAGAAATAGTTACAATAAAATGGGTGATTAGGGGCAAAATAGCCATCTTAAATAGGTCAAAAATGTTAGCATTCACCAAAACAGAGGTTCGAACAGAAGGATAAGAAGTCAGCTTAAAGCCAGCATGGTTCATGTGTCCAGGCCTTTGAGATGCATACCAAATCTCTTCGACCTAACAGCAGCAATCCCCTTGACCTGACTAAAGACTAGCTTAAGCCCCTGAACACCATATTGTTGTCTTTTGGAAACAAAAAACATCGAAGGATATTTTTTCCACATCCTCTTGATCTTCTCAGGAAACTTTGCCCATAAAACCTACATTTTGCAAGACAGTGAGATACGATTTCTTTGGCCTTCAGAAAAGTTAGAAAAACTGTGTTAACACCACATGTTCTAACAGGAAAGTAATTTCTGCTCAGACTTCTCTTTCTGGCAGTGCTTACTCAGCTTGCCTGATCTCTCTCACAGGGAGCTCATTGTTTCTCATTGTGGGGGACAGCAAGTGCTCAGCGTAAAGTCTTAGTACGGTAAAGTTTTATGCTGTTTTTTTTCCCTCTTAGTTACTCTTTAAAACCCCACATTCTTCTATAGGGTTGTAAGAAATAGAAGTGAAGAAAGTGTAATACCTACTTAGGAATGAGGATTCTGTTGTTCCTTAATTTCTATGGAAAATCCTACCTTGCTTTGAAACCAGCTCCCAGGAGAAGCTCTGTTTCTTGCAAAGTGATGTTTTCTCTGAAGGTCAGAAGTTCTGTTTTTCTCAGTAAAGCACAATTGCTTATCATGCTTCTTGAAACATTTACAGGTGTTTTGAATGAGAGGCAACCAAGGCAATGAACACCTTATAAAAAAGAGACCAAATCAAAGTGTGCTGCAGGTTTGCCCCTGCAAAAGCAAGCCACTCATCAGTGAAACACATCCCTTCCTCCTGTGACTGTGGAAATAATAACCACACACACATTCTCTCCACCTTACAGCTGAGTGGGTGTTACTTCAGGCAGCAGTGCAGAATTATTCACATCCTTTGGTGTGATCAGGCTCAAGATTTATTAGTGTTTGAACTGCAGATATATTTCATTTATTGGTGTTAAGTTGGATTAATTTTAGTTCCACTAGAGGAACCAAAAGAATAGAAAGGTAAATTGCTTCTCAAAGCAGCTTTCTGTTAGGGCTGAGCCTACAATTCTGGACATGCATTACTACCTTCTACACTTACAAAATCAAGTCAGTAAGCCATATGGTCTTTCAGTAGTGTATTTTTTACACAGAATTATATATTTTTACTTAAACTAACTCATAGCAGGCCTTGTTTAATTTTGTGGAGGAACTCTGATTTTAATCCTGATTGCTAAACAGGTTAAAACTGCAACTAAATTGCTTTCCATAAGATTTTTGTGTTTCCTAACTCAATAAAACGTGGTTTTTTGCTTTATGTAAGGAAGGCAGCCCCCTAAAAGAGACAGAGATAAATAATGGCATTTAAAAACATTATCTATTTACTGAGCAGTACTTGAAAATAGGTTAATTACCATGTATTGGTAATTTCTTATAATTTTCTCAGCATATAAGTCATTATGTTCATATAGTATCATTTGTCATTACTGTAAATATATATACAAAAAGGAGAATAGATGGGAGAAAAAACAGTACTTTGCATTCAAGTGTTTGAAAAGGGTGACCATTGTTTTATGTAAATTCTCAGGATCCCTTCTTATCCTTGACTCTCAGAATCTGAACAAGTTTCTGATGTTGGTGCTGCTTTATTTGCTACCATAAATGCTTTCCATCCTACAGAAGGAGATACTACTGCAGTGGTCTTTGGAGGACTGTTTCAGGAAAGGATTTGAGCTGGGCAACTTTGAAACTGGAACTGTAATATTTTTTGTGTCTTGGCTTAACAGTCAGGTGCAAATTGATAAAAAAATAAAAAGAACATATGTTTTCTGGCACAAGTAGCAGAAAGCCACATGCATACCCTTCTCTCTAATGTTTCCTCTCACTTTGATTATGCAACCCTTCCATGTGTTTTTCACTGCAGCTTCATTTCAATTGTTTGAAATAATAAAAGGAGAACATCTGTAAAAGTGGCTTTACCTACATTTTGAAAGCCATTAACACCAAAAATCAGCGAGACAGTAACCAAAGTGAATATTCAATTGAATATTCCAGTTATCAACAATTTTGGTAATTTTGCATTGATGTGGTAAACTGCTGCTCACTTTTCAGCCTGCTGCCATTCATAAGACAATTCTGCGTTGATTTAAGAACAAGTGAGTGCAGTGTACCCAGTGTACTGTATTGCAAAGCCTTATTGTCAACATTTCCTCATAAGGGCAGCAGGGAAATTAACTCCATGCATCTCCTTGGCCTGCCAGAAGACAAACTTCTTGGCATGTTCCCCTGCTGTTAAGATGAAAGCTCAGTCTCTCGTTTGTTGCAGGTGAAGAATCCTTTGTGCTACACACTAACTTGTTTTATAGCACCAAAGATGAGTGCTCTTTACAAGCATGGGAAAGATGTCTTTTTCCCTAGGAGTGTCTAATCCGAGTGTCAAATTTTACCACCTTTCCACTTGTTACATGGTACTGTAAACAGTTCTACCAATGTCCCCAAACTCACTGGAGAGAAATAGCACTCTGCTTTTAAGCCCAGTACTGAAGACTTGCATAAAACTGAAAGATCTGGCCCTACCTAATGAATGAACAAAAAACTTGAGAATATAGCAAGCCACAAAATTGATTTTTGAAGTACTTTTATCAGTATGGGGACTCTGACCTTCTAGTGCCATCAGGCTAAAGAACTGGATTTTGTGTATTCCATCAGGAAATCTTTTCCAAACTCAGTAAATGCAGATGAACTAAACCAACCAAAATACTGACTGTTAAGAACTTGAAGCATGTTAGAATATGTCATCTGCAAGTTGTCAAAGGAGTATATGTAATAAAGATGAAGTTCAAATATGAGCTGTACTTATCTTTGCTCAAAAATCTTGTGAAATAAGATTTGAGGCTCTTTACTTCAAAGCAAACCAGAAAAAATTCTTTATTTAAGCAAGTCTTGTCCTTAAAATAGAAAGAAAACACACCTCTTACTTGTGGTTTGCAGGCAGAGCAGTAGAGAACATGTATGAGCAGTATGAGAGAACAGTATGTTGCTTCTGAAACTTATTTGTATCTGGCCATGCTGCTGTTTTTATTCCTTGGTTTGAGAGAACAGGTAGTAACGCTTCTTTGGTTATTTTGTGGGTCATGTATTTTTTGTCAGAAAACATGGGGTTATGCAGTTTGTTGCCCTCTTGCCCGATTTGTGAATTATAATGGAATTCAGGATGGGATAGAAAGAGCAGTTAAAGTGTCAAGCTGGTGTATCAGGTTGTGCAGGGATCCCTGTTGCTTGTTCTCTTCTTTATTTGGGCATATACATGCACACCCGCACACATTCCTTTCTTGCGTCGCTGTCAGTTTTTCAAGTGCTGGAATGCTTGGTGAAACTATTTCACTGGATGTATTTGATCATATAAAATACTATAGCAGTAACACACTAACAAAAACTGTCTTGTTTTTCTTGCAGCAGATATGGGAGAAGAGTTTGTCAGCATGCTCACAGAACTGCTGTTTGAATTGCACGTTGCTGCTACTCCTGACAAACTAAATAAGGTTAGCACCTGTTGGTGAGCTGCCTTCAGTTTTGTGGGCAAAGAAGGAGGGCTTTGTTCTGAAATCTGACACAGAGCAGTACCCAGTTCACTTCAGACAGCTCAGAAAGCAAAGTACAGGAGACTGAGACTAAAATGCTGAATATAGGAAAGCTTCACAGAAGAAGTGGGATGAGTAAGGCAGTGTAGTTGGACAAGCCTTTTCCAGTGTTAGAAAGCTTGAACCAGAGTGTCTCAGCAGAGCAGGGCTCATGAGCACAGCAGATTTGGTCTTATGTATTGGGAACAAAAGTCAGGTTCATAGTAATTTTACTTGCTCTAAAAGTCAGGTGTCTATGAACTAATCACATAACTAGTCACATTTGTGACTTAAAAGCTGGTTAACCTGCTGATCCTAGGCTCAAACAAATTTTATCTCTCCAGCTACATAGACAGACGATGGATAACTAGCTTAGGCTTAGGTCTTAATGTATTTTAATTAGACTTGATGTTAAAAAAGAGATGTCATGAATTTCCTACTAAGCACAACAGTAGTCTGAAGTTGTATAAAGCTTCAAGACTTCAGCTTTGATCTATGCCAGGGAAGGCAGCTGAAGATACAGTGATTTCATATTTATTTTTCCATTAAGAATTTAGTACTCTTACCTCTCCTTTTTTTTTTACTTCTTTATACACACTTCTTATTTTCTTATTTGGGAAACTGTGTAAGAAAAATTTCTGTGTAAATTCATTTGAATGATAAAATAAAGCTGAATTATTAACTTTGGAATTAATGCCAACTGTATGTGTTGGTTAGGAATATTGTACTTTTAGAGGAATTATCCCTGGATGATCCATCTTTATACTATCTGAAATGCTTCTCCTTTCAGTTTCTTAAATATACATGTAACTAAATGCCACACTGAGTCTTGATATATTCAAATTCCTGAGTATAAAAAGGAAGTAATTAAATATATTGTTAATTGATGTTCAAGAATGTCATCTGATATTCTCTTTCAAACTGAACTTTGGGGTTGGGTCCTTTGTTTGGCAGGCTAGGAAAAAAGCTCATGAATGGCTGGAAGAAGCCAGTTTGTCCACCCCAGTAGACACAGAAGAGGAGGTAAATGAAAAACCTGGAGAACCTGGTGAAGAAAAGACTCAAAAAGACAATAAAATTGACAGTGATAAAACAGAAGTAGACAAAAGTAAAACTGTGGAGGTAAAATAACTTTTGAAGGATAAGTTTCATTAAGTGAACGGACATACTTTGTTTGATAAGATTGTTTCTTCATGTGTTGCCTTCATATGTCACCCTTATTTTTTAAATTCATGGAAGTAGTAAGAAATAATACACAACTATTCACTGTAGACCTGATAGGAGACTAAATTACATAAATATCGATACTGTTATTCTGTTTCCATAAGTAAGTAAGGTTCTCTGTCACGTTGTTTTTATTGTTCTATATCTGTGGTTTTTTGTGTATGCATGTTTATACTCAACACACAGTTGAGGGGGGGGATTCTGTGGTGTCATGTCAAACGTTACATGCACACTGCAAGTTGTATCTCAATGTTTCTTAGTATCTCTTTCTCTCTGTGACAATACATGGGAAAAATGTTCAAACTATGTTTATATTATAAACAGACAAACCAGAAATATTATTTAGGCAACTAACATCTGTTCATTTGTTTTATAAAAGATAGCTCTTATGGCTAAAATTATTGTATTAATTTAGACAGTCCTGATAAGGTTGTGATTGAATATTTTCTGTCAAGTTAATGGCAATATTAAATGTGGTTGTTATCTTTGTCAAGATTATTATTTCTAATAAGAAGTTATCTATCATGTTTCCTTACAAAAAAGTCTAAAGAAGCAGACAGAGTATATACACTGTATATCTTACAGATTTTTATGTGATTGCAGATTTCCAACTAGTATCAGCTTGTGAAAGCCGTAACCTGATAGTGCTACATAGAGATTTCTGTCATTGTTTATAAAAGTCACTTTTTTATTGGGCATATTATCCATTTCTGCTCCGGAGATTCAGTTAAGGGATGACCCAGTATTTTTGGCTCCATATGAAAAAAACTATGATTATGACTAGAGTTATGTCTAGAGTTCAGGTATTTTCCTATTTGTTAGGACTAGGTTTAAAAATGGTGTATGAGAAAATCCAAGAGCCTGACCTAGTTCCCAGCCAAGTAAATGGTAGACTTGATCTTGCTAATTTTTCAAAACAAGTAGAAGGTCTGTATTTTATAGCCTGTGGATATTTCATTTTCCAGTATTGTTTGTGAGGATGATAATATGGCTGATATCACTTCACTGTGTATGTGTTGGTTTTTCCAGTTGGGGTAGGAATGGTTCCTATGTTTGAAATTCTTATATATGTATATATCTATAAATACATTTATCAATGTTGTTATTATTGATTGTATTATTCCCATTTTTAATTTAAGGAAATCTACAAGCTATCCATTGAAAGTCTAGCTGAGGTAACTGCTCGTTGTATTGAACAGCTCCATAAAGTAGCAGAATTAATTCTACATGGGCAGGAAGTAGAAAAAACAGCTCAAGATCAAGCAAAAGTACTGACAAAGTGAGTATTATGTGCTTCATATATGAACATTTGACATCTGCATAGAACTCATGAAGTTCTGTTCAGCTTGAAGGCACAGTAATTTCATGGATCAACAAACAGCATTGGCTCTAGGGGTCCTGGTGTTGTATTTTCTCAGGCAATCAGGTTCTATAGGCTACCTGCCATTTTTGACATGGCTGACATATAGATAAGAAAACATTTACAAAAACATGACCTAAACACAAGCTAAAAGTTGTTTCTGCTCCAGCAAGCAAATGTACATGCCAACTTGGGTAGCATTTCCTGTTCCCTCTGCAGAATATACTGTGCCTGCTTATATGGAATTTGCTTTTAGAATGTTTAATGCAGTCTTATTGTCTACTAATAAGTTTCATTATCTGGTGTTTATCTGCCAAAAATATACAAAACCCAGTCTGTAGTTCTAAACAATAGACCACGTTTGTCAGCAACTCTGTAGTCAATCACAGTGAAATATCTGGAATTTCAAGAAGCCAGTCTGTCTAGTGGGACTTCACATTCAAATCTCAAGCTCTCTGTAGTTATCAAGTCTACTGATTTCAATAAGTTTTGATGTTAAGATATTTTAAACAGTTGACTCCTAAATAAATAAAATATTTAACTAAGTGCTTATCTTTAAGAATGCTACTAAGAATAGCAAAGTCCATAGAACACTTCAGACTAAAACAAAGCACTTATGAAGTTTTTTTTAGAATCAGAGCTGAAGTATGGTACACCTTGAAGAATGAGGTCCTATGGGATGCATGTGTGAATTCTAGGAAAACAATGAAAGATCTCAGAACTGAACTAGATCTTGTTCTCTCATGTTTTAACCACAAGTGTGCTTTCCCTTTTAGCACAGAGTAGATGTTTTATTGGTCACATAGGAAAATTCTCACTGTTTTTATTCAAGTTTGATTTATTTCCAGCAGTATTCCCAGGAGTGTTGTTGCTGCAATCATCAGAAAAACAATAGTTAAACTAGAAGTTTAGAATTTAAACAAGTGACACATTGCACTATCAAAAAAGACTGATATGTGCAACAAGACATCATTTTGTTGCTGTAGTCGGCAGTGGATTTTTCAGTGAAGGAATATAAAAACTTTATCATGAACAGCCTATGCCTAAATATTTTAAAAATATTTAGAAGCAAAATTGCTTTAAGAACATCTTGGCTTCCAACATAAAGTTTGTCACAGAGTTTTTATCTATTGATATATATATTGATATGTCAAGGATGTATTTTTAAATTTGTCTCTCTTGTTTTTTTAAACCAGTTTAACAAGTGCCATGTGCAATGAAGTTTCATCTTTATCAAAGAAGTTTTCTGATTCTATAACAGCAGCTGGGGTAAGATGACAGCATTTTCTGTAGCATTTGGGCTTTTTTTAACATAGTTCACCTCTTGAAATAGAAATTCCTACATGAATACAGTGGCTTTGTATCAGCAAAGAGGCCACTTCTTTCCTCAGATCAAGAACACAACATTTTTATAGCAGAAAAGGTCACAAGCCTTGATAGATGACACTGTGTCCCCTGCCTTCTCTCTTTCTACAAACCAATTCTGGTCTTTCCTCATCACCACTCAACACTTCTTATCTTCTCACTTGGACGGGCCCCACATTGAAGTTACACAGCTTGATGATAATTTCTTCTCCAACTCAGCCTATCCCTTTTGAACACACTTGTGTAAAAATCATCAAGAGATTGTACTTTCAGTACCTTAAGATGGTTTCATGAGTTGTCTTCTTAGCCTTTGCTGCATGCCCTGTCTTTGCACTGAAATGTTCTCAAAAGGTTTAAGAGATCAGAAAATCTGTTTGGTCCATCTTAAAAAAAATTACTCTGTCTTCTATCACAAGATATTCTGTTTGAGAACATCCGTCTGTGAACATCTTTGCTAGAAATAGAATCCTGTCTTTCAAGATGTTTTAAGGATGACTAACATCTCAGTATTACAGCAGGATTTGGACAAAAAATTGTACAGTTACTGAAATTGCTCTGTAAACATCAGAGAAGAACAAATTCTGGTTCTTGTGATTGCTCCATGAAAACATGAATGTACTTCAAAGGAAAATTTCCCAGTTCTCCCATTAGTTCTTCCAGCACATCTCTGAGCATGTTTTTTCATAGTTATTTGTACAGAACATTGTTTATTTTTTTGCTTTTATTGTGAATAATTTACACAACTTCCAATTGCTCTAGGAAAAAAAAATGCTTATTTTGCATTTTGAGATTGTATTTTAGCATATATCTGTGGGACACAGCCCACTAAACAGTGCATTCTGTAATGGATTTTCTAGTAACTGAGAGTAAAAACCTTCTTTTCTCTATCCATCTGTCTTTGGTTCTGCCATCTTTCTCCAATCTAAAATTAAGAAGTTTCATGTTTCTGTAAATCTCTAGTATGAGAGCTACAAGGTTCTAAGAGGAAATCCTTCAGTTAAATTAATTATTATTGTGTTCAGTGTTGAAAGAAAGCAACTCTTGCTGGAGTTTACTGCTGTTCTGAAGAACCACAATGCAAAGAACAGTGAGAATAAAAAAGGAGGGAACTCTTTCCATTTTAAAAAGCAGAGGAGCTAATGCAGCTTGATTTTCTAGCCTCTAGTAGTGTCACTAGTCATTGTATCCATCTTTCTTCCTATCTGGTGGTTGAGAAAAATGTCGTGCATGCTGAGCTGTTCCATTGGCCAGCTTGCGCTGTCCAGAGCAAAATATGCTGCCTCCAGTTTGGGGATCTGAGTTTCACCTGGTTTTCCTTCTGCAGGGGAGCTACTAAGGACCTTTTCATTTCATCCCAGCCACAAATATTTGTTTAACTTCTAAGAACTTCCTTTTTTTTCCTGACTTGTGTTTTTCCTTTTTGTGTCCTTGAAAAAAAGCAAGGGGTTAAAAATTTTGTGGGATTTTAAAAGGTCACTGATAGGTGGACAAACAATGTCGTTGCATAAACCTCACACGTGTAGGAAAGTAGGCAGTTTGAAACTCTGTGGCACATGAATTAATGAAGGAGTAAAACCTTGGACCTCTCTTAGTTCAACTCTGTGATAGAAATACATAGGGTGTACTGAGGTGTGTTTGAAATGTAGACACAGTTACCAAGAGTACTGAGATCAACAGTCTAAATAAGAAGCAAGGTGAAAGAAGAGCTTTATAGAATTCACGAAACCTCAGAAATCAGTATATTTCTGTTAAATGTATTTCCTGACATGGCATTTCATTCTGTTTTCTGGCTCACAGAGTAATATGAAGGCAGAAGTTCTTAACCCCATCATCAACAGTGTGCTATTAGAGGTAAGCTCCACCTCTTCATGTTAGAAAATGTTCTAATAAAATTATTTGCAATGAGACAGGCATATTTCTATCTAAAAGAAAAGTTATTTAAAAAGTAATGACGATATCATTCTGGCTGTTCAGTGCCAGGTCATAAATGTCCCAATTTCATGTTTAGCCTCTCCCACAAACACTGTAGTAGTGAGGTTGGATTTACTGAGGATTCTTAAGAGCTGTATGACTGAAGTGAGGCTGGCCAGCTCTGAAACTCTGCTGCTGTATTGGTCAGAGCATAGCAACAAGTTGCAGTTTCAGACAATTTAAAATTTGCATTGTAGGTATATGCTACAGTGTTTCCCATCTGCAGGCATTTAGCTCTCTACAAAGTTTCACAGCAACAGAGCAACAGCCTTGGTCAGCACATGGATAACCATGTGTCAGACCACCAAAATGGTCATGAGTGATTTCTTTTATTTGACACCATGATCTGTTTTTCTTCAGAAAAGCACTGTGAATAAAATATACCTCAGTTTTACCAAGAAGATGTTGAGATGAAGTAATATCCTTATAAAGTCCTAAAACTCATAGTATCTCCATCTCAATTTTTTAACTCTGTTAGAGCACACTTCTCTTAAAACATAAATAAACATAGTGACCATAAATTGACACTCTGTATTTAATAGCTGTGTTCCCTTAAAAATAAGGAGAAGATTGCTTTACAATAAGCAATTTTGCACTGAATTAACAATACCCTTAAGGAAAATTATGGAAAGTTGAATAGAGCTGCAGTGAAGACTACCATGCAGCTCCTTTTGTTATAGGGTAATTTTGCTGTTGCTGCTGACTTACCTTCCTGTGCTCCAGGAACTGCAAAATCTAGGAATATTTAGAATTGTGAAATACAATGTTTTGTACTCCATAAATCCCATAGTTGTATACAAATATGTATTAATGCAGCCTAGGATCATGGAGAATTACAAGCTGCTATACTATTTGGTATTCCAAATAGTATAAAAAGAAGAAATTCAAAAAATAGTACTACATGTTAAAACCATCAAACTGTTAATTTCAGTGACACTTCTTCCACCTACAGCAAACTCAAAATTAGTACAGTTGATGGAAAGACTAGCTGGCTTGTTTTTAAAAAGTCAAATCTACTTCTGAACACTGTGGTATTTTATTCTATTCATATTACCAACAAAACTGTCCAAAAGTTCAAACTTGGGGGAAGTCAGATTTTTGTAAACTGATTCAGGCTATGCTTGTTAGCTATAAACTGGTGTGATTTATCATTTTTCTTTCTAGAGATTCTAAAATCTTGTGTGAAGACATATGCTAATATAAAAAAAAGTATAGTGTAATTCCTGAAGTACATGGCAGCTGTACTGATGTATAACATTTTCTCTCCCCATTAGGGCTGCAACAGTACTACTTATATTCAGGATGCTTTCCAGTTACTGCTTCCAGTTTTGCAGATTTCCCATATCCAGACCAGTTGTTTGAAAGACGATGACTGACAGTTTCCCAGGAGTTGTCACCTTGACAGCAACCACAGACCAAATGTCTTCAGCTGTGCCAAGAGAAGAGCTGGTACAAGAGACGTCTGGCCACTAAAGTTCTTTGAAGACACTAAATGCAGTTTTGCACACACAGTACTGAGCAACATTTTTAAACTCTTTCAGATTTACAGACTTTAGAAGTAGTTAGTAAAGTGAGTAGTTTCTTTTTCAGTACAGTTCATCATGCTTTGCATTAATTTAAATGGAAGTTTATTGATATTAGCATTGACTTAAATATGGATTCTAAATGCTGACCCTTTCATTTGTAAACAATGTATGAAACAAATTGGAATGTTAGGTTTCTTAAACCATTTCACTTCAAATTACCATTTCTATTGTTTGTATTATAACTGTCAGTTTAAAAAGTGTATTTCAGAAGCTGGTTTCAGTATTTAATTTTTGCCAACATGAACAAATTATTATAGTGTTGAGCTTGTTAAATATTATTTCCAGTAACAAATAATAATATCATATTAATATATACCACTAGCATAACACTTTGTATTGAAGGAGTTGCACAGCAATAGGTATTAACTTTACTAAATGAAAATTATGGAGGATATGCATAAGGAATTATACTGAAAAAAAATTTTTGAGCCAGTTGTGATTAGGGGTGTAGCCCTGCATTTGCTGACCCATAAGTTTATATTAATTTAGGTCTATTTCTTCATTTCAATGATTGAACAACACAGCAGACAAAAGTAATCTTTTCAATATGCAAGGGATAGAAATTTCACTTTTGTTTGGCAATTGAAACACTTGCTAAACAACCTTCTCTCAGATGTACTGGGTTAGCACTTTGAGGTTTACTGATACCCACAGTTCAGAAACAGAAGTTGTAATAAGAAATTAAGAAGTTTGGGTGTGGAGATCATCTGTCAGAGCAATCACCTTTATTCCGAGGCAATAGTTAGGGCATAAACAAGCAACAAGAATGACATTTCAGAACAACACTAGCAACTATGTAATTTGTCCATATCTTTAGTGGACCTAAGAATTTGTTTAGGCTAGTTTCCTTCTTGGACAGGAAGAACCTTTCAATATTTTACATAGCCTGTCCTCTTGGATTTTTTGTTATTATGTTTCTTTGAGCTATTTTGTATTTTTTTCTCTTTATATACTCATGAATTGTATTTAAAATCTAATTTTTACAGCTAACATTTTAATATGTCTAAGTACACTTCATACATCATAAAAGTAATGAAAAATAGAGTGTAAGGAAGTTTCTGTGTTTGATGGAAAAGAGAAGCCATGTATCTTCTTTTCACATAGTAACTTCTTTGAGTCCAAATAAGAAGACAGAAAGGTCTCTGTGTGTTTTACAATACTGTGGTCCCTGTTCTGCTGTCACACTCACTGGGACTTTTCCATTTTTTGTTATTTAGAGATGAAATTTTCCCTATTCCTGAAATAAGGTTTATTATGCAAAATCTATTTTCTGGCACCCTGTAATTTCACAGACCTGAGATATCTTTCTGGGTAAATAGAAGATGTACAGTCTTCAAATTCATTTGCACAGGCTGAATATAAACTCAGAAGCCTCAGGGAATAATGTTTGAAATCATTGAGGGGCATTCTTATGATAAAGATTGCTTGTCTGAGATACTCCTTACTAGAGGTTTCACTGTCTTGCTTAAATTATGCATTTTTGAATAAAGTACCTTACCCTGAAGTAAAAGAAGCTAGAAAAAGTAACATGGAGACTTAAAGTATTTACATCCATACAATGTAGGAAGGGAAACGGGAGGATATGAGCATAGGGATACTCCCATCTGATCTTAGGATCATCTTGCCCTAGGAAAACTGAAGGGTTTATCTTTAAATCAATTTTAGGTAAACAATATTTCAGTAGAGAAGTACTATATGGGTGTAGCCAAAATATTTTGTTTACACTGATCTGTATTTTTCCACCAGTCAGATAAATAATTTGAGATACTGAACTGAGACAGTACACTAAAAGGGAGTGGTTTGAATAATAATGTGATGGGAGTGTATTCTCAGTGAAGTAATTTACTTTCTGATTTTGTGATTTACCTTTGGAATTATGAGTGTGATTTTACTGGGAGACTGGCAAAAACAGATGCTGCCTTAAACTTTTACTGGAAAGTGTTCTTTCTTTCATCACCACCCTTTTCCAGGTCAGTGCACTGAGTATGACTTGGCACTTGGAAAACTACAGAGTTTTAAATATTGTGAAAATTAGCTGTTCTCTTGAGCAGATGTGTTTTACATGGCATTCCATTCACTTTTGAGCACACACACCCTGTTATGCAGAGACAAAGGAGGTAAGCTTGTGCATTGACTAAGTTAGAAATTTATCAAGAGAAAACTTAAACCATTCAGCCTTGCAGATGATCCACAGTTGCAGGTCATCACTGAAGGATGAGCTGGAATTAGACAGTAAATTAAAGAAATAATTTACTGTATATTAAAGATACTGACTTCTTTTTTTTTTCTTGGATGTGGGTTTGGGGTTTTTTTTAAGTAAACAAACAAAAGCAAGCTGTAAGTTGTTTACTGCTTTTTAGGGTATAGCCTATTCATGTGTAAACATCTCTTCCCCATGAGTTCCTCCTACACTCCAGCTTCCATTGCTAGAGACAGCTGAACAAAAGAATTGTCTCTTCCACTTTCGATCATGCTGCTTAAATCACCCACTGAAGCCATTAATGTCTTCCTCCAAAATGTGCTTCAGTCATATCATACAAAATCAATCATTACTGCTTGGGATGCTTTTTAATCATGTGTGACAGCAGTAATGTCCAGTGTCACTCACCAGTCAGGATTCATAACAAGTTCAAAGAGTCTGAAATGCTGCAGTATTTTGAATGACAAATACAGATTTTCCCCTTTTTTTTCTGATTCACAGAAGTGTTTTTATCATACAAGCATTCACGCAGCTCATAGGATTATCTTTGAGACATTCCAGTTCTATTTCAGATGACAGCCCCATCCTTTCTGTTAGTCTCAGAAGAATGTAGTGCATGGAAAAGAACTTTGCTGAGTTCTTTTTAAAACCATCTCAGAGCAAAGCTTAATGTGACACCATCAGCCCATCTGACCTACTTTGAAGTTCTTACAGTCAGACTGGAAAGCCCTCTGGACTTTAAACACTTTATTCTGTCTCAGGTCAACCTTTTTTTGCTGAAGCTGCTTTTATTGTGCAACTTGTACATTTTCCACACTGTCTCCTACTTCAGCATTCATATTGATGATGGTGTGCAGTTTTAGAATTAAAACTTGAAAATAAAATGTCAAAAATGCAGCTGCATTAAAAAGATGGGAGATGGAAATTATTTTCAAAAGCAAAAACAAAAGAATGTACTCTCTGGAAATATGAACAATTTTCAAGGTTGGATTAGAGAAAAGCCTCTGTAAAAAAATTTTCAGCATTTCTCAGAATAAACAAGAGATGACATCTGATTAGCTCAGCAGAACAGGAATAATGCACTTCTGAAGTAAAATGAAAATCTGCATGAACTCAAAGGAAGTCAGAGATGAGGATATTAAAAGAGGAAGAGCTCAAAGCAAAGAAGGCAGTTAATTTGGTCACTCTGGATCTGCAGTGCTCATTCTCCCTCTATTACCTGCACAGCAAAAGTCCCTGAGCACACATTTGCTAAGAACTCCTTAGTAGGCTCCTGCTTTGATCTCCTCTTCATAGCCTCCCTTTACAGCCTTTTGATGAGGTACCCAGAACACCAGGTAATTCAAATAATTTTAAACACCTCCAGAAGCCTCTCAACCCATTTAGTAGATTTGGGGAAAATGCAGCCCTGCTCTTCCTGCCCTTTGTGATCTCAGAGGCTGTATCAGCAGCTCATCCAATGCTGGAATTTAAGGTGGTCTCTGCCTTCCCTCCAGTTCCCTTTGCTAGTTCAGCCCTGTGTCCATTTCGCATGTTCTCTGCTCCATCAGTTCCACCTTTACCACCAGTTTTGTTCACATCCTGCCTTTCCTTCACCTTCTTGTCTCATTCCTCTTGCTGGTCTCTGAGGCTCTTCTCTCCTGCCCATCATCTTGTGCTTGAGAGGCTGCACCAGGACATCCTATCTCTCCTCACATGTTCAGTTCTGACAAAGCCAGAGATTAAGTCAAGGAGTTACAAGGATGTGGGAGGAGAGAAACAAAACCTCAGGAGAAAATGGCAAGACACTAAACCAGTTGTTTTCAGTCCATTCCTCCTTCAGTGTAAGGATGTTGGACCAGAGACTACCTGAGATCCTTTTTAAACTGATTTACTTGAGGATCACATTACTGTCCTTACCAATGTTCCCCCCATTCTTCCACTATTTCCTATAGTTTGGATCACAGTTAAAAGAAAAGGTAAGCTTTAACTCAGCAGACATTAAAAACCTGTAAGAGCCTTTTGGGTTTTCTTATTTATGGTGTTTTTAAAGGTAACTTGGAAGATGGAACCTTCCAGAGTAGTAAAACCAAACACCTGGAGAGCTGTGATATAACTGTGGGTAATAAAACAGGAAGGGAAAGCAGAGGCAGGTTATAGGCAGCAAGAATAATAATAGAATTAAATTGTAGGAGAAAGAAAATTAAGTTGGGGTCACAAGAAGCAGGGGTGTTCCTATCAAGATCTCTGGATTACTGAAGGGGAAAAGTGATAGATAGCTTGAAGCATTTAAACACTGACCAAAATGGCCTTAGCAACTCTGTAGTGATTTGAGACAAATATGTCTCTTCATCTGTAAGCTGTTCTCTATAATAATAAGAAAAAAAACACTCAGAAACAGATTGTGAGATGTTTACTTTATAGGCTGTATTAAAAATTCTGCTTCTGAAAAGCATTAAGTTATTAACAGAGTCAAACTATAAAAAGCCCCCAAATCAAGAAAGTATTTTTCTCTTTTTTTTTAAGAAGATGGTAACAAACAATAGAAACAAATGCTTCAGACTTAACCAACTAAATATAAAAAATTCCATATGCCCTCAAATCATTCAGAAACTAATGCTTACAACTATTCCTATTAAATCTGAACTGCTCAGTGTAGACTGTAAAATGCAATTTCAGAAAGCTTCAGTAGGGAAAGGCTGTATAAATGTAAGGAATGGTAAGGTAATGAAGCAATAACTGGATGCTAAATTGCTGCCTATCATGTTTGCACTGGGCAGTTTGCAATCTGTTCGTCTTGATGGATTTAGCACAAGGGAGCCTGAAGCCCTGACAGTTTCTGTGTCTGCCTAGTAGTTGATGGCTAAGCTGTACCTACAAATCATGTGTTAGCACCAAAGGAGTTTGGGACCCTGTTCATTCCAAACTGCTCCATTGCACTCAGAGGAGCAGTAGTAAATGGAAAGTAAGGAAAAGTTCCAAGAGATAACGAGTCTGAATGCTAATGACCTGAGGTAGTACAAAAGACGGAAATGCAATTTCTCAAAAAGTACAAACCCATTTAATATCTTAATGAGTTATTAAAAACAGTAATAATAATTTTGTGATATAAAACCAAATTAGTATTTTTCCACATTTTTTCTTTATCCACTAAGATACTGCACAAATTATGGTTTACTGCAGAAACTAACATGCTTGCTGCAGAATTCTTTCCTTTTCTGTAATACTTTGGCCACCCTCTCAACAGCCAGAAACTGTATCTTTTAGGCATCTTAGTCATCCAGAGCATTAAGTAGGTTGAAAATTGTGCTCATTCCATGAAAATAGACGATAATTCCTAGCTTTATACAGGCTTCTTATCCTATGGAATATATAAAATAAAATTCTGCCCTGATAAAAAAAATGTAATTATCTCAAGGATTGTCTCACAACCATATAACTGAGTATGAATCCTGAATGAACAGAAAATAGATATGAAATATGTAGTCTCCTATAGAAGTTGTTTCTGCAGCAAAACATGTTTGTCCATCATTCATATTTTCTTCATACCAAGTAGTTATGATGGACAAAATGGAGCTTGTCAACTAAAATGCATAATTGGCATTCCCATGAAAAGCTGGATAACACAGCTCCCCAAGCTAGAGATGGGGATGCTTTCTTCTGTGGTGTATGATGTGTCTTCTTTCATCCAGTAGTGCTGGTATTTCATATGGTGATACCTGAAACTAAAGAAAATAGTATCAGAAAAAAAAGAGTAGGTTAATTAGGTCTTCCCTAATTATCTCGAATGTCATGATTTTGACTTTCACAGTAATGAATTCTCCTCTTTATTACTAAAGGAAACAACATTGTAACTAAAAGGCAGACAAAATAGATGATGCACATCAGACTGGAGCAAAAAGACCTGAGACTGGTGCCTGACAGCTGAGTAGTGGCTCAGGTACCCGCCCCATGAGAGTGTGATACAGGAGCTGGAGCAAGGCACATCAGGCCTTATCCACTTACAGGGGAGAGGGCAGTGCAAGGGTGGGCAGAGCCAGCAACAGTCACCACGTCCACCTGGCTGAAGTGCTCTTCTGTGCCCAACAGCATTTCCCATTCTATACTGCTATACAGTAGGACAAATTTGGACATAACTTCATAAAAGCAGCTTTTTCTGCATTCCCAAGTGAAATGCTTCTTTCTAATCATCAGTGACACTTTGGAATTTGGATTGCAGCTCCCAGAGCTCACAGATTCCAATCAAGCTTGTCTTACTTTTTAGGGAACTATGTAATGCTGAGGGAGGGGAAGAGGAAGGTGGAGTGGAAGTACAGGATTTCTGAACTTCTAACTTGCACACTGAGTGAAAAAGCAAATATAGCTTGTCATCCATTCTGGTAGCTCCCATAGCTGCAGGCCCAATTACAACATCTGTCTACATTTTCTTTTACATGATAGAAACTGGGTTCAGAAGTGTTCCTTGGCTGTGAAATCATACTGGAGGCAGCAGCTGCTGAAGTGAGCTAGAAAATGACAAGTGTAGGCAGGATACACTGCATCAAAAATTGATGCTGGCTAATGGAGTGGTGGGCTTAAAGAGCCTGCACAGTGCCCCTTACAGTCCAGTTCTGCCAGCAAGCAGGAGTGCTTCCCTTGGAAACCCTTTATGTCTCTTTTGGAAAGAAACACATCCTGGCATGCATTTAGTGCAGGACCCAGTAACTGTGCCAAGTACCCAGGAATGTGCTCAGCAATCTGATTCTGGAAGCTCTTCTGTGCTGAGAGGAGTTGTCATTTTAATGCACGATTAAGACTAGAATCTCTCACAGAAGCAGAAACAGGAGGAATTACCTTTCATGATCATTAAACAATAAATACATAATTGAGTGAATACAGTTCTGAAAACAATTTAAAGCTGCACAAGGGCATAAATCATAGTTATCAACAGGAATTATGGTATAAAAAATGAAGTCTTATATAAATGGCCAACCTGCAAAGCCAGTAGGTCAGTACTAGTAGGAACTTCTCCCTTCAGCAGGTTCATACCAAATTTCATGATAACTATAACCACAGCACTATCACTTCAGAGCACTGAAATTATGCTTTTCAGAAAAACTGTCAAAAGGATAATTGGAAGGATCCAGCAATTTAAAATCACACCTACTGTTCTTCACAAATACCTGCATGAAAACAGCTTGACTATAATCTTCCTCTCACTCCTGAGCACATGCCTTGTTACATCCCTTTGCTAGAATGTCTTCTAGAGTTTCACTGTTTTCTCTACATAATTTCTGTCTTCTGTTGTTTGTGTGGGTGTCTTGCTTGAAGACAGATGAGAGATTCTTTTAAATATGAAAACATTTTTGTAAAGCCACAATTGCTGAAGCAAAACAGGCAAAGAATATTTTTAGTTGCACTTTCTGTTTGTGCTACTAAGTTCAGCAATGATGGCATTTAAAGACCTCTTCAGGAAAGCAGCAGGGGCAAAAGCCAAAGCCCAGGTAATACCCTAGGTGGACCTGCACTGAAATTTCCTGTCATTAGACTGGAATATGCACAATCAAATTTCTAATTTCCTAGGGGAGAGTTTCATTAGAAAACAACAATGATGATAATCTGAATGTTGCTGGATAAGAGTCAGCCTCTCATATACTTACTTAGTAATCGCTTGTGCCAACTCTTTCACTCATAGGGGGTTTCATGCCCATGTGCTTCTCAGATTGTAAGGGAGGAAAGCAACCCATCAAATGCTTCTATTTTACAATTTCTTTGACAGAGGTTTTCATCTTTTTAGCCATACTAACCATGTGTTGTCCCTGCCAGTTACCTTATGTTCCAGTTTTATAATCCATTTCACCCGAAGATAAGATTGTGCCTTAAATTCTATATTCACTGGAGACAAACTTGTCTTATTTAACTGGACAGCTGCACCATCACTCAGAAAGAAATACAGAGACATGAAGCATCTGATGTGTTCAATGATCTCAAAGCTCTTTATAAAGACATGGCAAAAGTCAGTGAACTAAAAACCATTGGCAGTTGCTGATGTGGAACTTTTATTAGCTTTTATGCAGCCTTTGGTGTGCCTACCAGTTTTATTTAAAAAATTAATGGGATATAGGATACCAAGATTCTTTTATCTTGTCCTTAGGGCATTGATGGTCAAAGAGATTGATGCAGTAAATGTTTGAGTAATAGTGACCAGTTTGTGTGAAATTGGTCTAGCATCAGCTCACAGCATAACACTGGACACTTTCAGGGAAAAAAAAAACCCCAAACATCCACAAGAGTTGGCTTTAAGACACTTGAGTTTTTCTTCTTTCTTTCCTCATAAAATGGCAGCACTTCATCCAGGAACTGTCAGGTCTCTGATTTCCCCAAATAGAACACTGTTCTGTCCCTAGTCACTCATGAAATCTATTAATGCTGCTTCCCCTTAAAAAGGCGGAAGACAGTAGTACTGCAGGAAAGGCCTCACAGTTTCTCTTCATGCTATGAACACATGGCTTTTATTCTGCCCTAATCACTCTAAAATTGAAGTGCAGCTTCGGTGTGAGAGAGGCCAGTGAGCCGTGCACAGTCAGTCTGCCCAGACTCCGCGTGGCCCCACCCTGGGGAAAGACAGATTGTCACAAGGGCAGGACACAGAGGGGAGGTCACTCCTTGAGGCAGGCTTCTTTAAGCCTCCAAGGGGAAGTTTAGCCAAAACCTTCCCTACTCAACAATGATTTTAGGGATAACCATCAACAAAACCATATTTCAGAATGCTCCAAACACCTTTATCTTACATATGGGCATGATTTGGGTCTTACTTGCCCACTTTAATTTCTTACTTCAGTTATTCTTTGCCCTTGTTCTTTGTTTAGGCAATGGCTGTCAAATCAAGCACATTTCAAAGTGTTAAACCTCATGGTTTCTCATGATACCAGATATACCTCACACAGCATTTCACTGCTGCTGAAAATATTAGTTTATGCAAGGAGTGTTCTTAAAGTTAAAAGCACCAGTTGATGCAAGCAGATCTTTGTTAAACGCACTACACAACCTCTGTTTTAGCTGAGGACAAACATTTCTTTCTTACCACAGTGCAAATTCGTAAGGAGGTGTCATTAGGAGAGACAAAAAAGTTGTCTCCAGAGCCTTATTCTAGCATGCTCTTACCTGAACAGCATTGCCTCTGAATGCAAATATTAACCCTAAATAAAATGTTCATGCTTCCAATCTCAATAAAATTAGGGCAATTAATGTCACAGCCTTCTGACAACACTAAGGAAATACATTGACATCTGTTGTATGTTGTCCTGGTTCTGGCCAGGACAGAGTTAATATTTTGCAGCAGCTGTAAGGGAATGAGCCTGGAGTTGTGTGGGTGTGGCTAGGAGATTATTCTGTACCACCTCAGGTCATTGTCAGGAGCAGGGATAAGGGACTCTTGCTTCCAAGGAGAAGGGTGTTCCTTCCAGTGGGGATTTCTCCAGTGGTGGGGAAGGGCCAGTCAGTATTGTCCCAGGCTTTCCTTGTAAAATGTTCCTTGTCTACGCCTTTTGTTATTGTTTTCTTGTCTCATTGCTGTTTCCACTAAACTGTTCATATCTCAAGCCATGATCTTTGCCTTTTTGTGCTTCCAGTTGGAGGGAAGGGCAGCTGGTTTTAGCGAGACAACTAACTGGAAAATACTATTCCTAAACCACATGTGTAAAGAGAGGACTGTCTTAAAACACTTGAGGGACACAGCTCATTTTGTTTTTTCCAGGGCAGTTGCTAATATGGTAACTTAATGAAAGATGGCAGAAACGGAGGATTCTTAACTTTGGTACTCAAGTGTAGTCATAATAGTTACCGTGAAAATAACAAAGCAGTTGGGTGCATTTCTGTGTGCACATACAGATAGATGGATAGATACACTGCACAACGGGATCTAAGTATATTGATCAACATGGCAACACATGTATGGTCCTATGTTTATCAATATATTTGCATTTTGTAATCAACAGTAATGTCTTAAATCTAAAGACTTTAAAAATATATTCATAGAAAGAAATGTCTTTTTCTGATATAAAAAGAAAAGCAGCAGAAAATTGCAGCATGTAATTGATTATTGATATGTCTCTCAATCTACTAGCAAGAGGAATACTTCACTGTTGCAGACTGGAGCAACAAGCAATAGGCAAATAGTTCTCTCCTGACCATTCCCGTGGCTAAAAACTGTGTTTTTCAGCCTTTCATCTTTCAATATATTGTGTTAAGGACCACTGCTGAGGCCGTCAGCAGCTTCTCCAGCTTATTAGCAATAATGATCGTGATCAGAGTGATCCTCACTTTTACACTTCCTCCTCCTCACAACTGCTGTTACACCTACCACAGCTGCTGTGTAGGTAGTCTCCTGACAGAGAAATCAAACACTCTGTGCTATGGTTAATGATTTCTCTGACTGCAGCTCCAGCTGGCTGGAGATGAGGAAAAGTATAACTCATCTTGCCTGTCTGATTCAAGACAGGCATCAAGGTAACTCTTACCAACCAGATAGAAGACAGGTTTGAGGCAGGGAAGGGCAGCCATTAACAATATCCCCAGTAGAGCTCTCTCAGATTTCTAGCTCTGCCTAGAACCCTTCCCTATTTGAGGCTCTTGTATCAGTGCTCTGAAATGCACATGCTTCAGGGGAGCAGCTGTCAGTGATACAAAGATGGGTTTTGATCAAGAAGCTCCCTGGTACACGTTTCTCATATCCACCCTACCTCCTCCTTCAGAGAAAACCCCACACTTTAGCAAGCTGATATAGTCTAGAACTGTCTTTGGCAATTCTGGGAATTCAACCATTTTGGCATTTGTTCAGCCTCAGTACTCAGTCTTCATGTGCAGTACGTGTAACAGATTCTCCCAATTGAGAGAAGCCCCATTTAGAATGCTGCTAAAGGGAGCAGCATTCTAGAGACTTCACAAAGACAAACCCAGTACTCATGCAGAAAGCAGATCACAATCTCCTTCTCCAGCCTCAATAACCACGAACACTTGTAGCTAGCAAGCTTTCCTGGAACTCAGCCACCCACAGACATAAGCAGTAATGAGCTGGATCTGACCTTATCAGATGAAAGGAGAAAATGAGAAAAAGGGTTTTTTTTTGCAGGAAGTGAAGCAAAACTAAAGCAGAAGGTACTTTTTATTATTTTCACAGAGTATTTAGCTCTGATACAGTATTCCTTTAAGAAATGTATTCAAAACATAACACAATGAAAAGCAAGATCTAGATCTAAGTTTCTGCCTCTGCAGCCACATCCTTTAGTAGTATTTCCACACAATGTCATGTAACATTACAATTTACAATGTAATCAGCATTATTCCCACATATCACATCTGGATTTCACCTCACTGCCAGCTGTCCCTCTGACAGGAATATTATCTGGAAAAGCAAGCCTGCTTCTGTATGGCACTGAACAAAGCTTTTGGAGTTTCTCAAGATAACCAATCTTTTTCTTTCAGTCACTCATACAGAGATTGAGGAAAGACAATAACTAATCCCAAAGTGTCTTGGATCTCATATATTGTCTCACAGAGCAACCAAAAATCTGAAAAGCTGTTCCATTCTCTTCTTTCTATGCTTTACTTCATAACAGTTAAGGTAATAAAAGGTCACCCCAACAGTTACTCCCCACCTCTAGCAACACAAAAGTTAAATTTGTATGGGAACAAGCCATGACCTTTTCCCCTGCTTCTGAAAGATGAGTTTTAGGTGAATGCAACATCCTGGAAGATGAACAGAATTAACAAAGCATGCTTATGATCAGCCATAATACTGTGTAAGTGAAGGCACCAAGTACAAGTGAGCACCTGCTTAGCAGCACATCCTACTACAACCTTAGAAATGTCTTATTTTTAACCCAAGAGTAAAAAAAAAACAGTTAAGGTGGGCAGGTATGTGGCAGACATGGGTATGGGAAGATAAAGGTTTGCCTGAGAGACAGCTGACAGCTATCAGAAAAATAAATGGTGTAATACTGAAGTGGCTGGGAGGAGCCCCTGCAGAAAAGGAAGAAGCTGCCCTACGGAAAGGCCAGTGGGACCTGGACAGCACCTGCTCAGTCAGAAACTGAGTCCAAATGGCAAACAGCTGAACTCAGATGATCTAAGAACTGCTCTCAATTATGTCACAGAGTTACCAAAACATGTTATCCCTTTGTGTCTCCTGATATCCTCATTTTAAAAAAAGAATAGTATCTTCTTATCTTTGTAAGTCTTCACAAGGTCTATGGATGACAATCACTTAAACAGAGGTCAGTATTTTTAATAACTGTAATATACTATCCTATAACCCAGCTAGTCTCATTCAAACACCAAAAAATTATCTAGCTCAGTTATTAATTTACTGTGGAATTACTTGATCTTCTGTCAGCAAAGCTGTTGAAATTTTTTTCTTTAGCTCTGTTATCAATGTACAATTTCATCTTCATGTTTCCACGTGAAACACAAAAATCAAACTGCTCTTCAGTACATCAATTTTTTGAACACAATAAAAAGATGGCATGACATGATATTGAGTTTCCAATAAAACCCCACCCAATTTAAATAGAAGTATAAAAGAAGGACCTCCTTAAGCTTTTAGCCTAAAAAATTCACCACAAAATAGTATCATGCATGCAAGTATCCATCACCTTGTCTAGGCACTTGAAATACTAGTCTGTATTACATGCTCAAGTAGCATCTCTTCTGTTTCTAGACATTACAAGTATTTTCAAGAAGAGGTATCTCTAACTGCACATTTCCACACAGATTTGTTTCCTTACATCTGGACTTCCTGAAAATTACTGCAGCACAGTGCCTGCAGAAATTTAGGAGTGGGAAAATAGTTTCAGTTCTGAACAGAAACCAGCTTCTTGTCATTCCTTCTGACTGGTGTGAGTACAAGAGAGTGATCAATTTTTTGTCTTGGGGAATTTCATAAACAAGCTATTTATTTCAAATGCAAAGTTTTCTTCAGCAATCATTTGCAAATTGCTTTTTTCCTCTGCCCTTGTCAGAAACAAATTGGCACAATGCTGAAGTCTAGGACACAATATTTTACACCAGAAAAAATGTCAGAATTAGTACCAAGGTCTGCAGGGACACACAGGGTTTAATACACTTCACATATGATTATAGATTACTTTTGATAGCAGAGACAAAATTGATTCTCTTTTCCTGCCACCTAGCTCTCACAAAACACATTATCCAGCTTTTTATCCCATATACTTGGCTAGAAGAAGCAGTAATTTTTTTGCACTGATATTGCATACTATTAATTCTAAATATATGAGGCAAACCAGAATAATCAGGATTGTAAGATGTCTACTTACCTTCTACAGCTGATCCACATGACAGTGTTCTTGTTCGGGAATTACGGGCAGTATCTTTGTGGTCTGTGCAGGATGTGGAATCTGTTGGTTGCTGGTTTTCACTATTGAAAGTAAAAATCATTTTTATCCATATAATTAACAGCAAGTATATCTGCAGAGTGTTGAACTTGCGTATGCAAGTTTGAAAATGAGACCTATCTAAACACAAGACAGAGATGGGCAAACAGATTTTCAGTAGGATTTCAGTGCCCAGAGATGCAGATACTTGTCAGGGACTCCTGTAAGTACTAATCATGTTTTGTGTTTAACTTCTTCTTAATGCTAGTAGGACTACAATGTGCTGATTCTAAGTCTACCTGGGAAGCACCTTGAGGGTAGACAAATTTGTGTGAAATGTATTTGTGAATAAATCGTAGTGGAAATCCAAAAGCATGCAAATATGAGGTTATGTAGGAGTGTCCCAAAATATAAACCCCTACTTTTGGCCAGTTAAGCAGAAACAACTGAAATTTAGAGTGTGAACTTCCTGATATATTTTCACATAAGGGCAGCACAGATTGCCACTCAGGCACACTTGGTGTGGCCTCAGCTCACTTGTCAAACACACAGGGAGAGCTACTGGGTGTCACCCAGCTGTCAAAAAAGATGACAGCATACACCTCAGAAGCAGAAAGGGGTGAGGTGATGTGTTTAGCACACAGATCCTGATACAGTATCTCAGTGGAATACAGATAAGGAAATGCAGAGATAGCATTGTCAGGCAAACACACAAAGAGCTGTTTATCCAATGCATTTTTCAAAGAACTACTGTAGAATACAAATAATATTGTAACTCCTGTCCCTGACTGTCCATTACTTCTGTAAACCTACAAATGGGTTTCTACTGAGCTGACAACAAGAGGATAAACTGTGCCACATATCTAGTTATGTCCCTTCTCCACCAACTGCATAATTTGGGTTTCTTTCTTTACGAAAAGAAAGGAATTTAAAAGGAAGGGTTTGGATCTTGGCACTTAAGCAGCTGAAAAGCAAAGTCAAAGTAAGACTGGGGTAGTTCTAAAATATAACACCAGGATGAACCTGGAGACAAAGGGAGTATAGGCTGCTACCTGTTGGCTAGCTCAGCTTGGTTCTGATCCAGTTCCCTTGTTGGTTTCTCATGGGCTTGGATCGTGCACGGAGGGATGCGTTCCCGCAACCCCCAGATTACACAAGCAGCACCGGAGCTGAGACTTGTGGAATCTTTTAACCAGACGGGGTTAACGAGCAATTAAGCGAAGACAGAGAGAGTGGAATTCTTGCAGCTTTATTCCAGGTGTATTCTCTCTGCCCCCGGGGGGCAGAGAGTCCCCAAGGGAGCTAGGCAGAAGACCCCTTTGTTCTCCCGTGCACAAACTTAAAAGTTACAGAAAGAGAGAGACATATATCAAAGATATCCAATCAGCCCTGGCCGTGCATGGTATAGGGCCAATAAGGAATCCCTGGGGCAGGGATGAGACCTAAACTAGCTAATAGCAAAATAGCTGAAGGAAATTTCAAACCACGCTATCCTCAGAGGCTGGTTCCAGCGCGGGGTAATCCGCCCATTCTGAACCCCCCACGCTGCAGGCAGTCCCCCTTCAGTGCCTGTGTGTAA
This sequence comes from Rhipidura dahli, assembly GCA_013399225.1. Lineage (NCBI taxonomy): Eukaryota > Metazoa > Chordata > Aves > Passeriformes > Rhipiduridae > Rhipidura > Rhipidura dahli. Next base: position 54,539 of record VXAC01001425.1, read on the forward strand.
CAGCGCTCTGCATGCATGCAAACTGAGCACAGTCCTTTGTGTATCAGTGCTCTATGGAAAGCATACAGGGGCTATAAAAAGCTCCCTAAAGTTACCTGCATCCTATAGATTTTATCCTTCTTTTTATCTGAAAAAAAGATTTTTAAAAACCCCAAAGTGGTAATAAGACTTCACAGTTTTCTTGGAAACGTTGCATTTCAGAAACATTTAAGTCTGTGTTAAATATCGAATACTATGAGAAGCTTTGCTCTTCCCACCATTATTCATGAACGCTGCAGAGGGAAAGATAACTACTCAGCTATGTCAGGAACTGAGAGGGACCAGAATCAAATAGGTGATGTTTCAGTTGGTCAAGATTAAACAAATTTCTCTTTTCTTGGCTTTGCATCTATTTGCTGATGTAGAAGGTTTGTCTTGCATGTTCTTTTTGCTAAAAAGAAAATGTACTGCAGGATACAAAGAGGAGTGAGTCTGAACTTGCAGGTATGCCAGCTCTGACACTACTGAGCCAGGGCTTCTATTTCCAACATGTCAACTAACCTGAAGCTGTAGCAACACATCAGAGCTGGCAGAATTTCCCCTATTTCCTCCAGTCTTGTGGGAAAGGAACTATTATTTTAATAGGATAGCACAGAAAACAATACAGGAATTCAGATGAGAAGAAATTTGTTTTGTTGTTTCTTCTGTGCAAATTACAGCTGTCAAGCCCACTTACATCAAATGCTGTGAATGTCACAAACCCTAAACAGTCCAGGAAACAACTGCAGGCCAGGAAGCCTGAGGTTTTACTCTCTGAATCCTGGCTGTCACTATGACCCTCCAACGTTCTTTCAGGATGAGTTATAGAATTACCATCCATCAGAATTAACTTTGCATTACTGTGAGAGAGACAAGTCAGTCAAGGAATCTTGTATTTGTATCCTAAAATGCAATGAACTAAACTGTGAATCCATGAGCCAATAGAGTATCACTGAAAATGATTATACTGCTTGAGCTATGTAGAACAAGGCATTATGCTTGAACTAAGGCTGCTGTACTCTACACGCAGGCTGTAGAGTAATAACATGATTTTAACAATATGATTCCCTGTCTGCATAGTCCAATTCTAGCACAGGATTGAGAGCAAGCCTTTTATTCCCAACACATCTTAGGCCACTTTCAAAATAGAATAAAAAAAACCATTCTTAATCGAGGAAAAGAAAGCCTAAATGGGAATTTATAGTAACAGGATTCTAGTAATATAAATTCCCACTTAAGTATAACCCATCTAATTATATTAATGAATCTTCCAGACCCTACTAGATAGAGTCAGCTTAGGTGTTAAATGTCCTGATTTATACAATCTGATTCCTCTACAACTTCTTGCTTCTTCTTTTTCTTTTTTTTTTTTTTTTTAATAATGTAGCATACATTATTTCATAATGTTCACATGCACTGGCCTACTCCCAACAAGTAATTTTGTGCCCTGGCTTATCTTTTTTTAGGATACAGCTATATGAGAATAACTACATTTAGTCAGTTACTAGTAATGGGAGAGGTACCAAAGTGGTTTAAGGAAAATGGGCTAAGGAAAAGGGTAAGAATAACTTCCTTCCCTTTATCTGCATCTGAGACCGCTTTAAGCAGTAAGTTGCAAATGACAATTCAGCAGTTTCTATCTGAGTTCTTTTAAAACTCTGTGGGGAATACATTCTAGTCCTTCTAATTGCCATTATTAATTTATTATGCTGTTCTAAAACCTCTTCTACCTCCTCTTCAAACTAAGAAAGCTCTTCAAAGAAATTCTTGCAACAAAATTCTCTTAGGTAGGAATCTCACTAAGATTCTCTGTAGTAAATGCAGAGCAAGGAAGTGTCTTCAATGGGTTATTTTCCATGTGTTATTACTGTCAAGTTCTATTTGATGAAAATGATCCGTGTCTGGAAATACAGATCAGCCACTTAAAGAATACTTACTTCTTGCACTTTCACTTGCACTTGCACTTTCACAAAAAAAGAAAAGAAGTACTCTCTCTTCTTTCCCTTGTCTTGTGGATGCATTTAAGGGCAACTCTTTGTTGTCAGTGCATACAATTCAAGGGACTATTACACATAAATACAATGGCAGGACCAGCTCCAAAGTCTAGAAAATGTGCTAGTCTAGTGCACTCTTCTTTGGCTTAACAGCACAGACAATGTTTAGTCAATATTTATGACCAGAATACTATAGAGCTCCCCTCTCCTCACTATATGTGCTTAATCCTTTGCAGTACTCTGAATTTGAAAGGTTGTAAATTCAATCCTACCCTAGAGAACATTCTATACATTTTCTGCCCTTTCCTCTGGTCACTGGACTTAATGATAATGATTCATGGATATGAAGCCACTAACAGTTTTACAAAACTAATATCCATGCTGTAAATTACCTTTTTGTAGTGTAACAGTAACATTAAGCCAGTAATTTACTGAGCTTCCTAAGAATTCACTCCCATTCTCAAAGTATAGGCTTCCCTCTTTTTCTTCCCTTATAATTTCTTAACTTCAAATAACCTTTTAGTAGTGCCTATGCATCTTTTTATCTACATGATATACTGTCATATCCTCTCAAGTACTCATTACTGTGTTTCCAGGGTGATTGTATTGTCTTCAGTGGATCTCAATGGGTTTTTTCAAGATTGCAAGCTATGCTCTAATTATAGTGAAAACATTGTCAAGGGCTGTCAACAAAGTAATCTATAGCTATTTATAATCCATTATCATGGTAGCAAATCCTAAGCTTAGCAACTGTGGAAAGAATAAACCCTTCATATGGATTTGACTCCACTTTAAATTATATCGATATAAACTGTGAAATTGATTGGATTGACTGAAACTACAGTGTGTGAAACCAAAGAATTTTATATTAAAATAAACCCCATTATAGCAGTTCATGCAACTAAGCATCTTTCTGGATTACATGGATCGATTTTAGTGGGAGGCACTTACAAGTGAGAATGACAGACCAATAAGGGATTTCTATTCTCTGCAGTAAAATCTAGTAAAACTAGATTTGAATTTCCATGAGACTCCATCATCAAAAGTGCCTGGGATATGTAACATTAAAATTGCTATTGTGAATATATGATAAAACAGCTATCGTATTAGTAAAGCTACTCAAGACAATGGATGTCAGAAAAGTAATTCCTTTCCCTCAGAATGAAAATAACAAGCTCACAAATATATCTCAGAGGTAGCTAGCGCTTTAAGAGCAAGGAGCATAAATGGTACTCACAGGAGAGTTCAGACAGACAAGGAGCTATTCACTCTTTCCTAGGTAAAATTGAAATGCCATGAAATACTGAGTTGTAGATATAAATTATTGAGTCTCCTCTTACTCCCAAAGAACTAACAACAAAAGGCCAAGTACTTAAGCCTAATCAAATTTAAAACCATTTTTTTCATTTGCTGGCTTTGTATTTTTTCTTGTTTTGAAGGGAGGTTAGTTTGCTATTCAGAGCTATTATTCTGTATGTTCATATTCATCTTTTGAAAGATATAGCTCCCTTCACAAAACCAGAATCCATGAAATTTATTAAAGTATTTCACTCTTTGAGCAATACCAGTGACACTCACAGCGATAGCTGCTAATTGTCCCTCACATAGAGAGTTGTTGCCAAATCAAATATTCTAGAATCCAAACTTTGAGTTCAGCCGTGCCATTTAATTTATCTGTGCTAAACATACTGCACTCTCAGAAGACCACAATTTTTCAACCTATCTGAAACTCAAAAATTGCATGTTGTGGGAATTTCACTCTAGAAATAGGCTATGAAGTGCCAGCAAAACCATTTATGGAGTCCTGCTATAGTCATTCATCCCATGCTTTGGTAGCAAATTTTATCAAGCGTCACAAACACAAAGAACATACATACGCATGTGTACATCTCTGTATACTTTTCATACACACACAAAGCTGCCAAACCTCAAAACTAGCACACAACATGACCAAAAATTTAAAAATTCAGTCATTAATACACCACACTGGGAAAACTGGCAGAAGAATTTCCACATGGTATATGTAAGTCTTCTTATAGTTTTGTAGTCAGAATTATTTCTTAATAATAAAAAAGTGTTTCCTTAACATAAGCCAGATCAAATTTGAGTAGGACCAAGGTAACTCTGAAACAAACCTGAAACATCTCTTGGCAGGAAAGTCTTAAAATGTCTTTCTGGACCTCCGCACATCTCAAGATTTGTTAAATTTTATTTTACTTACCAGGAAGAGGAGGATTTTTAGTAGCAGATACAGCTCTTCTTGCATGTCTGGAACCTTTTCTTCTTAGAATAGTAGAAGCTGATGTTGCTACTCTGTATTTATAATCTGCTTTAAACAAAATATGTTAGCATCTGCCCTGATTAAAAGGAAAGCTTGTAAACCCCTTATTATTAACACCTGTTGAACACCTTGGAAAGTGTTCAAAAAATCAGGGAGGTGTTGGAATAAGGTGATGAGGAAAACCAAGGGCCAGGTGATTTGTATTTTCCTGAATGGAATTTTCTAGAAAATCCATTCAGGTTTATCCCTTTCAAATTATTCCTTGCCTTTTTCTATACTGTGTACCTTCAACAAATGTTGAAAGGATATCAAAAAAAGTACATGTTTCAGTACAGGTTTGGACTCACACTGCTGACAGTGGAGTATCAAGGATGGGTGTACTGGCATCCTGGAAGCTGACAGATTCCTTGCTAGAGTGGGGTGTTCATCTTGAAAAGCACAGTCTGAGAGCAAGCTCCTCACCACTGATGAAGACAGAGCTGGATTGGGCACCTCTGGCTGTTCCTCAGCACCCAGTTCATAAATTCTGTCTTTTCTTCCTTCTGATGCTCTCTACACACTGTGCTCTCAGTGCATTTATTGCGGACGCTTGTGCAGCTGTTCTGCTCAGCCCTGTTCTGCTGTGACTGCAGTCCAGGGCTCAGCCAGCTTCTGGTGACAGGCTCACTCCAATTCTATGTAACAGAATTTATTTTTATCTTTTTCCTTTGAGAACACTAAGAAATTCATTCAGCTAAAATTATTCAGGTCATGATTTTTTTTTATGAATGGCCAGTGGAGACCTAAAATGCTGAAGCCCCAAGTGTACACTCTACAGTTAATGTCAGAGGAAGCTCTGGAAGTGTTCGTGAGGCAAAATTGGAAGAGAAGAGGCAAAACAATTAATTTCTAGTTTAGAGCCTTTGTCATGGATCAATTGAAACCTCCACCAAATTTATTTGGATATTTTATTTTATGCACTCATGAAAATAACTTAATGATTCAGAGAGTCTACCTAGCAGAATATCTTGCAAGGTCTCAAAAGGACATGAATAATTCCACATTTCTTGGCAGCTTTCACTGGTGTTCAGAAATTAAGAGAAAAACTACTAACTGAATTATGGCTGGAAAAATTCATAACAGCTGTTTTAGGGACATAGTAATGTTCTGCACTGTTCTTTGATCACCACTGAAAAAAATGAGTGTGTAGACTTGCAATGAAAGGTGGCATCTTAATATATACACATAAACCTTAAATTTTCTTTTTAATGTGCTTGTCTTTTTATCAGTAACATGATGATGTTGGTTATGATGTTATATATTATAAATTTAACTCATAAACCAACTTTTCCTCAATTAACAGAAAATGTATCCTCGAAGCAAGTAAGTAATTAGAAGCCTCAAAAGGGCATCTTTCCCTCCCTGCTTGTGTTCACGATGATTCTGAAAAACCTGAATTTAATAAAAAAGTGATAGAATAGAGGTAGTAAATCATTAATCCTCACTACTTACAGTTCTGTTTTAAAAATAGGATGCTATCACTCAAAGCACAGAAAATCAAAGACGTGACATTTATAAGTAGTTTTCAAATTACAAGTAAAAGTCCTTTAGATTAGAGCACTTAACAGCCTACTTATAAAGTCCTAATTTACACTTTGTGGGGTTTTTATATACATAAATTAGGTCTCAGAATTTGGTTCTAGCAATAAGCAAAATACCATATATTTTAAGAGAGATAATCTGGTAAGGAGTTCCTTTCTTTGGGGGGGGGGGGGGGGGGGGG
>VXAC01001425.1:60608-72865 GCA_013399225.1 Rhipidura dahli
CGGGGGGGGGGGGGGGCGGGGTAGGGGTACTATCGTCACATCTCAAGCTACTATTTTGCTTATTCGTTAGAAATATATGCATAAAGTATTTACATTATGCAAAAAATCACAGAAACGTTTTGAGCATGGGCACTCTTCGTCCTTCTGTTCAGTTATGATTAAAGCCAGACTCCTATTGCTCTTTCATTACAAAACTACCTGTGCATACAGTAAGGATGATGAGGGGAATGCGTTTGCCTTATCATTCATTTTACTGCCCCTGTGCCCAGGGTCTCCTTTCAGCACCTCTGACCTACAGGGGGAATGGACACCTGCCTGGGAACAGCAACTAAATGCTGGTTGTCTGCAGGCATTCTTCCCACTCCGGGCTGATGCACACAGAAAGTATCTGGATACTGCTGTGAAAAGCACCCAAGAGCTATTCCCTCAGGTAACAGCTTAAGTAATACTCTTTTCACAGTGATGAAAGGGAGTGTGCTCCTGGTACCACCTATCTCTGACTGGGGAAAAGAAACAAGGACCAGCAGCTGACAAACGGTCAGTTTTCTGCACGGTTTTTGTGCAGAGGACTTTACTTTGATTGCTCAAAGGTCTCAAGCTCAGGGTACTCCTACAATTTTATTCTTGTTTTATTCATTGTATATTGCTAGAAAAAAACCTATAAATCTGATTTCAGCCTGTATCCCAAGAGAATTGCTTAGGAAGAGCCTGCCTTGGCTGAAGGAATATTGTAGAAACAATTGTTTCAGTCTCTGAACTAATGGCAAGGTCTCTCATAGCAAAGTTCTAACCACTTGAAATAGTCAATAGTGATGGTTCAGAAATCACAGCAATGTTTTCTTTACTGAAATAATAGCAAAGTGATGAAATGTTATCTGGGCTTAATTCAGAACTGGGCTTAAGGAGGCACACCTTGGTTGCCCTGCATGGGATTACACCACCAATGAATTTGAATAGCCAGTTCGTAGGACAGACAGATGAGTGTATATCTCCTCATATCTATCCTGTAATTTTTCATGACTGTAACCTAAATAAAGCATTTTCAGGAAGGAAAGGATATTTCAATCCACTTATACTGGTCATTGGCATTTCTGCTTAAAACCTTCCACAATGTTTAACAGTAATTCTTTCATCTACTGAAATCAGTGTGAAACCAGAAATTCATATCACTGAGCCACCAAGCATCTGTCAAAAACCCCACATTTAATTTGCCATCAACAAGCTTGGATTTGCATCCACAATTTTTGCATCTACCAAAGAGGTGAGAGGTGATACCCTCAATCATCTGAGTACTTCAGTCAGTCTCTAAGAAGCTTTTACCATTTGACAATCAAAATATCAGTGTCTGAGCTACAGTAATAATCAACACTTTTGTTATTATAAATGAATGTATTTTTACTTCCATGGAAATTTAAATTAATGCAGATTAACATTTTGTTACTTACACTTTTGTTTATATTCTTGGACTATTTTGTAGATGACGATTGAAATAGTAAATACAAAAACTACTGAAATCATAGTCAGCCAAATGATCTTCGTCATACACATCGGATCTGTCCATAAAATGTACAAGAGAGAAAATTAAGCAGCAAATCACTGGCAGAGAAAAGCAGAACATTCCATCTTCGTAGATTTTTGGATTGTGCCTATCCCCACAGATAAAAACAAAACAACAAGAAAAAAGAGATTATGCCTTTTTCTTTCAGCTTTCTCTCTTTTTTTGATGTTAGGTTTCCTGTCTAGAATTTAGCTTAATTTTCACCTGTATTTATCTTCCCACAGCTGAAGGTGACTAAGTGAATGAAAGCTTTTCAACTCAGCCAATGAAAATGCTCCAAAGATCAACATTTATATTTAAGGTAGAACAAGGGTAATATATGTGACCACTGTCTGGATAAAGCATGGAAAGAATTGGTCCATGGTCCAATACTGGCCTGGCATTCTTAACCTCTTGGTTCATTTTCATATATGAGAAAAGGCAAGATTCTACATAAAGTAATTTTCTTATAAAAAAGGGAGGTAATGCCGCCAACAGGAGCCCTCTGGGGAATTCCTTTCACTAAAGTTGCCTCGAGGGAGAATCACATGGGACTGGATGCAAGAGGTAGGCTGCTCTTTCAGACAGCAGCTGCTGCAGAAATGCACCCATGTTCCACCGGGAATTAGTTCAGTAACTAGTACAAGATAGGACTGTATGTGACAAAGAAATGACAAGGAGAACTTTCCTCTCTTGTTGTTTGAATGGCCTTTCAAACTTCTTTGGCAGCTGCATGTTAATGCATACCTTAGCACTGTCAAATAACTGTTTTAAAAAACAGCTATGTTACTATGACTCATAAAAAACCAAATTACAGACTGTAGCCAAACCACTGTTTCCCTTTCCTAGACTTAGAACAGTATAATTAGACCTACTCTGACTTCCCTTGTATCTTCTCCATTGAGAGCTCATGAGGCAAATGCCAACAATCCCATGGCTCTCCCCTCCTAATTTAGAACTAAAAATATCTTTTTTTAGAGTAATCTAGGCTCCTTTTAAGCAGAGCACTCTACCCCATCTTGTAGTGGCTTGTATGACTTGAGTATCAGCCTTGCTTAGTAAAAGCCTTGAGCACCTCTTTAGTTTTGTTTTGAAGAGAAAAAAAGATATGTTATTAATTTTTGTTGCTAATATCAGATAACTACTACCCTGGTAAATAAGTATTAGTAAAGCATGGTTAGCTCATAGTATTGACACAAGTTAGCAGGGCAAGTTACAAATTATGCTCCTCTCGTGGCTAGATACACTTATTTAAAAAAAAAAAAAAAAAAAAAAAAAAAAAAAAAAGAAAGAAAAAACAAACCCCAGACAATCCTAAACTGCATTTTCTTCTGTAGGACTTTCCCTGGACTTATTTGACATAGATTAAGCCAGCTCTAAAAACCACTTTTTTTCCAGCAAAGATACAGCATAAAATGCATTTGCTGTGGAAAACCAAATGAATGTAATAATTCAGCAATTTCCAAATGACAAGTGTTGCATATAGACAGAACAGAAGCCCTGACCATGGTCAGGCAATCAGATAAAAAATTCCTGCAGCACAAAGAAAAATACAAGAAGCTGAAAGCTGTCCTCTGGGAAAACTAAGCTTAGTTCAGTGGAAGATTTAGCTTTTAAGGATACTATAGTAAGGCTGTATAGTAGGATGTTGCAGTACAGCATCAAGAATGGTCAAACCTGTCTCCTGGTTCTTCTACCACTGTAGTTAACAGGCATTTTAAAATTTAACTCCAAGACAACAGGGTTATGGCATTATCAGGAAAGGGAAAATTACATTTCCAAGTTTTGTCACATGCAATTTGTGAGTCTTTTGCTGCTAAGCAAAAAACAGTGTAAAGATATTTACTTTGTGTATTTCTTCTAGGGAAAAAAAAAAAAGGCCAGAGCTAAGCATGATTTTAATCAGTATAAAAATCATTAGTTGTCTAATAAAGATTGGTTTTTACTAAGGGATTTTCAAAATTGTATTCTCTTCTTGAGAAATATTTAAATATTTTCAAATGGTTGCTGAAAGCAGAGAACTACCTACTGGAGATTTTTTGCAAGATTATATGGTTTCTGTTTTGATTTCCATTCTGACTCAGCTTTGTAACTTACATTCCATGTAAGACTTCAGTTGCAGTGAAATATTCATGCAGTCATTTTGGTCTTCCATCATTGCTGCTAGACAAGAATGATTTAGCTGTTCTTTGGCTGCATTTCCTTCTCCAACTATAGAGCTGTTGATGTGGATTTCCATCAGGTAGTTAGTATTATACTCCACTTCTTTCTTGGAAATCATAGTGAAATTAAAATATTTACAAAAATGAGTAACATCTTCTCTTTTCACTTCAAGTGAGCCTTTTGCTTTTGGAAATAAAAATTAAAACAAAACTGTTATACAAGTGGTAGACCAAGAAGCAGCTCTCAAAAAGAAGAGTGAGTTCTCCATCTCATTTGCAAAAACATGCAGGTTTCTACATCACTGACTATGAAAAAAGATGGATAAATGTATACTGTGTAAAGTTATTTTGAACAGATCTGAAGAACATTGATTATCTGTACAAGATACATTTTCCCCTGCAAATTATAGCCCTTTTTTGCTTTACTATCACCTTTTTGTTGTTGTTTTTGTTGTCAGTTGTCAAAGGCAACAGGCAAAAATCAGGCCATGAAAAAGATAGAACCCAAGTAAAATCCATATGATGATAGAGATTTGAAGTGTCACATCATCTATCTGCTGTCATGCAGGAAGTCCTTGCTTCACTTCAAACCACACGAGCTGTGAGACTCGTGCTATGTTTACAAGAAACAGGTGAGACATTGTCAGAAGTATTAGAGTTGTACAGGTATAACTGAGATTAGAGGTTGTCCATGTATAACTTTTTATTTTTCATACTTGTTAAGACAGCTATTTTGGAAATAGAAAAATACGCAGATGGAAAATAACTGACTTTCTTATATTCAGGACTTGGCCTATTGCCCCTGTTGCTGACAATGTTAGAAAGAGGTACTGTCTTTCTCAAAGATTTCCAGATATTTGCAAGTATACATGGCACAGAAGCAATGTGCTGCTACTGATCTGAAAAGATACAGGTGTTGCTACCTCTCCTCTGTATTGCTGTACCATTCCTTAGTCAGTGATGCCTTCTATAAAACATGTAAGACCATTTCTGGTACTACACAGTTGTGGATAATGTAGACTACAAACACAAAAATAGTTATTTCTTACATAGTTACCATTGGAATAGTTGTCTACTGAATTAGTTCTTCAGGTACTTGCTCACAACCTATCTTCATAATACCACCAATCTACATGTAGAGTTCCAAAATTACATTTAAAAATAAGTTCAGCTTGAAAAAAACTGTCAGAAAGTGCAACTCCTTAGAAATAAATTAAGTAGTTTAGAAAGTACTTGCTACTAACATGTTTCACTGACAGCCAGGAATGAATGCCACTGAGAATCTGGCACAAAGTCTGTATTTTCTAGCCATGCAAAGAAAAGCTAATGTACACAGACTTGCAAAGACCTTAGAGAACCAGGAGCATACAATTTTCTTTAAAGTACCAAATAAAAAACATGTCTTTTATTTTGTAATTAGCTGCTTCAAAATTAAGTATTTGTCTCATCCTACTTACTTTTTTTAGCTATTGACCCTGATCCTTGATGATCAACATTTGCATCTCTCTTGGCTTCACACTCTGACTGTTGTTCTCTCCAGGATAATTGGCAAATACATGGAATATTTTGGACATTGGAATTATTTACAATGATCTTCAGCAACATAGTCTGGTTTTCTCTTCTTTGTTGCACTGATCTTTTGTAAGAATAGTTAAAAGTACAAAGTGGAAAAGTGGTGTTATTTGATGAACAGGTATCCATGCACAACACAATTACACTGTTAACTGTAAAAGAAAGAGTACTGTATTAGCCAGACAGTCATGGACAAGTATGTGCATAGAAGCATTATGTAGTAGATATTCCAACCATCCTACAATGAAATGCACTTTTTTTTTCTTGAGGGTTATGACAGGATGTTGAATGCATTATATGTAAGAGAAAGCAAGCACGGAGTCTTCCCACAATCTAGATGCTGGCTTTCATTTGCTGAATTACATTAAAACTCTTGGTATAGTAACTGGAATTTGTGATAGTATATAGTCACACTCCTGTTTCAAAGCTGCTCCAGTCTGACCATCCTTCAAAAGAAGAGAAAGCACATTTGTACTTCTTCAAAAGAAGAGAGAGCATGTTTAGAGAGGGAACTTAGCCCTGGAATGGTGCAGTTGCAACACTCCAGTGCAATTATGTTGTAAAGTAGCTATAATCAGAATGAAGGCTTTCTTTCCAAATGGCATTGAAACCACAGAGTGAAAATACACAGAAATGCTGCTGAATCCTCCAGCCACACCCTGCACATTCTCTTATATTCAGTCAACAAACACTGATTTTAATTATGACCATTGGGTTTGATATTCATACTCAAACTTCAGTATCAAAGCACTGTAGCTAGAGTACATTAATGCAGTTCTGGAGAGCAGCAACAACCACATAGTTATAAATGAGTGTGATTCTGTCTTCCACATTACAGTAGGGCTTTATCATGCAAATTTTTACTTGTGTTAACTTTGAACTACTTTTTCAGCATACAAAAAATCAAGAATAAAAACTTTGTGTGACCCCAACATTAATAATGTATTTACAAATAACCACTCCCAGAGTTGATGCAGCACTAACCTATAGTGTCTATGTTTCCAATTCTAGTAGTGCCCTTGCATCTCTATAAAGGGAAAATTTCTATCTAACTCCCATTATGAGCAACTGGAGGAATGTGCTCATAAATCCTTATGTATAGAGAGCAAAATACAGCCTTTAGTTGCTCCAGTGCTCAGCTGCAATCTGACCACTTTCAACGGGCCACCTGTGCTCACAGAGCAGCAGGCTGACCTCAGAAATAGTTCACTCAGGGATTCCTGACAGGGTACAGAAATAAAATCCAAACTCCTGTGCCAAAGTCAGTTATCTTCCCTTTACTAACAGTACATCAGATAGTCATAAACTCCTTAAAAAACATAATAAATTGAAATGTAAAACACACAGGTAAAAAAACCTTCATTTTGATACAAAGAGGAAAAATATCAGACAAAATTTAGGGCTTGATCTTTCCCAGAGACAAGACAAAGTATTTTCCTCAAAATGATTACAATCTGACCCACACAGCAGGTCATGCAGCAGGCTTCTGGGATCAAATTCTTTCACCTGAAAGAGGCATTTTGTGTAGAACTTGTCTGTGGAGATGAGCCAGGAGCAAAAATTGAATGCTTAGTCTGCTCTCATGGCAAGCCATGGCATCTGGGCAACCAGTCTAAAATCACTGCTACAGCTTTCAAGGGCAACTAATCATAATTCCCAAACATGGAAGGCATGTTATCTGAGTGGAGAAGGTGTGAATGTTGTCGAGGTTGGGAGGGTGCTTACCATCCTCTTGGAAGATCTCTCCTGAGAAAGCCAATCAAATTACAATCTAGCATAAACAAGATTTTTCTTTTTTTCCATGTCACAGGACTGTGGTCTTTCTAAGGAGGAATACAGATTGTTGAACACTCAAAGAAGTGTTGCAGCAACACTACACTTTCCCAGTAGATTACATGGCAGACAGAGAGCCATACCATACCCGTAAGAGGCTTGCTCCTTACCACAGGACTGGGAAGCACCCTCCCAAATGTAAACATCACTCTAGAAATGTGGAAAGGCTTTTGTGAAATCTGAACACAAGCAGCCTGAGTAGTAAAGAGGATTGCTGAGATGAAACCGTGCAAAGTAACTCTAGGAAACTGTTTTATATTCAAAGACTTGCAACCACATGCTTAATGTTAACAGGTTCTGTGATTATTAAATTCTTCTATTAAACCTCTATTTACAGGGTGGTTTTTCATATAAAATCCAAATCCATTAAAATGAAATTATTCACAGGGAAGATAAAATTTTGTAAAAAACTTGCTTCCCGTTAAGAAAATCACAAATATTTCACTTTGCATGGGCTCAACTCTTTTTCATTTGATCTGTGGTATTCTGTTTTGAATCAGAGAAGCAGTGTATACAGTTGAATTTTTTATCACTTCCTTATGGAAGCTGTAGTCACCACATAATCTTACAGAGATAAAAGACCTACGGTGCAAGTTGGGGAACACACAACTGATTGATTAAAGGAGATACACTCCATCAAGTAGCAGGACCCAAGGGATTAGACTGGGATTGAAAGCATCAGACTCCAAAAGGACAACCTCCTACTCTAAATCAGTGTCATTTAAAGGTTCAGTGACTCGTAACTGAACAAGTGGGTTGCTTTACAAGTGTAAAGGAAACCTTTCACTTCTGGTAATGCTGAACTGTATTCTTCTGAAAAAAAAAATAAAGGCCTGTTTTTTGCAAGTTGATTTCCCCCTAAATTCCTGTTTAATGAGAAATTTCCATTTTTATTCCCTCTCCTGAATGAAAGTAAATGCTGGAATTTCCCCTGGGATAAGACATCCAGGAATCAGGAGCTTTCTGCCATTCATTTAGGAACCGCTCATGGAGGAAGAGCCAGTGATTATATCTCACATCTCAAAGATTTCCAACACACTGTCTGCTGAAGCCGCATGGTGTAACCAGCAATTTGAAACATCTACAAAAAATTCTGTACATTTTAGGTTTGTCACAAAATCTGAAATAAAACCAGGTTTCGACAGAAGGTTTTTGATGAACCAGAGACCCAAAATCCTGAGAGATTTTGAATAAATCGTTCAACATATTTACTTTCTAATGTAATTCAGACATCATTACACAGACTGTTACATAGTCATCTAGTTTCTAAAACATCCAAAATGCATCAATAATTCTAATTTTCCAAGTACAAATCTGTGCTGCTCCAACTATAATTCTATTCAGCTCATATATTTCACATTCTTATTTTAGACATGCTTTGATTAAGACAAAATTGCAGTGATGACACTATTGCAGCCTAAAGCATGGCAAATAAGAGCAATCTAAAAAAATTATCATGGAAAAATGTAATTGACAGCTTTTGTTTGACACTAAGGTTAATGTTTTCTTCTGATAATAGTCATGTAATTGTTTATTTGCATAATCTGTGCTACAAATACTTTGTTTACTCTTGCATGGAGGTAAATCATTAATTATTCCAACATCTTAAACTGAATGATCAATGTTATGTCATAAAACTTATGACAGCTTACCAAGTTTGTTCATTTGTAGACTATAAAAATCTATATGTTGTATTCTAATAACTGATATGTCCATTCTTTATGGTTAATTTAAAAAAAAGTATAAGTAACCTAATCCAGATATTTTGATACTAATTTTTTTCAGAAAAAAAATGTGCTTCATAAAGAAATTATGTTATGATGCCTAAGAATATACTCTTTGTCAAAGAGATGGTTATTATTATAATATTTATTTATTTAAAAGCTGTTTTAGGAATGGATGTGACAAAACTATTTTAAAATTAATTCACTCATGGCCTTTTAAAAAAGCACTGAATTAATAATTTGCACACATACACACTTTGCATTTATCCTAAATCCAGTATCAGCCTTTAGGGTTACAAAGAAGTATTTGGCATTTATGCTACAAGATTTTCTTTAATCAGATACATCTATTTCACTCTACTTTTTGTCAGGTTACCACTGCACATCTCTTCCACAGACAGCATTTCACTACCCAATAGTAACTGTACAAAGTTTTACAGCATTTAAGTAAAAAAACTTCTAAAAAGTTATTTTTGAAGACATGAGCACCTGCTATAAAAGAACATAAAAGAACTTTCTTCATGATGAAGGCAGTAAAAATACAGTTGCATGGAAATAGTTACCAAATATTTTGCAGTGTATGTAAATTGATGAAAAACTGCTTTCAGATTACCATATAAAATTAGGTCTTTTGGTTAAAAATCTAGCAAAAAGAGTCTATATCTTTTGCAAAGTCCAAATAAGTGCAGCATCCTAACCATTGCTTTTAGGAAAGCACGTGCAAACTTTTCAGTTGCAGACTTCAGAATAAATCAAAGGTTATTTTAAAAGCTGATTACTCACCTTCATGGATTTTGAAAAAATCAGGTAAACACAATATAAACACGATAATTATTCCTAGTGCTAATCTGAAGACTACTGGTTTTCTCAAAGGCAAGCACATGTCACTGAAGCACTTCCACCTAGCGTAGTGGTGGTAACTTCCTTCCTGGTTTAGCTTTTAACTTAGTGCAGACATCATGCAAAATAACATCTATTCATTTCCTTTTCTTATCATGACTTTTCTTTTTACTTCTCACTACATTAATTTGTAGAAAGCCACATTCTGTTCTTACACGGGCATAGATGATGATGATTCATTCAAATATGCTGAAGATAAAATTCATGTACCACAATGAAATTAAGAAAAAAAAAAAGAAACTATTTTATACCTTTGTGGTAGTTTTGCTTTAAGAACCCCCTAATAACCACTTTCATATACCTGCTGAACAGTAAATCAATTATCTTTGTGAAGGAATTTTGTTCTCATTTGGCCCAGAAGATTTTTTAAAAATGAGTCAGACCGTCATTATAAAAATTAGTCAGACCCACATGAGTCAGTTATGGGGATTTTATTGTTTTATTTATACACATTTGCATGGGGCTAGGTGGAAGATAATGTTGTACAATAGGGGAGCTTCCAGACTTTAACAGACCATGTATTTGGTCTTTGCACTCTAAAGTCCTTGATCTGGCAGTCAGTAATATACTTAGTACAATGAACTGAGGATGAGTTGTTCATATTACCATTGCTGCTGAATTCTTAAAAGATGACAGATGTGTTGCCAATCTGTCGAGTGCCTTCAGTTTGCATTTTACTATTCTTTACATCACAAGAAGACTGGATAGACCCATTGCTATTTCTATACATTACAGTCACAATTTTTCAGCTAAACTTTCCAGTTAAAAGTGAAGTATTTAGTTTTGACAAGCACCATGATATTCTATAAATTTTTCTTATAGATGAGACTGCAAAGAACATTTCTGAAATATTCTGAATAAAAGTATTCTGAATAATGCATATGTAAGAACAAACTTGACTGAAATATAGAGTAATACGCTATAAAGGATTTCATTAATTCAGAGAGCTGTCTTCTGAAGTATTTTTCCCACAAGCCATTAAATATTGAGTACTACCCAAATGAAATAATACTGTTGAAATTAAAATAAAAAAATGCCCTACGAACTCATAATGCTCTTCTTGTCATCTAGTTATCTCAGACAATGAGTAAGGCAAGTGGAAGCAAATACAGAATTCATTTTATAGAAAGAGTCTTAATGAAGCTGAAGTGAATATAAATTTATTAAAATGATATTTTAAATGTGGCATCTTTCTGCAATGAAAGCAATTAAATCAAAGCAAAATGAACTCTGATTTTTTGACAGTATGGTATAATAGAAGCAATAGTATACCAAAAAATCATAGGTATGAGTTTAAAAGGAAAACGTTATGCAATTATATGTCATTCATTAGCATTGCCCCTTAAGTATCTTCTGTATCAGTGTATAAATGGACTTATATTTTCCTGCTTTCAGTGTTATATGGTGTTCACACATCCCATCTGCCCAGAATGAATGGAGAAAATACTGAGAAACAGCAGGAGGACTTTTCAAGTACTATGTGTATCTGTCTCTTTCCGATACAGACTATCACCACTGATGGTGGTGCCCAAGGTCAGAATAGACATTGCCCTGTAGGATTCCACCCAAGCTTAGGCTGATACAGTATTAACCTGTGGAATATGTTGAGCTTCAGATTCTACAGAAAGGGGCTTCCAAGAACTCTGCAGTCAGCAGATGAAGAATATCTATTTTAGGGCTATTGGGATGGCAGAATTTAGTTTCATTTCTGAGTTCAGGGTGCCCATGTGTGATTTGTTTGCACATCCCCCAGGGACACTACCCTTGGCAGTTCTGCATACATATGTGTGTGTGTGTGTGTGTGTGTGTGTGTGTGTGTGTGAACAGGCTGAATCCTGTGTGTGTGTGGCCTGGCCACACACCGACCTAGAAAACATGAGCTTTCTTTCCTGGGCACAAGCTTCCCTCCACCTAGCTAGTAATTTTTACCGGTCTGGAACGACTAGCATCTTTGAAAAGCCATCCATCAGTCAAGTTTCGTTAAAACCAGCTCAGTCATTTAACGCCAGCCGGGATGAGAACTGTCAGAGAGGCGAAGCGCACAGCCACGCAGGCCGTATTTCTGTGCAGAGCAAGGCACAGCAAGCGCTCTGTACCTCATTACTGCAGCAAACCTGCACCGCCACGCCTCAGCAATGGCCTCCTGAACCCTTAAATCAGTTTTAGCAGCTGGAGGTGCATCTGGCTGTCACACAGTCTATTAATTTGGAAAATTATTTAACCTCTGGATGGCAGCGGTCACTGGTAAGTCGTTGCGTGACGAGGGCAGGAGAGGCTGCGTGTGTTTGCACATGAGGTGGTGAGGACCGGCTGCCTCAGCATCGAATACAGGGTCCTGAGAGGAGGCGAAAGGCTGTGGTGTGTATTGCTACGGCTTTAGTTCTCCCAAATGGGGCAGCGGAACGCTACGGAAACGTTTGGGTTTGTGCTGTTGGAGAAGAAAGGCAAAGACCCCGGGACAGGAAGAGGCCGACACCGCCGCCTCTGCCTCCTCCCCTGCCCCGCCGGCAGGGGGCGCGCGGCAGGGCG
>VXAC01001425.1:73089-86610 GCA_013399225.1 Rhipidura dahli
TCCGGTCCCGCCGAGACGGGCAGCCCCTGTGGCTGGCTCGGTTCAAAGCGGTCGTAACAGAGATCTGGTAGAAGTACGTTAACACAGCTCTAGGGGACTTGCCCCCATGTCTCGTAGCATTTACCGTCACAGTATGAAATAGTGGAAAACAATTTTCTTAAAAAATTTGAGACTGGTCAAATAGATTAGAGCAGCGACTGACTGCAAACTCACTACATGGAGAGCGGCGTTATTACACGGGGAACAAAAAGGAGTGTAAGTGTTGAACATCAAACAGCTGCTGATTACATATATTACTGGTTTATATTTTTCCTTAAAGCGCTTTCGTGGCTCAGGGCTTTGAGCTCGGACTGGTTGAGCTGCGTGAGCAGCGGGGCAGCCCAGCTGAAGCCCAGCCACCCAAGGCTCGTGGTCGGCTGTTTTGGGCAGTAATGTCAGAACAGTAAAAAGGGAAGGCTGGGCTCTGTACCTTTCTTTTTCTTAAAAGTCGATGATGAAATTACATGAGCTAGACTCCAAATACAGACATCTTTTGAAGAAAAAGGTGTTACTCAGGTCTTCTACGAGCATGAACAGGAATAAAAATTTGAACTCATGGTAATGTTGGTGTAGCTTTTCTATCTAGATAAACTATGTATTGTATGGGTGGATCCTCTTTAAAAAGAGATCACACAATGTGTTTTCATGAGCGGTTCATCACTTTTGCCAGAAACAATCTGATGGCTTCTCATAAAGGCATTTTTGCCTGGGAATTCCCAGAGGCATATGTGGATTAATATTTAAAAAAAAAAAAAAAAAAAAAGGAAAGAAAAAAGCACCTTGTTCCTGGACTTCTTAACTTCATAGGTGCATTCCTCATAGGGCAGATTATATTCCCATTTTATGTTTTTCCCTTATCCCCCTTGCTGAGCAATGCTAGGGGGCATAAAACAGGCTAAAACCAAAATAATAATAATAAATAATAACCCTAATCTGAGTCAAGTAGTGTTTTCCTCTGCCATGTGTCAACTTCACTGAACGATCCAACCCTCAGTCATGTCCTTTGGATGGGCAGATCCACTACCAAAGGCAGCATGTTTACACCATGGCAGTAGATAAACACATTGTGTTTCACAGAAATGCAATAACTGCTAATTTAAAATAGAAAAGAATTTGAGTGAGGATGAAGAAAATCTTCCATTAGACGATTGTGGTCAAACAGTAGTTGCAAGCTGTTGCTAACACTGACAATTCATATTGGTGGACTTGTTCCAACTTTCTGGATTTTGTATCACCCATGCTTTGAAAAAGATTATTCTTTGCTTATGTTTATGTCTTGTGGTTTGGTTGATATAATTCAGTGTTTCATGGTACGGTAAAGAGGATTACCTAATCAGATATAACATGACCCAATAATGAACATTTCTACAGCTCTTAAGAAATTATGGTATGATTTTACATTTCCCTTACAAAATTCTTACAGTTTCCTCTTTCCATAGCAGTTAAATTGCTTTTCCTTACGGCAGTGTTACCACGTAGAAAAATGCAGTAGTTACAAACCTGATTATCCACTGTTTGCTTTTTTTGCATAAGAATAGAATCTTTCATTCAAAGTTGCCAGCAAGGCAATGCTGACTGCAGACACATGTATTATTTGGCTGTGTGGCCTTAAAAACCAGCCATATGGGAGAGATGAGGTTATGTGCTCCAGGTGCAAGAATGAGGTGGTATTACCCTTCAGAGACTTGGAAGGTTCCTGAAGCTAGTAAGAAAGATCAGACCATGACATATTAGGTGTCACATTATGCATGCAGGTATCATGTAAGGCTACTTTCTTTCACTTCAAAGTGCATATAGTAATTTGTTTGGTGCCAAGCCAAAAGTAGACACATACTATTTCAGCAGGCTAGATTTTATGAGTAGAGTCTAACTTTGGTAAGAAAATTTTTAGTGGCCTGTAAATAGGTAAGGATTGAGAACCACTGTAACAGTAAGTGTGAATTTTTATAGAGCCGCTCCATTTCGGGAAGCATGTTTAGTGCTGGTACTTGGCTTTACTCACCAATACAGTCAGTGTTATTCTTTGGCACCAGTGTTCAGCTTAAGTGCTTCATTTGGTAGATCAGTTCTTCACTGTTTTTCCCTTCAGGGAAAGGAATCAAAGAAAAGGGTGACAGTGGACTAAAGTTAATTTTTTTTTCAAGAGATACTGTCTGTAATCCAGTATTTCTTGAGAGTTTATGCATTCACATTTGATATTAATTTCTCTTCTTTTTGGTGAGTCTTTGTTGATGGGTATGTTACTTGAGGTTGTGGAAGGAACTAAGGTGACAGTGGTTCGGTGACACACTTTTAGCATCTTCCTATCAGCAAGTGTAGGAATCCCGACACAAATTGAAAGCAGTCCTATCTGAACAGAGTAGGGAATCTGCTTTTGAGATTATTCTATTTTTTTTCCTCCCCTCCAGTGGGTGGTTCTTACTTGTTTGTACTGTTATTTTTCTGCCTCTAGATTTTCTTCTGCTACCTCACTTTTTTTGAAAAGAGGAAGACAAATGGAACTACATGATTCTTTGAACAACTAGAGATGATTCTGGTGTTGTAGGTAAGTATTGTATTTACTCACTTCTAACAGTAAGTTATGCCACAAGGAATGTGGTTTTAGCCCACAGGGATACAGAGTCTTCCCTACACCTGGAATGTCATCCTTATTTTTGTCTTATATAACACATCTTGTAAGGGCTTCTTTCTGGCAAGTGTGTGTAAGCAGGAATGACTGCTCTTGTGGGCCTCACATGCTAGTGTTTGGGCCATTTTTATGTGATTTTGTCACTTTTGCTCTTTTTCAAAGTCTGCTGTATAGAACACTGTCAGCATTATTGTAAAGCTCAATTTTGATCTTTTCAAAATGCATGAGAAGCCTTTGAATCTTTTAATCATTATAGGAAAACCAGGAAAATTGATACTGAGGCTGTTAGGGAAAATACTACTTTATAGAAATTCTTATATAAAAAGGCCCACCAAATGCACAATCAAATCTCATTACTCAGATAATACTGACTGGGTTTCACTTTATTTCATTTTTTTAGTAGGAAAGTAGTAAGACTGTTCTAAGCAAAAGTAATTTTCAAAGGGAATAGCTTTGACATTTGTACAAAGCAAAAGGACAAAAGAATGCAGGAAACATGAATACATGCAAGAATCTAGCTTTATGTGAACTCTGTAAAAAGTAAAATACTGCTGAAAAAAAAGTGCTAAGGGTGACAAAAGCAATCCAATTAATTTAGAAATACTAGGTTATACTAAAGTGAAAAAATCTGTTTTCTTGACTGTGAGATCTCTCTGCTTTAGGATTGTTTATAAATTCCTTTAGAATTTACTCATGTGATACAAATATGGAAGAGAGATAGTCTTTCTCCCTGTTCATGTTAAGATAGGTCACACTGTTTCCCTCCTCAGTGAATCCATATCCTTGTAGGTATCTTCCACGAGAGATGACATCAACCCTTTCCTGAGATTTAGAAATTATTAGAACTGGTAAGATTCCTCAGAAATTACTTTGTGAATAGACTTCGTATTTTCACTGCTTGCAGTAGTTCAAAATGTGGTAGCTCCACCTACCAAAATAGCTAACCTCCTCCAGACTGTCAGAATTTGTGCAGGCTTGACCTACAGTGGTCATGAAAGTTAAAAGGGATTTGAAGCAAATGCCAGAATGTACTCCAAAGAGAAGGAACTGAAAAGGTTGATCACTATGGGATATATCTTTATTCCCATCTTACTGCAAGGTAGAATGACTAATTATCAAGCAGAGCTGCTGATTATTAATCATGTCTTATGGGCTTTGCTGGCATTTTTCCAGAGGACAAATTTCTGTAAAGTTGAATATTGATTTCAATCTGTTCAGAGGATTACTTTGCCAATTAATTACCTCTTCCGGCAATTCTAAGTGCAACTGATGTTAAAAATCCTGATGTCTTCCGTAACAACAGGATATAGTTCAAAGAAAAATTTTTGAGTAGGAGCTTGGATTCTTCCAAGAGCATCCATCAGGTTTTCAGAGTTAATGGAAAACTGTTTATAAAATTGTACAGGTTGTTTTTGTAAAACAGTGAAATTTAAGTTAGAGTGAGTACTGGCCCAATTTCTTTGAAAATGTGTGTGGATACCCTTGTCTCACTGTCTTAGCTGATGCTTTTGTCAAAATAGCAAATATACATTGTATTGACTCTATGGGAAAGAACTTAATAAGACACAATGATGATATGATCTGTCTAGAACAGATTTGAGTTGATTTGGGTGGAATTAGTATCATTCATTACAAATAAAAAAGTTCACACTGTTCTTTGACTTACTGTAGCCTTGATTTCAGAACCAACAGAACTTGTCAAAATGAGGCTGAAGTATAGCCTTAAAACAGATTAAATATTTACAGCACCTGGCTGTGTCATATGATACATATTCACTGTGTAGAGTAAGACAAGACTCAAGTCCACAGAAGTTTACTAACCTGAACTATAGAGAATACAAATAGTCATATGGCTGAATTAGCAAATTAGTTAAAAGTTTACAAGCAGTGTGTATGTGGTGAGAAGGTGTAGAAGTTCATAGGAAGATGAGATTTTTATCAGTGGTTTTGATGATTGAATTGTTTGCAAGCAAGGTCTTACTTGTTACCAGAGAAGATGGTTTATGTTGACTTTTGCACAAATAAGCTGTTAGCCTGACATTTGCTGTGAAGCATTATACCTTGGTTATCCATATGCATTTATCTGGTAGATATTCTAAAATGTATTCTAATATTCTAAAAATAAATACTTTTGAATATTAAATAATCACTTTATCCTTGCCAAAGATGAAATCAAAGTTTAAATTTTGGTCTTCTACGTGCAGTGTGGGAAATTTTATTTTTGAATGTGAATGTAATCACAAGCTTTTGCATTCAAACTATAATGAGAGCATAAAGTACGTGGGGCATTTCATAATGTTATCATAACTTGATATGCCTTAGCAAGATCTTCACCAAGCATCATAGCATTTTAAACTTGGAAGTATTTTTCAAGGAAATAAAATAATTAACTGGAATTAGTCTATGAGTTTATAAACATGTGGGCAGATCAAGTGATAAGTAATAGAACTTCACTTTGTAACTTCTCTCATTTCCTGATTGTTTTTGTAATTAACAAATACAAACTTAAGTTGCACCTTTGCATAAGAAATTGTCTGATGGTTCAACCAAAGAACAGTTGTATGTAAACCAGGTTAAGTGACAGTTTCAGTGAATATTCAAACATCATTGTTGTTTGAAAACTTACAAGCTCAATGAATGAAAAATAATTTTTACAAATACTGAAAGCTAAGTAAAGAATTTTTAAAACTTTGAACTGATGGAGAAGATAGATGGACAAATGATTGCAGACCATCTAAATCTGAGATCTACATGCAGTAGTACAACATATAGTTTTGTATTTCTTTTAAGAAATGGCCAGAGTTTATGTGAGTAAGTGGAAAAAAAACCACATGCTAAGCAAATAAGTAAATTTTTTTATCAATTATGCTTTCTCCTTCTGACAGTTTAGCAATCTGGATTCAAGATGTTTCCCTTTTTTAAGCATGTTACTGCAGTAATGGACCTCATGCCCCTGGGAGTGCCAACAATATCCCATGTTCTTTCTAGTACTTTATTTATATTGCTGGTGTCCAGTTCTTGCTCTCTGTGCAGAGCAGGAAACATTTAAGGATTCCTTTAAAACCAGGGGTAAGGCTACTAAGATAGGATCAGTGTGCTGTTTAGGATAGCTGAACAGTTAACTCTGCAAATAATTCAGTGATTTAAAGCTTAAATAGGTGGTCAGATACCTGCAATTGTTGCCTCTATCCTTAAGCTCATTTCAGTTTTACACAACCATGGGAAGGGTAGGAGCTCAGAGCTGTGTTTGAACAATCAATCAGCTTTTGTGTTGATTTCTGTTCTACTTTGTTTATAAATCCTAGGCTTGGGTGATACATGTAGCCACCCAGGCTAAGGAAGTTGTGCATACTCGGAAGCAAAGGATAGGCAGCTTGTGAGTCTGTAAGTTCCCCAGGCCAGTTTGGTTTATGTCTTGTGGTTTAGTCAGTTCTTCCCTAATAACATTGCTGTCTACTTGCCAATTTCAGTCAAAGTCTGACAGAACAGAGCCCTTGTTGCATTTAAATAACTGAAAGGTTTTGAAAATACAGGTAGGTAGGGAAGGCTAAATAAGCGATACCATTTGACCTGCCAGCTGATGAGCATGTTCTTGGCCTGAATGTGACAAAGAATTTGCTTGTCCTGCCTGTTCTGGTACTTGGTAGGGATACATGTGGAATAAGGGAGACTACATGAGATGAAACATGCAGAAGAATTGTAGTTATTGTCAGAAGAGCTTGTAAAATAAATTGTAGAGGGGAATCTGAGATTACTTTCACAGGAAACTGTGGAGACAGAATAAAGAACCTAAGGAACCAGTTTTCTGTTTGTGGTTAGGAATACATGGTGACTTGATGCATAGTGTAACCTAAGATTTAATAGTATCCAAGTGTAGAATTAAAAGATATTTTTCCTTATGTGCCTCAGATACATACTATTTTAAGCAACATTGATCCAGGCAGAAGGCTAGTTTTCTTTTAGAATGAAGAGGATAGTTAAATATATTGTGATTTGTTCTGCATTTTTTTTCCTGATAATACTTCCTTGAGCCAAATCACTAGAAAATCAATGGAAGTCTTTAGTTAACATCTCCAGTTTAAGCGTCTTGCTTTTACAACTTTGTGAAGCTTATTGTAGCACAAAAAAATCTATCTTCAAGTTACAGTGCTTGTAATAAAAGGCATTGTATTCTATCCTCAAGTGGGGTCACCAAGAGCAACTTGCCCAGGACCATGTCCAGACAGCTTTTGAATATCTCTAAGGGTATCCACAACCTGTCTGGGCAGCCTGTAGTCAGTTATCTTCACAGTGAAAAGGTTTTTCCTCATGTTGAGATGTTGCATTTTAGCTGTTGCCTATTGACTCTTGTCCTGTCACTGGACATCCCTGAAAGAGCCTTGGCTCCATTTTCTTTGAACCTTCCTTTCTCATTTGTGCCCTTTGATGAAACCCCCCTGAGTCTTCTCTAGGCTAAACAGTCCCATCTCTCTCAGACTTTTATCAGGCAGAAATGCTCCAGGCCCTTCATCATTTTAATGAACCTTCTTTGCAATCCCTCTCCAGTATGGCCATATATCTCCCATACTGCTGAGTAGAGGGGCAGGATCACTGCCTTGACTTGCTGGCAGCACTCCTAATGCAGGCCAGGGTGCCATTAGCCTTCTTTGCTGCCAAGGGCACACTACTGGTTCATGTGCAGCTTGGTGACCACCAGGTCCTTTCCTGCAAGTTGCTTTCCTGCTATGTGGCCCACAGTGTGGGACTGTTCCTTTTCTAGGTGCAGGATTTTACACTTCCCTTTGTTGAACTTCATCAAGTTCTGAAGACTAATATTGCTATTAAAGACAGAGGGCATTCAGTACCTCAGTCTGTTCCACATCCCACGTCCCCAGGGCCCTGCCCCATTCAGCAGCAGGCCCATGTTTTCCCTAGACTTGGTTTTGTTATCTGTGTACCTACACAAGTCCTTTATGTTACCTGTGATGTCCCTTCTGAGATTCATCTCCAGGTGGGCAAATGGTGGTAGAAATCTTTATTTTGAAAGGACTTTTGTGAGAAGTTCTGTTTGACATCCGCAATGTTATGCACAATTGGGTCCTTAAAATGTCGTAAGTGCAATATTGATTCTTAAAATAAAAGTTGTTTTTCCTATTTGAGACATTATGATTCTCATAAACATTAATCTTGATACTTATAAACTTTGATATGATTCTTATAAGCATTCTGCCTTTTAGTGTGATGATTGTTGGTTTTATGCTTTGATCATGTGTGCTGCCTTTCTGTGAACCTTGTTTTCTGCAACACTACTTTTGAGTTGCAGTGATCAACTGCACACAAGGAATTCCAGATCAGATCACACCATTTGTTTTATAAATATGTAATAAGACATTATATCCTCATATATTACGGGGTGGGCTTTACTGAAGCTGTTAATTAAACAGAAATCCTCACTGAGAGAAATTAGTTTATTGAGGTGTCTTTTGGTATTAAATGATTCATTTAGAATGCTCAAGTCTCTGTCTTGAAACGCTTTGCTTCAGCTGCTGTGGCATTGCGTAGCTTGACATTTAAACGCAGTGTAAACTTTTCACCCACAGACCTCTATGTCTTTCTCTCAGAAGTTTGTGTAGTCTGGCATGGAGCACTATGTTGCATTACCTAATCACTTGCAAATCTGCTTCTTCACTGTTCTTTTAATGTGCCATAACCTGGTAGATTTTTATATGGTGTCTAATGTAGAACTGTGAATATCTGACAATGTTGGTAGTGTTGTCCTTTATCCATTTTTCTGTGAGTTTTTGAGAAAATGTGAATCATTCATGGTGAAATAAGACTGCTGCTCTCTTGAAAAAATGTAAAATATTGTCTTTAGTTTGCTAGCAGATTTGCCTACAAAAGGAAACTATGTCCTTGTTATTTTGTTTTGATTTGCCTCAATCTTTCAATATGTCCTCTATGGTCTTTTGTAACTTTATTAGGCAATACCTTCCTAAACTGGTTTGAAAGAATGGCTTTACTTTCAGCAGGACTTCTTTAAATGTATCCAGTACAGTGTTTTTGTCACCACTCTTCCTTAACAGTAACATTTCTAAAGGAGATTATTTGTGATGGACTATTACTCTCTCAGATTACTGTCTCTACTTTGTTTCTATTAGAATTGTTGCTACCAGTATTCCTGGAGTATATGAACTGGGAATCCAGTACCTTTTGGTACAGAAAACTGGTTCTGTGTTTTGAGAGACTGGCCCTTCACAGTGTTGTCCATTTTGTATTACAATGGAGTTTTAACTTAAAAAACACATCTGACCTGATGGACTTGGAGTGCAAATTTTTTAAGAGTGAATAAGCTTACTGTGCTGTTTACTTAGGAATAGCTCCATGCTATGGATTTGCCTGTAGATGGTGCAGCCCCTGATAATGCTTTGGTATTAATTGAATAAAGCAATGTTAATGTTTTAAAGAAATGGAAATGTCTTGGATCACTACTTCTGTTGTGTGTGAGCCAGTATGATATTTGAGCTTGGATGCAACAGTGTATTCTTGTATTACATGTGGAAATCTCTCTTGTTCCCCCCCCCGCCCCACCCTTAGCTGAATAAAATAAACAGCAAACCAGGCTGTTGTTCTGTACAGGTCTTTTCATGCCATTGTTAAGCTGACTGCTCCAAAGCCGGTGTTTCAAGGGAAATGTACAATGCAAAGTGGCAGAAAGTTGCAATGAAGTACCAGTAATTTGGCTACAGCTCACTTCTGCCAGTCAGAACAATGAATTTAAGTACATAAAGTCAGTAGCTGTAGGATGTTTCCATCTCTTTCTCCTGGGTGAATTGTGCGGTAGCTGCTGATGTAAGGTACTTTTCACATAACCGTGAAAAAGAAGTGTTTGCATTTATATAAAACTTTGGGATAGGAAGTGATTATTGTTTTATAGACTCATGAAGCATTAATATAGCAATCTTCCTGAAGTCCTTGTTGACCTATTTCTGTAACTTTGTGTCTGGAACACAGGAATAGAGAAGAAAAAAGAAAGTGAATATTTAACACTTCTAACATAAGCGTAGTTATAAGAATTGCCATTTGAAGTCTATCTATAGCAGTTTTCTTTGAACAGTTTTTCTAATGCCTCAAATGAATATTTTAAAGTTTGAAAATTCCATTTTAAAAAGTGCTAAATTTTGAATGGCTTTTAATGCTGTAAGTATTTGATTAATTGATGAACATCTTATGGCCAGTGAACCTTTCTTATGTTTTTCAAATACGCATCTAAAACATTAAACTAAATCACTAAACATTGACAATATCACTTTTTCACATCTTAATGAGTCTATTTATGGCTAAAAATTATCTTTTTGTATTCAATGCTTTTGTTAAGCAGTGTTTTTTTCAAGAGAAAAACAACTCTTGTAGTCACAACAAAGACTTTATGTAATTATTTTGACATTTACATTCTTAATTGGCACTTAAAAGGATCATTAATATCTTCTCAGGACTAGCTGAGCTTTTATGGCCCCTTTTAAAATCCATTTGACACACTAAATACCTTGAAAATATTGTATCTGAATTGCCTTGACGTTGAGTGGTGAAAGGTTTTGGAGCCAAATCATAGTAGTGACAGGAAAAATGTTACCATGAAAAGTAGTGTTGAGATTTAAATCTTAAAAGTGCCTCAAAAAAGTATTCCATAAACATGTTTATTCATTTGAAAACCTGATTAATTTCCTTTAGCAAGAAAAAGGAAAAATCATAATGAACAGAAGCAGTCGGCCTTATTATTTAAATAATAATATTTCCATATTTCCCAGTGATACACTCTAAATATAAAGTATACCTTCCCTCAAAATGTTCAGTAGAAATATCTTAGGACTAATTGTTTGAATTTTAACTAGTTATGCTGGATTGCAATCTTTCTTTAACAGTTTTATGAACAAACATAGAGTATCAGAGAATGTTGGAGTAGTAAATTTTTTGGTTAGTAAAAAAACCCCGATTTTTTATCTCTGTGTAGATAAACTGAAGATTTTGAAAAGAGCAATTTCTAAAGCGGTCATGCTATGTTCTTGGTGTTACCCATTTACACAGTTGCAAACATACAGCATTTATTTAGATGTTTCTTTTTGTTCACAAGCCAGAATCTGTGAAACTGTCCCCCACTGCTAACTGCAGGGATTTATAGCTTTGTGAAGCTCTTCATATGAGAGAAATCATGTGCTTAAATGTTCAGGTTTCCACTTGAAGGAATATCAATCTGTTCAATTAAAAATCAGAATTCTCAAAATTGTTTTCACAGTAAGCTGACACAACCTTGTAAATAAAAACAGAATTGTGTTCTCAAAGGTGTCAGTGTACTTACATTTGAAATGTTATTTTGATTCACTACAAAATAGAAACTGCCACAGTTCCCAAGGTTAGAAAAAAATTGATGTTTTCTTAATAAATGCAAACTTTTGCCTTAGTAGATGAAAAAATACTTCAGAATCCTTGCCAAGTCTGAGTACAGTGTGCTTGACTAAGATGAGTTTTAGCAGGTTTCTTAGAAATGTGTTAGTGCATTGGAAAGATGTGTGATGGGAGGCCTTGGAGGGTGGGCATTTGGATTTGTGAGCATTGTGAGATGTCAAAGATAGATTTGGGTGATTCTAGTCAATGGAAGTCCTAACAGTCCATTATTTGAGATCTCCTCAAAAGTCTGTTAACTCCTGGCTGGGGATCTGATAAAAGATGTCACATTATTCATAGTAACAAAGATTGTCCAGAACAAGAGGGCCTCAATTATTTCTGAGGAATGCTGTCAATTTAAACTGAAGAATTAACTGGCACTTGTCTTATCTTGTCATCTGTAATACAAATGTTCCTATGAAATAGAGAAATATTTTAGATATTTATGCAGTCACTCTTAGAACTGTAATTTTGAGAGTGTGTAGAGGAGTTTCATTTGATCTAGGAAAGTGAAAGAGAATAGAAAACACTTTTGTGGTTTGATCTGTTAAAACTACAGCATGTTTTGTTTTCTAATCTCTTTTTGAGCCCATAGCTTTGCAGCCAAAGAAAAGCAGTAATTGGGCTGTATTTGCCAGTAAATTGATGAAAAGTGCTGAAAAAGCACTAGAATCGGCAAATCTGCCACTGTCTTAGTAGACTTGTACTGGGACAGCTTGAATTTTAAATGAGTCTGTTATACAAGAATGAGAATCCAGGTCACTCCTTATGTATAATGGATTCACCATACCAGCAGAAATAAAGGTATTTAAAGCTTACTTTTTATAGTTAAATGGATAATTAAAATATTACTGGTTTGATGAATGCTAACAAATACACCGATTGCTTGTCCTACTTCTTCACCCTTAATGAACACCTGGCTCCAATACAAAACTGAAGGAGAGGATGAATAAAAGGATGCCATTTTGTTTTTATTTCTTAAGCCTTACTCTGTTTTCAGTCAGCTTGCAGTTACACAAATGATGGTATTTGAACACTACAGTTAAGCATTCAATAATTAGCTGTATGTGTACAAGATGAGTAGGGTCTATATGTATATCATTTTGGTTAAACATCCATATAGTTTTAATGCTAATATATTAAATCATTAATGCTTTCTTAAATATTTCCCTGTCTCTCTGTGTTTAAATTAAATCCCCAGGAAAGATGGTAAGAGCTTTATAGATTTACCTACTTAATCATCTTGCATCCAAAGTACCTCAGCTGTTTTCTGGAAATGCTGCAAAGGTCTTGGTATTTGGCTTCTGGTAGGCCAAGATACCAGCAAGGTACACATTCTGAATTTATCTCTTTGAGGGAACAGCTGGAATGCAGTTTCTGTAGAAATTAGCTTTTTCTGGCCTTTGTGAGAAGCACTTAGATAAATAACTATGCTCTGGGCAACAATGGGTGAGCTTTCCAGGTTAAAACTAGCACTGTTTAAGTTTTTATATGGAGTCTGCATATTGTCTGTTTTAAAGAATACTGCAGGTATCCTAACAAGGTTCCATATTTTGGAGTTCATCATGTTCATCTGAGAGATAGTGGCTTTCATTTTTGATGAAAACTGTAGGGTAGTAAGGAAGTACTTCCTGTAAATTTGTTGCATATGTATCCTGGAGAGTTGAACAGACCAACTGAACTGTAAAGTTTGAAAACACAGATCCCTATATCAAGGACTGATAAAATCCAGTGCCACTTTGTTGTTTGAAAATGGTTATTACAATTTTCATGTGGCTGAAATTAATCTCAGCATTTTATACCTAACTAGCTTCATATGTCGTAGAGGAAATAGGCTGATTTTCATAGGAACTGTAAATTGGTCATAATGTATTTTGTGCTTTTTGCTTCCTATTCCTCATTTGCGTAAAAATTTTTGCTGGGTATTTTAAGATGTTATGTAAATTACCAATCCTAGAGGGAGTTCTGTCTCAAAAGTATGCATCTCTCTTTTTCACTGCTCCATCACAGTACTTCTAACGTGATGTGGAACAGCTGATAGTTTATGATTAGAAAGAAGCCTTTTGAGCAGTTGTCTTATGTTGTTTATTTTGCAAGGATTTATCACTGCAGGACACCAGTCTTGCAGTGACCAATTGGCTTTTTCTTGCTTTCTGTTTTAGGAATGTATAAGTGAATGGAAACCATTAGCTCATTTCAGATAGAAATTTCCAGTTGTTGCAGACCTAGATTTGAATCAAAGCACATCAAGATGAAAGGCTTTATAGCCTCCACTACTAGTCCCTTGAGCCTTCTGAGGTTGTTCTTGTCCTTTTTAAGTTAGTGCATGTCCTGTAATGGGAAAAAGAATTATTTACAGTTCAGTTTCTCCCCAGCATAATCAATTATCTTTGGGTTGGTTTTAGGTCTTCTCTGTAAATTTTTTTTTTTTTTTT
>VXAC01001425.1:90931-228155 GCA_013399225.1 Rhipidura dahli
TTTTTTTTTTTTTTTTTTTTTCAAATACTGGAACTATTGGACTGTCTCTTTCATTTTCTCTTTATGGACCACTGAACCTTAGTCTTTCTTTGCTTCTCCTGTTCCTTCATTATGGAAAATGGTTTGCAAGTTATCAGCTAGAGGACAGCTGTGGGATTGAACATCTTTAGATGAGGGGGAGAACTAGGCTTGACTCTGTTATGTCCTGAATATGTGCTTAATTGTGGGTAGTGGAAAACAGACACCACTGCAATTATTTTTCCTTATTGAATGAAGGTGATGAATGAATTTTGTGTGGAATGGGCACATGGGCAGATTTAAGGTTGGCAACTTCCAGTGAGGTTGTGATCCAGCAGGTGCTGGCTTGGAAAGCTTTTTCCTTTGTTGTTTCTTCTTCTTTGTTATCTGCAAACCACTTTGTAAGGTTGTACTGTAAATAAAATCCTGATAGCATGTAATTTTTTTAAACTATTATTAATAGAGTTACTTTGAGGAATATGAGTCAACTCATATAGTTCTAACAACCAACCAAACAAACAAAATAAATCCCCACAACATGCATTAACACAATTGAAAATGTGGTAAATTGTGATATGGAAATACAGAATAATTTGCTAAGTATTTTTGTGCTGACCAGGTACCTACTCTTTCCACTTCTGTTTTTGTTTTTCAGGGCTGCTAGTTAAAGGGTTGCTTTCACTGAGTACTTCTTGCTCATTTCCTTGAGAATGCCACCCAATTGGCCAATATCATGTTGTGTATGGTTACATGGTTACATCTTTCTTTTTTTTCCTGATTCAGTTTCCAAAATGGCCACAAAGAATACTTGTTCGAGCCTGTTAGAAGGCATGTGGTGGAGCCAAAGAAGCGACTGGTGGGCTATGGGGAGCAGGGAAGAAGTTGATACATAAATAAATTACTAACCACAGCTTCAGCGAGAACATTTAACACAAAGTCCCCTAAGGGAACTCAGTAGGCAGGTATCTCATTTCTGATCCGTTATTAGGTTTAGCTCTGAATTACGTACCAAACTGCTTGACCTTTTTAGCTACCTGGCTACATGCAGAACAAAACCAAAAACCAAAACATACAATAAAACCCAAGACCAAACCACAACATTTCTCTTCCAACAGAAAATCTTCTGTTGGAAATTTAGTTTAATTTTGATTTTTGGAATTTAGTTTTGAAGAGCTCTGTCTTGAAATTAGTATCCTACGCTAAGGAGTGAGATAGGTTTGATGGTGAATTTAGCCCAAAGCATGCTGCCTCAGTTCATGACATCTTTGTGGAAGCAGGGGTCTGGATGCAGATCTTGTGAAACCACGTCCTTCCAAATGTTATGGTAGATCCAGAGAATTTTATAAGTTGCCTGCATTGTTGAAAACTAAGTAGTAGTCAGTTAAAGAACTGTGAGCAAGAAAATGTGCTTTCCACAGTGTACATAATTAGGATTCATTTCCTTTATCTCCTAGGCCCATGCATTCCTTTTACATTTTCTCTGTTCCTGATTTCTCCCAATCTTCTGTGTTTGTGTATATGGATGGGAATAATTTTTCTCCCCATCCACCCTTGCTTTTCATTTCTGTTGACTTCTGCTGTGCTAGATCTCAGACACAAGGCTTTGTGCAATAGGAGTGGTGGGGTATTTATGTGTTTGTCCGTGGCTTTTTCCCCTGCATGCCCACATGCTTCTACTAGCTGAGTTTTGTTCTAGCCACCTTAGGCTAAGTGTGAAACATAAGTGGCAGGGAGGGGTTTGGTTCCTTATTGCCATCCTGCCATTACTTTTCAGTTTGCAGGGTCTTGGTGGATGTTCTTCCTTAACCACCTGACAGCACTCCAGATCCAATTACTGGGCCAGTCTCTGTGTGTCTCTTAGCTGAAGGGTACAACATGAAATGATTGTACTTTTTTCACAGAGGCCTAGATTAGGTTTGGAGAAAGAAAGTGTGAATATGAAGAAAAATAAAATAGCAAGGGAATATATATTAAAACAAATAATGCATATAATTTTAAAATTACATGTGATTTTTATTTTATCCTTTGTAGATAAAACTTTACCTTAATATTGTGTGAACTAAGATTTCTGTTATTGTCTTCAACAGAACATCCAACAGCAGTCACACCTTATCATCTTGTCAAACAATGGAGCCCTGTACCTCAGATGAATTTTTTCAGGCTCTCAACCATGCCGAACAAACTTTTAAAAAGATGGAGAATTATCTTAGACACAATCAGCTATGTGATGTGGTGTTAGTTGCTGGTGATCGCAGAATTCCAGCTCACAGGTAAGTTAATTATAATTTGAAATAACTTCATAATTATTTACAAATGCACCTTCAAAGTGTGTCCCACATTTTGTTAAAAAAAGTCAGAACAACCTAAACAATTTAAAATACTTTAAACATGTATATGGGGGTTTTTTTAATATTTATTTGAAAACCAAAAGTTACTTTGTCTGTTGTAGGCAATACAGAATAAAAAAAAATCATGTTCTTTTTGTTTCCAAATATACTTAAGATATTTGCATAACAAAACTAAAGCCCCAGAAGTCACAAATACACTCCCAGAATATTATAAGTTGTAGTAGTTTCTTTACCAAAGAATGATGTAAATTTTTTTCTTAGATTTAAATTTTTCTTTGTACTAGCAACTATGTTACTGGAATCACAGTTAGCAGTAAGTTTTGTGTCCACATAAAAGTTTTTTTGCTCCCGTAGTAAGAAGAGTCCTTTGATAGGAGACTTCTGAACACTGCCAGTATTAGATGTCTAAATTAGTTTAAACATTACCCTCTCTGTCATCTGTGTAACTGACAGATGATATGCATGCCACTTAAAAGCTAGGAAACTACCAAAGATTGCAAAACACTGGCATGTGTAACTGAAGAACAGTACAGTATTTAATGCACAGTATGTGTAGTTTGAATAGGAACCTAGGTACAGTTAAGCTGTGGTTTCCTAAGTTGAGGTCTACAACAGAAATAGCATCCTAAAGCATTCTTGTTTTCCATTGCTCATTCCTACTCCCACAGTGAAACTGCAGCTCAATACTGTAATAGTAATAAAAAAACAGGAAGAGGTCACTGGTTTGGAGTTGGTACTTTCTGTAAAAAGCCAGATTTCTGCTTTTATTCTGATATTATCCACACTGTTGTGCTGACTCAGCTAAGGGAATGACAGCATGGGGATGAGAACTGACTTGAGGATCAGGGAGGCATTTAAACCATAACTCACTGTTGCTCTCAGAGACTTAATTTTATGAAGTATTCAAATCAGTCACTGAACTGTTCCTGTGAAAAGAATGAATCAGATGAAAACAGGGAATATACACACCCCTACGTGCTTAAGTAATTTAGGGTCAAAAAAAATTGGGGTGGTGTGAACAGAAAAAAACCAGTTTTTAAAACAGTTTTTTAAAAAAGGAAATAATTTCATTTCCTTACGTAGTGAAGGTAACCCCTTTGCAATACATATTTGGAGTGTGGCTTATGTAATAGTTAAAAATGTGTAGAAAGGGTGCAGAGGACAGCTGTGAATGTTTTGTGGGGACTGGAAGATTTTATTTGCAATGAAATAAACAGATAGACAGCATGCTAAAAAGTCCTTTAACGTGGTTCACACTTGTTTCTCATTGGTTTAGAGAATAACTGACTCCGCTTCTCCAGTTTCTGCTACTGTATCTATATCTGTAGTGCATGAGGTATATGCTACTACCTGTTATTTGCTCTAGACTTCTCTTGTAAGGAGAAATATCTTGCTGTAGTGGGTATATTGTGTGTTAAATATGTGTGAAAATTAAGGCCAAAGAAGCACACTTTGTGCTTGTAGCAGGAGGTGGGAGGCTTATGATTGTCCCCTGTTCACTTAATAATGTTGGAGCAACTTAGAAAGAAGCTTTGCCTTCTGCATATTAAGTTCTTTCTCTTAGTGTTTGGTTTTCACAGAGAAACATAGCAATAACTACAGTCTTAATCTAAGTAGGTCCAAAGTATCTTACTGAAAACTGAAGTTTTTTCAGAGTGTGAAAGATAAAAATGGAAATCTTAAATTTTATTTAAATTTTATAGAAATTCAACAAGATGACTGCCTTAATGTACTTGTAGTAGCCAATGTTATAAGAAGAAACTTATTTGGTAATTTTTGCTGCCTCCATGCAAGTTCTGACTTCTTTGGTATTGATCGCAGACTGGATCAGTCAGGGCATTTCAGAACATCAGTGATTATTTTGTCTTGAGACTTACTAAGCAACAGAAGATGTATTAAATAGATCTTAGCTTAATGGCTTGACATTCTAAGATAAGCAAGAAAATAGAAAGTTCACTTACACTGCACAGCTTTGTTTTCCTTTGTTTTTTCATAAGAAAGATAAGAGTTTGTCACAGTACGTGGTCACACAGAAATGGTAAGAAAGAACATTTTTCGTTGTTAATATTAATTACACTCATATATAGAGAGGAGTATTCAGATTTTAAGTTTTGAACCTGGTATTTTTAATAATCCCTGTATTTTTTTAATTATCAGTTTCTACTTTTGTTGAGTGTTGTGAGTTGCATGATGTATGTTTTTAGAGAAAAGAGACTTCAGTTTGGCATCTGCCTTGGTAATAAGCACAGGTAAAACATTACTGTGAAATTCTGAGAAGTTTTGTATCCATTTGAAGAATTCAGGCTATGAGTCTACTACAAATAAAAGCATCACATGTAGTCATGATTTTTCTGAATATAGCATTTTCTATTGTTTCAAAAGTATTTATTTTCTTATTCTGTGCTGAAATTATAGCAAAAAATTTATTTACAAGGTCAAGAAGCAAGTAGGAAAAGGGGACCATTCTCCACTAGGAGGAAATGTATTATATTCTGACCCCTTTAGCTTGAAGTTCCATAAAGAAATTTTGCAAAGTTTAATTTAATTAATTTAATTAAGATTTTCATAGCAGGTGTTTATACTGTGTCCACTGCAATCTCAGATGTCTGCCATTTATTATGTTCCTATTTATTACATTCAGCAGACTGCTATATCCATAATAAAAGCTTGTTTTGTTTCGTAATAACCTACTGATTAGAACATTAATGTAAGAAAAGGGAAATATGTGTAAATTCCTGCCCAGGGGGCATTTAAAGCCTGCTCCACATCCTTTAGTCAGCAGTCTGGGCAGAGCCATTGTCTGTCTTTCTGTTGACACTGAAAGATGTCAAAAGACATGGGACTTAAGGAAAGAAGGCAAATGGAACCTTATGTACTTCAGGGTTTAGGAAGCTTGTTTGAAAGAGCACAACTTTTCAGTATCACCTTACAACTTCAGTGAATGCTAATAGTGAGTTCCCCAGGATGGTTTTCAGCTGTTACACAGCTACAAAAAAGGAGCTGCCCAGGAAGAGTGCCTTTTATCTTTCAGATCTTAAGCAGCTTCACTTCATTCTGTCAGGTGAGACGAGTTGGGAGGTACTAAACCTGGAAATTGCCAGGTTTGGCAGCTGTTATCATTTTAGATAGTAATTGCTTTGGTGACCTAGAAAACTGGATGATGCAGCTTGTGGCAGTTCCACCAAGTACAGTTTTAAAAGTGTGCCACATATTTTACTGGCTGTCAGTGGAAAACTCTTCAAAAGTTAAGCTGTCATGGTAGATATTTCTCATTTTGGATCAATACAAACTACAGAAATTAAAACATCAGTAGCCTTGGAGCCTCCTGTAAGAGCAGAAAAATGCACTGAAACACGCAGATTTTGTCAGTATTTAGACCATAGCTGTTGAGTATTTTTCCAGAGCGATTAATTGTTCAGACATTTTATTATCTCTTAGATGAAAAATCCTGATATTCACGTGTTCCTTTTTCTCTCTGTTTTTCATGTAAAAGAGCAGCTTACTGCATATAATTCAGTAGCTAAATTCTTGTGATCTTACCTATGCAGAATTGAATATTTAGTAATAGCTGGTAAGAAGGGGAGTAAAGGTAAATAAATTCAATCCACAATCAAACAATACAATGCCAACTGTACTAAGGCTTTTTCTTGTTGTTTTGTGGTTGGGTTCTTTTGTAATCTTGAGACCTCTTTAATATCAGTATGTACTAATTTTGTAGGCATTTTGGTTGAGCAATTATGCAGGAAATGCTACTCTTAGGAGCAAAAAAAAGACTACAGACTCTGAATTCAAAACCTATAGTTTTCTTCAGTTTCTAAACTGAGGAAAGGCAGTATTTTGTAACATCAATAGTCCACAGTGAATTCTTGATATGGAGATATATGTTAATTTTAATGATTAAGAAATAAGTCAAGGTAACTCTGTTAAGCGCTAGCAGAGTCAGGATGCCTGTATTTAACAGGGAGATTGTGAATATCAGTGTAGCTTTTATAGTTATTTAGTCAGTTTTTGTAGTCAGTGCACAGGTTTTCTTTTAAAAAAACATAGATGTCACTTAGCTTTTTTACTGCTTTTTTTTAGCAAAAACGTCAAATATGGATGGGGAAAGTCTTCCATGGATTCTTGAGTTATATGAAGGTATAAGTTGCTTCATGTTTTGTAGTCTGTATGTAGGAATGCAGTTTAACTGTAAGAAAAATAAGTTACTAGCAATGAGATTAAAAGATCAATGAACGAGTGAATATCAAATCACACGTGTATAGCAGTAATTGATTTTTATTGACTAGTGTGAAAAAGATAGGACAAGAAAAGGCCAGGTGACTTAAAGTCTGCCTTTGTTTTCTTTTATCCTAGCTCAGTGTCACCTTGACGCATTGTTACTATATATTTTAATCCCATTTCTTTCTTTGAAAGAATTTTTTTTCTAAATTAGTTGAATTAGGAGAAAAGCGTGGATACCTGTTCTAAGGCTTTTCATTGTGAAATTAGTACAAAACTGCTCTCAGTATAATTTGTGCTTTTTCAAAATACCCGTATTAAACTCCTTCTGGACTTCATATCCTGTGTCAGCATGTGCAAGTCACTCTCTGGAAAGCACTTACCACTGTGAAGCGTCTATACCTCCTCATGGATCTGAACACGTTTGCAAAAACAGTAAATGGATTACGTTTCTGTTAATTTCTTCTGGAGGACTCTTGAGTCTGGAAATTATAGGGAGAAATTTGCTGATATCATACCTCTGGCAGGAGGCATTGGGACATTTGAGTTATTATTTGGCATTTCTTCAGCAGTTGTTGCTAAAATGTATACAGTCTGGATGTTTTCTAAATAATAGTGCAGCTACCTAGTCCAGGTGCACTGCCGGGGAAAGAAAAAAAAAAAAAAACCAACAACCCCAAACTGTGATATGACTATAATACTTAGTTCTGTTTCCCATTGCAGAAGACCTGTCTTTTTCAAGCTCTATTCTGTGTAGAAATTCCAAGTCAGAATTTCCAGGTGTGAATATGTTAAGTTGGTTGTTTTGCCTTTTTTAATTCTGAATTGGACCTGCAGAGATACTTGGGTTATTCAAACCACTTTTCATTCCAGTGAGAACCCCTATTTTGTACATAGAAATCTGATCTTGTTGTCTCATTCTAGTATCAAAAGCAGTTGCAGAAATTCTTCCTTGATACTTACATGAATGTACTCTCTAATTTACTCCACTTCTATAGATCTCTGGGAGGCAGTATTTTTATTTAAATGCAGATTTCATTAAACCTGAGGTTAAAATGCCTAGAAGTGATGCCCAGGCCCTACCTTGGCAGAAAGTTCTAATTTTTCTTAGCAAGTCACCCACAGAATAAATCTCATCTTTCAAGAACAGAATTTCTTTTTTCTGTAAAAGAACAGAACTTTGTTTCTTTTGACAAAACTTCAATCATACAAGGTGTTAAAATAAAATTAATCTTTTCCCTATGCAATTCTGTTGCCTCAGCAGCTAGAAAAAAAGGATTATCCTACTGTAAGCCTGACCAAATGGTCAATGATCAGAAATTCACAAGAAAAATGTATTATGAAATTAATTAGTCAAAATTTTATTACTTTGCAGTCAATTAACGAAAGGACAGCTCCTTTTATTTCATTACTTTGTATAGGTACCTGCAAATCCTCCCCAGAGCACTGGTGCTCACTGTTTCAAATAGTTTTACTCTGGTTTGTGGTTCCTGACCTGTGTCATTTTAATACAACAATATAATGATTCAGCACAGCATAAACTGCCTGAAATATTAGATTGGTTGAATGTATGCATATGGACTGTTTAATGTATTTGCAGTAGGCTTGGTTCTTGGGCCTGCTCTTTGTATAGATCACTACATATATCAAGTGTATTTATATTGAATTCCCCATGGGCAAGGCAACAAGGAACTGCTGCAGCACAAAAATTGGTCCAAGCCACAAGGCCATTCCTGGAGGGCTCTTAGGAAAGAGGCCAGCAGTCCTCCTGAATAGTTATGGTAGGTTTCATATTCCTGCCTCATATCATTTTCTCTTTCACCCTGAAACATACATATGTGTCTCTGAACACATAATGAGACATCAAAGTTCTTGCCCATTTTGCAGAGTGGCATTATTATTTGTAGTGAGTGTTTTACTCTCAGTAATCCAAAGAAATGTCTGTTGTGCACTAACATGTTTATTTACACAGTATTGTAAAATAGTAAGGATTGTTTAAAAAGGCTAAATACAAACCCACAAAAGAGATTACTCTGTATCATCACCACACTTACTGTGCCAAGTTTTGTTATCAGTATTAGTAATTGAATGTATATGCGTGCACCAAGAGTAAAAGCATTTTAAAGCACTTTGAAAAGGACTGGTAAGTCATTCTTTCATGTTTAAAAAGCTATCTGACATAATACAAATGGAAGTCAGTTCAATTTTATTTTTATTTAAATAATGTATATTTATATTCTGTTTCCAATTTCTGTGGATTTGGGGGGGTGTTTATGGTTTATGTCTGTGTTGGCTATTAAAAGTCATTGAGCTTTGAAAGGGTAATTAGTTTAGATCAGTAGCAAATGTAGGTTTAGTACCAGTACTTCATTATTCATAGAGAGAAACTAGAGCATGGAGCACTTTGTCAATTTTTAAATGTTTTTCTCACTATAGTGTTTCTTCAAAAGTAAAAGTAGTGAATCATAAATTAACAAACATCAGGTTGACTGAAGGTTGTTTTCTTTTCCTCCCTGTTTCTCTTTTCTCTTGCATGTCATACTCAGATTGGTTCTCTCCTCTGTTTCGGACTACTTTGCAGCAATGTTCACTAACGATGTAAGGGAAGCAAGACAGGAAGAAATCAAGATGGAAGGTGTGGAGCCAAAGGCATTGTGGGCTCTGGTTCAATATGCATATACAGGTAACTGAAGTGAAAATTACAATTTCATCTAATGAATTGTCCTCATGTGAGCATTCTTTTCCATTACTAGATTTCAAATGCTCTTTACAGATTATTAACATTTTTTAATTTCTTATAAATAAATAAAAAGAAGTCACAGAATATCCTGAGTTGGAAGCAACCTGCAAGCATTCTCAAAGTCTAACTCCTGACCCTGCTCAGTACCCCAGTGATTACACCATGTGCTCGAGAGTGTTTTCCAAACGCTTCTTGCACTCTGTCAGGCTGGTGCTACGAGCACTTCCCTGGGGAGACTGTTCCCCAGTAAAGGGAACAACCCTCTCAGGAAAGAACCTTTTCCTAATATCCAACCTAATCCCCTGACACAGCTTCATGCCATTCCCTTGGGTCCTATCAGCAGAGAGAAGAGATGCTGCCTGCTCCTCCCCTTCCCTGGTAAGAAAGCTGTAGACCGCAGTTAGGTCTCATTGCTGTTACCTGACACAACCCAATAGGATAAAGTTTCTCTGATAATACTACATTCAGTTAGTTAACAAATTATGTGAATCTATTAAATGTATCATGGCTGACAAAAAAAGGAATCTCCTTGGGATTCCTTTTCCTTACATCATTATAGGTATTAATTTTGAAAACTATTAGTTATCTAATGTTGAGGGTGATGTTTACTAAGCCTTCTATTCTGTCATATAATCTGTAAATAATTCTGTTGCCTTGGGGTTTTAGGGAATTTGTAAGATTATAAGAGCAAATTAATGTGATCTTTTTGATGTTACTAGGTCGCCTTGAATTAAAAGAAGATAACATTGAGTGCCTGTTGTCTACAGCTTGCCTTCTTCAGCTCTCTCAGGTTGTAGAAGCATGCTGCAAATTCCTAATGAAGCAGCTTCACCCATCCAATTGCCTTGGAATCCGATCTTTTGCTGATGCGCAGGGTTGCACTGACTTGCACAAGGTGGCTCACAATTACACTATGGTATGTTGTTACATTAAGTATCATCTGCTTTATTTAGTAAGGAAAATACAGAATGTTTTCCTAAATACAGTACTAATGTTTTTCCCCCAGAAAACCTTCATCATTTTAAAACAAGAATGCACATATGTTCCCATGATGAAAATTGACAAAATAACTTTAAAGTTTCTGGTTTAGAGTTGGAAGGAAATAGGCAAGCATTAATGGTTCCTTGTAACAGAAATGGCATTGTGTGGTATGCAATTAATAAAATAATTCAAAAGCTTGGTCTTATTTCTGACAGTCAAAAACTACAGACTTCACAGTGGGAAAATTGCCATCACCTATTCCAAAAGAACACATTACTGAATGGAAGTGTAGAGTTCCTTTTTTCTAATGAACTGGAGTAATCAGGCTATAAAGTATACTTGGAGTGTGAGTGTGGCCATTCAGCAATAAAGATTCTGCATTGTCCTTAATATCTTAGCAATGGGATGTCAGGCATCAAAGAATTTAATCTTAGGCTAGGCAGTATGTGACTAAATACAAATTTGTCAATTACATTTTGGAGTTAATTTATAGAAATTCTGACCTAAGTAAACTTCATCTGCTTAATAGTCAACCTTTTATTTTAATACAAAATGTTATTTTTTCCTCTTCTCACAAGTGTATTTTAGTAACGTTATCAGAAGAAGGCAAGAGAACTGTCTCTGAAACAAGTCAGTTCACCAGCTCTTTGCAGTTTTGTGAGGCATTTTTCTCACTTGTTGATGAAATTTTGCCTAAGTAAGCTCTTGGGACCTGAATGAGGGCATGTAGATACCACATAAGAGATGTGGGAATGAAGATAGTGCTTAATTTGCTTGTCATGGCATTAGCTTGCCATTAAAATATTGGCTTAGATCCAATAGCTGTAATTATGTCTTGTAATTAGTATTAGAAATCTATGACTCTTCCTCTTGCTGCCTTAGGTGTTGCTGGTTTAAAACCCTTTTTTTCTAAAATTACTTCTTCTTGGCTTAAATTAATTTAGTTTAGTATGTGTAGCAGTTTAAGATAGTTTTTTTTTTCATATATGACACAATGTTCTTCTGCAGTGAAGGGATCTCTCACATACTTAATATCATGGACACACTGAAATTTACCAAAGCAGATCAATAAATAATGTGCAGATTGTAACTTAGGTGTTTCTATTCTTAGTCTTCATTATTGCACAAGCAAAAATAAGGAGACTGCAGGTAGGCAGAATGTGCAATGAAACAGTAAAGTAAATGTGGCTTATGCCTTTGAGGAATATTAGAATTTATGTTGAGTGAGACCAGTGATAGAAAAAATATGTGAAAAGAGAAACTCCCTCCTCTGACCTACTTGTTCTCTTTCAGAATAAGCCTGTATTTTGGTCTGGGCCATTGTCATGTCCTTTGTAACTGGACTGCCAAGATCAGAATAGTAAGAATTATTAGACTAATGCATCTTTAAAGGGCAATGTTGGAATTCCAGTCTTAGTATTCTGACTGGGAATTCATGACTTAGGGCAAATAGGGGCTGTGAACTTTCTGAAAGCCATTCTTTTACAGCACATATCTTTCTTTTGTTCAGACCAGAGGAAAATGGTACTGTGCCTTTTGGCCGTTGTTTACTTCAGTGGCAAAATTGTTGCTTTTAAGGCTTTGATGTGAATGAAATTCAAATTAGGTGGATTTTAAAAAGCCATTTTCAAAACTAATTAGTTGTGCTAGATGGATTTTTCCCAAGGCCTCTTTTAGTGTTGTTTAGTTCCAACAGAGACATTAAATTGAATTTTAGTAATAATGAGTAATAGAGAAGCAGCTTCTTTAGTTTGAAATGAATG
Source organism: Rhipidura dahli (assembly GCA_013399225.1). NCBI lineage: Eukaryota > Metazoa > Chordata > Aves > Passeriformes > Rhipiduridae > Rhipidura > Rhipidura dahli. The sequence continues at coordinate 103,000 of VXAC01001425.1, forward strand.
TTGCTATGGAAACTGCATAGAAATGTATAGTCCAATTGAATCTTCAATTAAAATAAATCCCCAAGTAATTTCATTTGTTTAAAAGCTGTTTGAAAAAAGAAAATGTTCAACACTAGTACTAGAACCTAGTCTAAGTACCTGACGTTCTTTCCATTTAGAAGTCTTAGAGTGTAAGGGTTAAGTACACCTGTAATAGCTGGCAAAATTCGCCTTCTTAAATCAGGGAATTACTTTTATGCTGCATCAGGCTGCATAGAACAGTGTGAGATTATACTGAGTATAGTTTATAGTTCTGGTTTTTTTAAAATACTTGTAGTAGAAGGTAGTGAATAGTATAAAATACTTAAATTTTAATTTACACATGTTATTTTCTGTGAGTTTTTCTTTATCAGAAAAAAAAAAACCTGATTGCCATTTAACTTTTTTTACAAATAAAACAACTTCTCTGTTTTAAAGGTTTTTATGACATATATATTAATTTTGTAATCATCTTACCTGCTTCATTAAAATACCTTTACACATGAAGATTTGAAATTCAGGTGAAATGAGCATTTTTTTAAACTGGAGGATGAATCAGTGAGTTATCCCACTAGGTCTGCCTCTGTTAATAGGCTTCTTCTGTCTGAGTACATTAGTCATTGGAAAGCATCAGTGATTTTAAAAAAAATTTATAAAAAGGATTTGAATGCTGCATTTCTTCATAGTACAGATGTATGTTATGCTAAAAGGACCTAAGTGTTGCATTACTTTGTTGTTTACTGTGTTGACAGTTGATAAGTTGTTTTTACAGAGGGGAACAGTTTATCAAAACAGGTCAATTTTTGGCATTACAAATCAAAGCTTGAAAAATCCTCAGTATACGTGCAGTGAAACATGAAGTGATTAGTAGTGGATTTAATGCTGTAAAAAGAGCAACTCTGATTTTTATGCATCACAGTTTTAAAACAGAGTTGATAGAATCATGAAATGTATCTCAGTAAAATTATCTTTTGAACAAAGGTTATCCTGTTTTGCTGTAGTTTATATACACTGTTGGGGGCATTCAATTACAAATTTAGGAATTTTATTAGACTTGCCAGTATTGCATCTGTTTGCTTTAATGAATTTGTAAAGGCCTTTTTGCACAAAATGCCTTCTGTGAGTTTTTGTTGCTGTCTTGAAAGTCACAACAAACACCCCTTTTCTTGTTTGTCTGAAACAGTTGATAGTGTTCCTCAACTGAAAACCAATAGTTCCTTTCCCACAAAAAAGTAAACAAAAGGGAAGTTAATACTTTGAGATGAGGAAAAGCTAGCCTGTATTATGTCCATAATATGAAATATCTGTGGTGAGTAGTGAGAGGTTCTTAGGTAAGTGTCAGTAGCTTCTTCAGTAGCCAGGTTTTAACTTGCTGCTTTACAACTGAAAAAGAAAGAGCAGACATGCGAAACTTGGTGTGACTGTGCCTGAGTTAGTCCCTATGTAGTCATTGTTGCTCTGCATGCTTAGAGCAGAGGGAAAAGTCGTTTGGATTTTCATCAGAAGTCTTCTGAAATACATGAGCAGTGACAGTATTACAAAATTCAGATAAAGTTCATTTTGGAGCATGTGTGATTTCTGAGCAAGCCAATGGATGTTTATAAAAAGAAAAACTTAAAAGAGCAGAGTAACTGATTGGGTCTGAGCACAAAAACTAGGTGCTTTTGCAGAAGAAAAGGTGTGGCACACTTAGACTTGCTTTCTCCTGTAAGGCAGTAGTTGGGTAAAAAAAAATCATTGAAGTATGGAGTTATGATTGGAATGAGGAATTAAAGAGGGAAAATTTGTCTTTTTTTTTCTTGCAACAGCCAGGACAGTTTTTTTCTTTTGTTAGTGGGGAGCATGAAGAGAGGAGAAATGTGAATGCTTTTTTTCTCCACAAAAGGCCCGAACCAAATATTGTGATAGTGCCTAAAACAAGGATTTTACATTCTTGCACCTGAAATTGCTATCCAAAATAATCAGTAATCAACTGACTTGGAAAATACTCATTCACTTTCTTTTTCACCTGTGAAAACCCAAGATATTTCTGTCTTTCAAGTTCCCTCAGTCCTGCCTAGCACAGTATATCAGTACTGCCTTGTCAAGAGTGAATAGGTTTCTGCATGCTGGTCAGCCTGTTTTGTAATCCAGAAACAGTGAAGCTGCAATAGCTATATTCTAAACAAACCCTGCACACACTGCAACTATCAGGTTGGTTTATTGTTCAACATATTGGTCAAATCTGAATAAAATAAAATAGATGGTATCTGACATCTGTTTGACTATTAATAGCTTACCAGGAAGTCAGGTAGCTCAGTTCTTGGTGAATTCATACTTAGTTGACCAGCAGACTGAAGCAGCCAGCAGACAAAATTATGTTTCCTGTTTGCTCTCGTTCAGATCCTGTGAGTCAAGCACCTCTTGCCTTTTGGTTGCCCAAGCTGAGAGTTTAAGCAGAGCCCTGTGGTTAGAGCTGCTTGTTGGGCAGCCTCGATCCTTCTCAACCTGCAGGTGTCTGAAGCTCTCCAAGGTTTTCATCCTTCTGACACAGTGTGCATGGAGATGGTTATAACCATCTCACTGCATCCCACTCTAGGGATTAAGTATCATTTAGAAATATGCATTATGACATCTTAAAGTGCTCCTAATATTTTTTTGCACTGTACCAAGTCCAAGGCAAATCTGTATCAGTATTACTCATTATGCAGTTGCTGAAAGATGAATTTGGGGTTGTGATGTGAGTGGACATTGAGCATGAGGACTGCATGTCCCTGTCTTAGTACATAAGCCTCAGGCTACTAATTTGATAAAGTTTCCAAGCTCTTTGAGGAGCTAATTTTGGGGTTGGGAATCTGTTTACTTTCAGGACCAGAAAGCAAGGGTTTGAAACTGCAGACCATTTGTTCTCTGAAATATCCTGTTCTTCCACAGAGAGTACCCATAAGAAGAAGGAAAGAAAAAGCTAATAAGGAGGTTAAGAATGCTAGGAGATACACTGGCTCCTTCTTTTTGTCTTCAAAATATCTTTCTGTAAAGGAAGAGGAATTGTCAGATTCTGATTATAAAAAAACCCAGACATAGGACAAAGAGTGCCTGTATTTCCAGTGGAATGCTTTGATACTCTGCTCAGAAGGACTCTCTGCTTTAAAAATAGAATGGGAGCAAGAGGAAGTTGAACTTGTTCCCATCAGAAAGCAATGGTCTGCAAGTAACAAGAAGGAAAATCAGGCTTTTTACACATAACAGCTGTTGAAGTGATGAAATCCAGTTGGAAAAAAGCTTTCCAAAGAGGATCCCTGATTGACTTATGCAAGATCAGCTTGTTGTTGCTTTCAGAGACAAAAGAACTTTTCATGCAAGTGCTTTGCCCTTCCTCTTCCTGTGATATGGATAGACAATTTGGAAAGTTTAAGGTAGTAAGTGTTGGTGTTTTGCTTTCTCAGAGCTCACTGCCTGTTCATTCAGCAAAACTAAAAGCACAGCTCCAGCTTGCATACTCTCTAGGACAGAGAACCAACAAAAAAGCAGCCTGTGGAAAAAATTAACTCAGTGGAATATGAATTCCTGTGAACTGCATGTTTAAACTGTGGAAGTAATTTTGATCACTTCTCAGATTCAATTTTACTGCCAGGCATTTACTATCAGAGTGAAATAAATAGCAATGCATGTGTAGTGCTTCAGCATATCAGTACAGTGCTTTCACTGTTTTTAATTAATATTTTTGTTCATTTTAACTTTTATTTTGTAATACAAATAGTTAAATGAAATAAAGAGGACAAGACAACGCTATCCCCCTTCTAATCTACTATAGCTTTCACATGGAAGTACTTCTTTTGTGTAGACAATTGGATCTTTGTTGTAGGAAAGCTTTCCAGGTACTAAATATTTTCAGGTATTAAGTATTTTCAGATATTAAATGTAAAATGTTTCTTTCCAAATTCCATCCACAAGTAGAATTATGCACACCAATAACATTTTCAGTTATCTTCCTGATTTCCAGAATTACCCATGGAGTGGAGTCACTTAGATCTTTCCTCTTACACACCTTGTAGCCATCTTATATACATTTGGCTTTCATGTAAAGTGGGCTGTTTACACCTAATTAGTTTTTTCCTCTTTGCCCAGCTTTTTTTTTATTAATCAGTATCTTTGGAGTACTGAGGTATAGCTTTGAAAGCATTAGACCAAACAGGAACAAAGAAATGTTAACTTTTTTGCTTTGTTGTCATGATGCCCATTGCATATATAATACCAAACAGTACTGTAATTTTTGTTGCCATTTTAAATGCTAAATTCAAACCTGTTTTGCAGTGCACCTCTTGCTTCTTCTGGCAAGTTTTTTGCTTTTTTGGATCTAAAATACATGGTTTTTTTCAACATGTGCTTCTAATCTACAGTTTTTTTATTAGCATGCAATTCTTTCTTTTTAAATCATTAAACAAGACACTAAGTAAGGCTAATTGTCATATCCTATAGGCCCAGTTAGACATTGTTGTTTGTGGATCTAACACATTTTGTTTTCCAGGTGTTTTGGAGGTGCATGTGATGGCAGACCAAAACCAGCATCCTGTTAGCTGGCTATCTAGCAATCCACAGTGCATTTAATAAATTGATTGTAACACTGTTATCATCATGAAGTTACTCTTAGTTTTGAGTATGAATTTAGCTGGAGTTTGAGCTACCAAAACATAAGAATATGTTGTGATTTCACTTCTCTGCTTTTGAGTTTCTTTGCTTTGCTGCCTTGTAAAGGTATATGGGAAAAGAGGAGATACACATGACCTTTTTCTGTTACATTCAGGTTTTTCACTAAAAGTTCATGGTCCTGATTGTGTTTCTACATCTGCTATTTCTGCCTAAATTGATCAGAATTCTTACAGAATATGCTGCAAGTCCTCATATTATGATTGGATAATTGGATATATTGGATATCAGTGTAGGACATGTTACATATTATGAATTACTTATTGTGAAGTAAGGGTTTGTTGCTGAAAGTGACAGGATGAAAGTTAGAAGATTGAATCCTATCAAAATAAATATTGTTAGTGTAGAAAGGCACGTGTAATATTGTGTATTCTTTGTATGTTTTGCTCCCCAGTCAAATCAGATCAATTGTATAAAAACTATGAAATAGTAAAATAAACTTAAAATTTTCAATGTTAAATCAACGATAAAATTATTAGTGTTGTTTATTTCCTCTGCAAAATACAATACCACATTTTCATCTAGCAGTAAAGAAAACAGTTACATGTGCCCAGTTGTTGTAGCATGTTGTGCTCTCTGCTTGACAACAGGAACAAACTGCATCTTTTTAACTATACTTCAGAAAGTGTTTCTTCACATTGCAGTGCCAAGATAGTAACACCCACAACCTATGGCTCATTTCTGTCTGTACACTGCCCTCAGTTGTTTCAGAACATCTGTCTGTGAGACTGAATGACTGAGTTGGGGAAATGATCAGGGGTAAAAATAATTCAGTACTTTAACTTTTTTTTTGGTCTTCCTGCCAAGTCAGTACTACAGTGGGACAACTGACAGATGGCATGAAGGAAGGGAGAAGAGGGGAAGATACAGCCGATGTTCCATACAATGTCTTTGAAGAATGATGTCGCCTCTATTAAAATACTTTTCTTTTTCAGGAAAACTTCATGGAAGTAATTAGAAATCAGGAATTTCTGTTATTGCCAGCCACTGAAATTGCTAAGCTTTTAGCAAGTGATGACATGAATATTCCTAATGAAGAAACTATACTGAATGCGCTACTTACGTGGGTTCGACATGATTTGGAACAGAGAAGGAAAGATCTCAGTAAGCTCCTGGCTTACATTAGACTGCCTCTGCTTGCTCCACAAGTAAATTGTTCAATTCCTCTCTAGTTTATACCGTGGTTACAGTGGGCATAATGTCTACAGCATAAATATATTGATAATGACAAATCATAAAGTTTATAGTGATTTGGATCCTTAGAGCTGCATGTAAGGACTTAGTATGTTATACAGGCATGATAGTTTGTGTCTCTTTATGAATCACAGAATATTCTGATCCTAGGACACAAGAAGGGGGAGAGCTTCTGGCAAAATACTGCTTTTTTTGCATATAAAAATGCTTATCAAGGGTATCTTAGTCACTAGAAGCTGTGTCCTTTTAAAAATTCTTCTGTCTGGAACTTGTGTAGTTTATTTGGCTCATCATATTTCCTTCATGTAGAAGTAGCTAGGAAATGCAATTTCGGTTAATTGTTTGGAGTGATTTTTCTTCAATTAACTCTTGATAGGCCATTATTGGGTACTTCTTGTTCTTCCCAGTCAATACTTTTTTCTCCTTCTTGGACATTATCAGAAACTGTTGAGGAAGCTTTGGGCTCAGTTTGTTTAAATAGTTGTGAATTACAGTTTTCCATCCTATAGGAATGACTACTCTTGTTAGTCTCATACTGACTCCCTCAAAGGCAGGGAGGCCCTGCTGAGAGACCTCAACAAATTAGAGGACTGGGCACTCACCAACCACATGAAGGAAAAGTGCCAGACTCTGGACATGGAATGGGGCAACCCTGGATGTACAGACAGAGTGGTGAATGAGATGCTGGAGAGCAGTGCCACAGAAAGGGATCTGGGGGTCCCAGTCAACTGAAAGTTGAATTTGAGTCAGCACTGCCCTGGCAGCAGCAGGGCCAAGNCTCGCATCAGTGCAGTTTTAGGTTGGGTGTTAAAAAAAAGATTCTTCCCCCAGAGGGTGGCTGGGCACTGGAACAGGCTCCCAGGGAAATGGTCACAGCACCAAGCCTGACAGAGTTCCAGAAGCAGACTGGACAATGCTCTCAGACACATGGTGTAACCCTTGGGGTTGTCCTGTGAAGTGCTGGGAGTTGGAGTTCGTGATCCTTGTGGATCCTTCCAACTCAGCTTATTTTGTGATTATGGCATTCACTGCCTGGTAGCAAGTTTGTAAATAAGGTTTGATTATTTTTCTTTGTTGTTTCTTTTCTTTCCTTGCTGGACCTTCTTTAGTAATACTTAATACTTACTATATAGTCAAAGGATTTTGCTTTATGGTTTTCAGTTTGTTTAGTCAGAATTCTCTCTATTAAATGAAGGAAGTAGGATTTTTACGGAATCTGAATAATAAGTTAAATTCATTAACACAAGAAAAATGGAGTTCAATTAATTCATAGTGATAAATCACATGCACTACATTCTGTGTATTACCTCTAATCTGATGTGTTCTTGCTGGCTAGTAAGATTCACTACCAAGCATTTTAGTATTTATTTCCATACTTATTATTATATATTCAAAAGCAGGATTTTCTCAGTTGTGGCCTTGACTTTGTCATTCACTTTTTCTAGAAACATAATTCAGTGTAAGGCAATTGACCAGGAGGAAATAATTCTTTTGTAGAACATTTAATTAATTCATAACTAAGTAGCCCCTGCTATATTCCTTTTACTTAATTGGTTGTAATTGAAACATCTTTAGAAACTGAAAGTACAGAATTTATCCCAGAAATAGATATTGAAATGAAATTATGTCCACTTAGTAACTGATCAGGAAAACAGCAAGATGAAACACAAAAGCAAAATTATATTTTACTTACTATTTTATCTTTAATTTCTCATCACATCTCCAAATATATACTTACATTTCTAAAACAAGATTTTTCTGTTACCTTTTTGTTACTTTCTTTAATAAATAAAGTGTTAAAGCTTTGATTTTAATGTAGAACCATTTAGTGCATGAGTAAACTTACTTGAAGTGCCCAACAGTCTTAATGTTTTCAGAATCATACTTTTCTTCATGATCATGTGACATTAGGCAATCTGACAGCAAATATAACATAATTAAAAGATTTTCAGTTTTATAGTTGATGAGTTAAAGGTACTTGAAAGAAATTAAATTAGAAGATTGAACAACTTGCTGAAACCAAAACCATTGCAAGCAGAGATGCAGATACACTTAAAAAAAAAATCTTTAAGAAATACTGTGAAACTGTAACACTGGAAGCAAAAAACTCTTAATGAATTGTTAGTTTTATTGGTTGTTTTTATGCATCTCTTTGTAGATAGCATTCTGTCATCTCTCTGGTTAATGCAAGCAGTCCATAATATTTGTAAGTTTTTTTTTTTTCTAAAGATGAATATTTGTCAGCCTTTTAAGCTGTAAAGTGGCAAATATTACATCTCTGATAAATAATGAAAAAGATGATTTAGCAATTTCTGAATTACAAGATGGCTCAGATTCCTTTTAGACAGGAATTCTTAGTACTGGAGTGTCTGCACTACCTTTCTCCTTATCAGATTTGCAGTTACTGTGATTTCATGCTAATGTGTCATTTGTAAATGCTGTTAGAAATGCTTTTCATACAAGGAGCTATGTAAATAATAAAACTAGGAAAAAATGTACTTTCAGTAAGCCCATTCTGACTTCTTTGAGTGAGGAATATTTATAGTACTTTTAGTTTCAAGAGCCTGCAGGCAAGACTGCATTTCTTTTTAAATGAAACAGAATAGCTTTCAGAGACTGAGACTCTGCTGTGAGAAATTCTTTATAGGATGAGTGGGTTAGAAACTGTAGAAAATGTAGGTTGCATCTGGTTGTTGCAGAACTCACATTCACACATAGTGTTGCTTTAAATATTATATGCTGCTTGTCCATCAGAAAAACATATTGAAATTCTGAATTGGTCATGTTGTGTTACAGCCTTAGTTTTCATGCATGCATCTGTGACAGTGCCTGATTTAGGACAATAGGAATTAATGGATTTCTTTTTTATATATTTTTAAACTGTGTGCAATTCTGTAGCATTGCACACTAGCAGTTAAAAGACAGCTTTTAGTTTATTATTTTATAATCACAGCGTGTCCCTATGAAGTGATACAAGTAGTCTTTTGGGTCAAAAGGAGAAACAATGAGAGGTATGAAAGGTAAAGAATGTAATTAAGTTCCCTCTACTAATTTACATGAGAACAGTTTACATTTGCTATTTTAAATAGTGAGAACTTTATCCAATTAGAGAAATGCTGCAAAAGTCTCAATCTTCTGAAAAGTCACTGATGAAAGGCTTTGAAAGGGTTTTTTATTCTCTCTGTGATTGTTAGTTATGTTTTCTGTCATTTGTTAATTATGTTATTTTGCCTGATACTGAGGTGTTCAGGTTTAGCCATCTGTACTTACCTGTATCTCTTCTGGAACCATGGTTATCATATTTGCCACTTTGCAGCCCTAAGGCAGCTTTAAGCCAGGGATATTCACACCATATTGTGCCCAACTGTTTCACAGCAAGTCTCTTTAGTGCTTCTGATGAGTGCTGTCACAGCACTTCTGTACCTGTAAGTGGTTGGCTGTCATCAGCTCAACAATGACATCTTATTCTGGTTTGTGGACTTGCATGTTTAATATTCACAAAGTGTTTGGATTTTGGATTTTCAGAAGCATCTGCCTTTTTTTCTCTCTCTTTTTATGACAACTGTCCCAGTGGGGCACTTCATTTGCTTTTTTCTCTGTTATTCATGTCATGTTGTGCAGCTCAGAAAATGCCAGTTGTTCAGACTTCTAATAATTAGGGTTGTGACTCTCAACCTAATAATATTTTTTTCCTGCAGTTTGATAAATATGGTGTACAAACCACTCCAGAATCTTTGAACTTAAAAACTTCTGTTAGTAGTCTTTAGCTGAATTTTATTCAAGTATATTTAAGATTTAAAAGTTGCCAAATGTGCTTGCAGTCTTGATATAAAAATTTTAACAAAGGCTTTTATTCATTGATACACTGTGATATTGGTCACTGTCAGGGTGAGGAACAGAATATATATTAAAATATTCAGCCTGTGCTGAAAGGGCTTTTACAGACCTTTGCATTGGGTGAATTTGGGAATAAAAGCATGAGGTTGAACTGACTTACATACCCAGAGCCTGTTTCCATTTTCTTGAACACTTCTGCATGGCAATGAAACTCGAGGAGATTATGTTTCTTTTCTTTGGACCATTCTGCTTAAATCACCCATTAAGTTCAGATGGCCTTCCTCTTTAAATATTTATTTTTTTATTTATTGGTTTTGCTTAAAATGTGAATGTTCTGTTTATTAGAAGTTTAATTTTACCCTAGCCTTTTTTACGTGACCATTTTGAAAATACAGAGATTTTAAATCAGGCAGTAGAAGTGTTTGTATAAAATATTATCTTGGTAATCATGGTTTTATTCTTTATGTGGTTTATAGAAATGCAGCTTGTTTGCTTTTCTTTCTTTTTCACAGTTCCTGGCAGATATGGAGAACAACGCACTCTTTAGGGATGACATTGAATGTCAAAAACTCATTATGGAAGCAATGAAGTACCATCTGTTGCCAGAGAGACGACCTATGTTGCAAAGCCCTCGCACCAAACCTAGAAAATCTACAGTGGGTGTTTTGTTTGCAGTTGGAGGCATGGATGCAACAAAAGGTATTGGCTTATGTAATGCTTGGTTGATGAGCTGTTTTGGTTCTTTTTAAAAGAAATGTTTGATAGATTTTTTTACAACCTGTTAAATCTAAAATTCAAGGATTCTGCAGTACAGAACATGAAACAACGAAAGTGCATACTGTTTATTAGCTTAAAAAGGCCTATATATCTTTTATAATACTCTAAATGTTCTGGAATCTAGAGTTCTGATTTGAAATTACCATAGGAATAGCTGACTTCTGAGTAGTGAAGTGTTTAATTGAATGAATACTAATCTTTATTTACTCGAGGGGGCAGTACTTTGGAAAATTAAGAAAAGGACTGAAAGGGCCACAGAGATGACCTGCACATGCTTTAAAATAAAACCAAAACAACGAAAGTATTTTGACTAATTGTTAAATAGTTCTGTCACAACTACTTGGATTATTTTTTCATAGAAAATTGCATACTTTTTAATGGTAATGAGAAAGGATCTGGCAAGTTAGGAAAGTTATGTCAGAGAAAATGTTTTCTTAAATTTGTTGTTTTAAAGCTGTTTTTCAGTACTTCATGTCACATACCATCAGCTTTTTTGTCTAATATTACAAAACAGTTGATTTTGATATATGATTGCATTTCACATGGTTGGTTTATATTCCTAATATTCCTATTTCTGAAGGCTTGATTTTGCAAAGCATTTGCAAAACCTGGTTTTTGTCTTGAAAAGCACCAAGAAAGTCATCCTTTGTAATGGTGTAGGTAATTGCTGAGGAAGTGAAAAAAGACTATTTGTCTACATAGACTTAAGAACATGCTGTGGGATATCATGGTGTCTTGTGGGATCAGCACAATGCTAAAATAAAAACTATCCTAGTACTTCAAAACAATTTTTTCCCATATACAACTTGCATATATTGTCATTCAGGAGCTACAAGCATTGAAAAATATGAACTTCGTACCAACACATGGACTCCAGTTGCAAACATGAACGGACGAAGATTACAGTTTGGAGTTGCAGTTTTAGATGATAAACTGTTTGTTGTTGGTGGCAGAGATGGACTGAAAACACTGAATACTGTGGAGTGCTACAACCCTAGATCAAAAACATGGAGTGTAATGCCACCTATGTCCACTCATCGTCATGGTCTTGGTATGTACAGTTCTGTAAAGGCTGATAGCATATTTTTTAAAGGTTACCTGGTTTAGGATTGGTCAAAAAAACATTCAGAAATTAAGTTTAGGAGGGTGGAAATTTGGTTTTAATGCCAACTGCTTATTCAATGTCTTTTCTCCTTCATATTGTATTGAAGATTGTATTTGGTAGCATTGGCTACCAAAAGCAATTATTTTTTTTGTTGCGGTATGTACTGGACTGTCACTAAGAAGTTCTGATCTTTATTCCTCTTATCCAGAAGTGATTGTTTTTTATATCTGTATTTTAGGAGTAGCTGTATTGGAAGGTCCCATGTATGCTGTAGGAGGACATGATGGCTGGAGCTACCTGAATACAGTAGAAAGATGGGATCCCCAGGCTCGTCAATGGAACTTCGTAGCTAGTATGTCAACTCCCAGGAGCACTGTTGGTGTAGCAATACTAAATGGAAAGTATGTGAAGGAAATTTCTGTTTTCAAATTTAAAACCTCATTATTTTAATGTAATTACAGGACCTACCATTTAGGTAATTACCTAAATGACTATTAATAATTTCTCTTGATAGATACCAGTTGGCAGCATTAAGAGCCAAGTTTCTTGATTTACAGAAAAGATACTGTGTTGGGTCAAGCAAGCTTTGCTGCATCACTACAGCTGTATGTCAAGTGTTCTAGTGCCCTCATCATCCTACTGGCCATCAGCTGGACTTGCTCCAGTATGGCAAGGTCCTTCTTATACCAAGAAACTGCTGCATTAGAGTATGAAATTTGGCAGAAAATAATCCTCTTGTATTCCAGCTGCTCCCCAAAGATCAGAGGGGCTGGGTGCAGCTGGGCCGAATTTCGGTTTATAACCAGTTCAGTGCTGTAAGTCTGGCTGCATTCAATACTTTCATGATCACAGATCCACAAACTGTGGTTTATTGAAGCTACAGAAATGCAGATTCAGAGTTGCTGTTGATGAATGCACTTGCTGCATCAGCTCTAAATATACTAAGGCTAACCAATGATTAACTAAGCTAGGTTAGCAATTCAAACTAAATTAACGAATTCATTTTCTCACTTCACCCTTAATTAAGCTTAGTTTCACCTGGGTATGCACCTACACAGTTGGAGATGCAATTCTTATTAAAAAGTGCCCCTGCTTTGGGGGTGGAGAGAGGAGGAAGTCATGTTTTGCCAGCGTGACTACAGGAATACCACAGCAGATGAAGCTACTGATTTACTGAGTAGTATTGTGGTTGTGGCAGAATATTTACACTCTATTGTCCACAAATTTGCACTTCTTGCTTATGTGCTATCTGATGCATCTCCCTTGAGCTATTTGAATGCTGTCAGGTAGAAAAAGTTTTTCACACTTTTTTTATTTTGGAAGCCGAGTCACTGGTAAATAAATTAGTACTGCTGAAAGGCATCTACAGAGGGTTCAGTGAGATGTGGGACAAGTCCAAGAATGAGTGGAAATGCTCACTGCCTACAAGGAAGGAGGGATGAACTTGAACAACCAGCAAGCAGAGTTCCTTGGCTGCCTTGGAACTGCAGTCTCAGATACCTAAGTTAGGTCTAAAGCTTGCCATGTATCCAGCAGAGGGTGCAAGTTGTGACAAAAAGCACCAGAATTAGAGCCTCACATTTCCCTGTTATTGTAGAACATTGTCTAGACTCTTAATGGAGGCAACAACAAAAGATCACTACAGCTGACAGTTTTAAAATGCATGCAACATTTCAGATGCAGGAGAAGTAACTTCTGCACTTTCCCGTAATGTATATCTATAACTTGGTAGGTTTCAGATGGTTGGATCAAAACCTTCATATAGGAAATTAATATGTCTCTGTCCATGTCCAGAGTGTGAAATCACTGAATAAGTAATCAAAACTCTCTCATGTTTTGAGGGAAGGTAAAGTTGGGAGATTCATAAATGTTATATTGCATAAAGGATTAATTTTAGTCATGATTTTAGTTTATGGAACTGCAGTGGAGTTTTACAGTAACTTTCAGTACATTCCTTACCTTAAACAAAGTTTTATTTGATTATTTAGCCATACCTAGGCTCTGAAAGGATTTTGTTAATGTTATTTGAGGCGATCTAGTACTGGATTTTACTTCTGATGAATTGCTTCCTTTTTAGAATGGCTTCTGTGTTCCTGCTTTTCCAAATAATAGTGCTGGGCATGTCTGCTGCCATTCCTAGATTGCTCAAAAACTCTGTTCATAAACTCTTTATCAAGTTTTATTATTTGATTAGTTTTAAAGGTTCATCAGTGGTTGAGTCCTCCTAAATCCATTTTTTTTCATTCATTTCAACCCTTCCAAATAGTTGAAATCCTTTGTTTGTACCAAATACTAGAAACCTTTTTGTTAGAACTAAGCAAATTGGGCCACCTAGTGGGTGTGAGGAATGTAGTGCTGTCAGTCATGAACTAAAACCCAGGTCCAAAAAAGTGCTTGAATGCCTAAGGTGAGGCAGGGTAGAGATGGTGCAAGCACAGATCCACTACTGAATTTGTCCTTCTGACCCAGCCAGTCACATATGTAATTTTGAAATTGTGAGCTATAGGCATAGGTTGGAACATAAATGCTGTGTAAGATACTCAATTTTCTGTAAATGATTGTTATTATGCATTGATCGTTACTGTAGGAAAAGATTTGAGCAAAATCTTCCCTGAGTTTTCACAATAGAGCAGTCTACTGAAAGTCTCCTTCTAAAATTCCCTTTCTAACAAACTTCATATCCTTCATGTTTCACTAGAAGCTGTCTTATTCAGAAACATTTACTGTCTTCTTTTTTTTTTTGTTTTACTTTGTAGGCTTTATGCAGTTGGTGGTCGAGATGGAAGTTCTTGTCTTAAGTCGGTAGAATGTTTTGATCCTCATACAAACAAATGGACTCTCTGTGCTCAGATGTCAAAAAGAAGAGGTGGTGTAGGTGTAACCACCTGGAATGGGTTCTTGTATGCAATAGGTGGCCATGATGCTCCAGCATCCAACTTAACATCCAGGCTGTCAGACTGTGTAGAAAGGTAATACCCTGATGAAGGCATATCCTGCTATGGGCTTCTAATAATGCTGCTCTATAGAGTGATTTATGGAAAGAGCTGTAAGTAGAAACCCAATAAAATAGGTGTGTTATTTTTAGCATGAACAGAGGAAACTTACATATAAAAATATGCTGTGTAGTCACACTATGATTCAAAATGTTACCAGATTATTTAAAGCAAATTCTTCCTAATGCAACTCATCTAGATTATTTTAACAATCTCATTAAATGAATTATGACTGATAACTGAAACAACTTGGAATTTAATGATTTTAAAAATGGAGCAGATCTTCTTTTACAGAAGAAGTCTGAATCTATTCATATAATAACTTCCAAAGAAGTTAACAGTAAGGTTTTGTGGATCTTTATATATCTAATTCTTTCTTGTATCCCCTAATGACACTGGGAAACTGGCATGTAATTCAGTCATTCCTAAATTGGTACATCTTTATGTAAAGTGATTAATGAATAACTGTGTCACAAATTGCAGAAGCACATGTGATCCATAAAATAATTTTAAAAGATAGTAAATACTTCATAATTCACTTTATTAAATCTTCACTGGCATTTTAGGTATTTCTGAACTATGCTTTAATTTTCTCCCTGCTCCACCACCACCAGTGGTAAAACTTTTCTTCTTCCCTGGTATCTCCCAACATTTACAGTAAGTCTTCATTGCCCATATTCTTCTTTCACTAAATTTACTAATGCCAGGAGATATGGTTCACCCTTCACCCCCCAAAAACCCCAGACAAACAAACAACAAAAAAAAAACAACCAAAAAAAACACACCACAAAAGTAGTTTTCAAATTTTCAGAGTCCTAGTAGATCTGGAAATACAGTGTGGCCCACAGCCCTTAACATGTGAAAGTTGCACTGAAAGGACCCCAGAAAGGTTTGCAGATAGGCAGCTACTTCTTAGCAAATGCCAAAATTTTAGAGCAATACAGATAATCAGAAGCCCAAGAGAAGAAATGCATTTGTGTATTTTTCTACATCAGTGTTCTCTGAAACAAAGTTACAGAACTCATGACTTTAATAGATAGGAATCATCTTGTAATGCATTTTGTCCTTGCTCTTTAAGTGAGTTGAAATTGAAGACCATCAAATTCATGGAACTAGTTCCTTAAAAAAATTAAAGAATTAAGGAATAGAAATTTAAAATACCTGTTTTTTATAACCACACTAAGCTTCTGAATTCTATTTTGCAATAAAAGTTGCTATTCCCAGATACATACAATTGCTTATAAATTATAAAATGATTGGGAAAGTAATTTCTACGTGTATCTAATTAATCACCCTCTTCTATTTGCATATGTGCTTTGGGTAGTGTTTTCATGTTACAGTTATGCTTGCATGCATTTGTGTAATACTTTTACTAGAGAACAGCAAATAAAATTGTTAGAGCTGTTTATATCTATGCTCTTCATGCAAAATAATTAAGACTAGTGTCTTCCAAGCTTGTTTTTAGCAAGTATGAAATTAGGATGGCCTCTTAGCCAAATAAGTATTTTCTTTGTAGAGTTCTTTAGAGCCTTCAGAGCTCTGTAATTACATCAGTTCAGCTCTAAGCATCTGTAATCTTAAAAAAGATTGTCTCTTTCAGTCAGATTAAAATATATCCCTTGACATAAGCGTAGCATGGAATCTCCTATGTAGTTTACAATTTGACTTGTAAAGAATGTTGATAATGTTCTAGAACCACACAATGTTTTTCATTAAACCATCTGCTGTTTACTATGCTGATACTTCTGATTTCAGAAGTGTTGTAAGTGTCTTAAAGGTTTTGCATTTCCCATAGAATTTTCTCAAATTGTTTTGGAGGTCATACTTTTGAAATTTGTAATCTTAGTAATGGTAATCTTAGTACTAAACCAAATTTTACCAGCTTGTGCTTTGATATACAGTAGTTACCACTTAAAGCAAACACTTGCTTTACTCTGGTGTAGCAGCAGAACTGTTTGTGGCATGGTATGTTTAGATATACAAAATGAATTTAGAGCAGCTTTATATGTCTGTATTACTAATTGGAAAGCAGCACGAAGTAGGTATCTGGCTAGTAGTGACTGTGTTACCAGATGACTAAAGAAACAGTTTCAAAGGGAGGGGAGTTGAGGGGGGAAAGTCCTTTGAAATTGGCACCCAAATCTGTACTGTCCTGTTTTCTACTACCTTGACAGAATCAATTCCAGTACACTGTTGTTGTTGTTGATTTTTGGTAACAGTTTAAGAGCATAACACAAATTATCTTTTAGGTATGATCCCAAAACAGATATGTGGACTGCTGTGGCCTCTATGAGCATTAGCAGAGATGCAGTGGGAGTGTGTCTTCTAGGTGACAAGTTGTATGCTGTTGGAGGATATGATGGTCAAACATACCTTAATACTGTGGAATCTTATGATCCTCAGACTAATGAATGGACACAGGTACAGTTCTTGATCAGACCATACACTACTATTAATATTGTTATTTCAAATATGCCTATTTTTACAAGGAGAATTCAAATACTCCTTCTCTAAAAAGCACTTTCTCACTAGTCTGTTGTAAGCCTCTCTTTTTTTCCTTTGTGTACCATCTTGAGATCAATTACCTTGAACAGAGAGTTGTTAATTTCTAACTAACTGCCCTTCTTTCTTTGGCAAGAGTATAACTATTTTCTTTGGCAATTTCAGCTACTTTTAATAAAATATACTGCCATGTTTTCCAAACTCTCATAAAGGATTCTGTTTATATTACTTCCTGTTCTGAAGATAAATGATAAATGTAGATTAGTTTTAGCTCTAATGTGTCTCACAACATTGATTTCTTCAAGGTTTTGGTCATTTTTTCATAAATAATACCTTCCTGAGGTGAATGCTATGTACAGTCTATGCAGCTTTCAGAAAGCCTTTGCCCATTTTCTTTTTGCAGCTTTAAAATAAAAATATTTCTTCAATTCATGCTCAGAAACCATTACTGTCAGTTCAGAGTTTGGTTACTTTTATATAGCTCCAGGAATGTGTCTCTGTGTGGGAAGAGCACACACAAGGACATCCTGAGATGACTGTCCTTTGGTATCTAATGCCATTTGAGATACCCTAAGGTATCTACATCCACAGAAGGTTAGCAGATACAGCACAGAATCTATGGGAGACCAAGCCCCTCCTGGAGTCCAGTTGCAGACCAGGATGAATGTCTAAGCTCCTCTGTAATAGCAGCAGACATCAGTATTCAGGCAGCTGAATTCTGAACCACCTGAATATGCTATCCTGGTAATAGCACCAAATTCTTAATTCAAAAAGAGAATTAAACTGCTGTTTATCAAAATCTCTATAACATAAAAAACTCAGCTGTCCATTTCCCCCCATTTCATACTGCTGCAAGCTCTTACAAGGAGGCTTATCAGAGCTTGGAGCCTTCACTGGTACTGGTAATTATAACCCATGACATTGTTAGTCCTGCTAAAGAAAAAAAGAAGTGTACCAGAGGACAGAAACCGCTTCTCACCAGAGGACAGAAACTGTGCTTCTCACCATTGCAGCTAAATGAGCCTCACATGTCTAGGTGGTGGCCATCTCTTTGTACTATCCTTAGCCTTGGCCCTCTATATCTCACTGAATGCCATGATCCCAGTATGTAGAATAGTTTCAAACCCTTCCCAGAGGGATTTGGAAGTACTTGTGTACCTTCCTTCTTTCTTGTTACGTCACCAGTCTGCCACCTCTTCATCTTCACCCAACTCAAGAAAAGGTAGTGGAATTTTCTCAGGCGAAGGTTGTCAGAGCCACAGACAGCTCTGTAAAAGTCTGTTGCTCCTGGGAAAAAAAGAAATAGGGGAATTGGCATAAACAGCCTTTTTTGTCTTCAGGATAGTCTCTGTACCACTTGGTGTGCTATTCACATGCACTGCAATACTGTGAAGGTTAAAAGGAGAAATGGAGGGTTAGAAACTACTGTCCTCTGTTCAAGTCCAGCAGAATCACAGCAGAAGAGGGTTGTGCCAGAAGTAACTTCTGTTTGCAATTAAAGAATAATGACTGGGAAATTGATTCTGATTTCAAGAACTCCTAACAGGATTTATCAAATAATCAAGTAAAGAGGAGAGGTTGCCCCTATAATTTTAGGCATTTTCTATTTCTGAGAAATGCATTATTTTACCACCCTTTACTCAGTGGTCTGTGTGTCTAGCTCAGGTATCCATTTGTACTATAACAAAGGTTTCTTTTTCCTGTAATACTGAATAATTGAAATTATCAGTAAGAATTGCTTGATGTCCTTAGGTTTACTATTGTTTTCAAAGTGCTTTACTCTGTCATATAAAATATCTTTTCATTTTCTGTGTGTTTGTATCCAATTTTGGACCAATTTGTAAGTCATGTTAACAGATCATGGGTGATATAGTCACTCTGCTGCAGCCATATAATTAGGGGGAAAAATTACTTAAAGCTGACTGCATTTATCTCATGGATGGTTTGTTTGTTTGCTTATAGGTTGCACCACTGTGCTTAGGAAGAGCTGGAGCATGTGTTGTGACTGTAAAACTCTGAATTATTTTCTCTGGGAAGGTGACATTCTCCTGCATGGACTCAGAGGATTACTTTTTCCCCAAGCAAACTACCAGTGCCCCAATAAACACCAGGTGCAGGATATCTACCACAGCAAAGTGTCTGCTCTGAAGCTGACATGAACATGTTGTTCTTATGGACCAATGTTAAGCACTTTTTAAAAAACTTACCTTTGTTATGCATATGTTACAAGAATTCTACTTGTAAGAAAGTCAGCTGCAACCTGCCAGTTGTCAGCAGAGGACTTGCTATAATAACTCGCTATAATAATCAAATGTTATGGATCCAAGGCCTTGATTTCCCTAAACATGCAGAGCAATGATGCTATAAATGGATATACTTTGATATAATTGGGTCTGTCTCTGGGTGAAACAACTTCTAGGATTGGACCCCATAGGTTTAATTTGCCTGTAATAAACACATTTGGCTATAGGTATCTGAGTTACTACAAGGCAGGCTGGCAAACCAATGCAAACTATTTTAAATGGCAGGTGTAATGCCTGCCTTGGAAATGAAGTTGTGTATTTGGTGAATCTTTTGCACTTTTTATCATCATTCCTAGTTTAGAGAACTTTTTATTTAACTAATGCCTTATTTTAAATATTGTCTTATGCTAACAGAAACCTGCTATTTAATAATTTCTGACAGATATTTTTGACATCCAGTGTACTTTTTGGATTTTCGAAGTTGTTATGCAAGATGCAGAACATCATACCTTTTTCTCTGCTTTGGTTTTTGCATTTACTTTGCTATTTGTATGAGTTATTGGAAGAATTCTAAAGTGTAATTAACAATTAACCAATTTAAATTTAATATTTGCACTTTGGAATTTTTGAAACATTCCATTACATCTAGACTAATTACATTTTTACATGAGGCTTTGCACTACTATGAAAAGTATAATTTTGTAAGATGAAGAAGTTGTCTGTCTTTCCTGTAAGGTTATTTAAAAATGTAAAGGGCCCAATCCTGCAAGACGCTCAACTGTCACCATTTAAGCGTGTTCAGCCTCTTACAGGAGAGTGACGTGTGCCTCGCAGGACTGTATCAAATTAGTTACCTTATTTAACGATTATCTAATTTTTTCAGATACTTTATAATTTGCCTTTCTCGAGCCCTCTGCTGTTACACCGAATTGCTTTGAACGGTCTAAATGTTCTCGGGAGAAGCCTTTTTGTATTTGCTTTTACGTGCCTTGTCCCTTACGTTTCCCAAACGGCACCGCGCGTGAAAAACGGGAAGATGTGAACTCATTGAATGTTTTACGTTTGTTGTTTTTCTTTTTTAAAAAAAAAGTTTTAAGTGCCCGATACCCAAAGTCCTTTGTACATTTGTAATTTTAAACGTGTGTTTTAACGCTCTCGGCGAACTATTTATTGTTTTAAAAGAAATCGGTGACACTTTGTGCTGAAGCTTTGCAGTTGGAATACAGCTGATCTCAAGAGGCTTTGCTGGCGGGTGTGTGTGTGCCTTTATTCCTCGCTTAGAGCCCGTTCTGCGTGCCTCCGATCTAAAAACACACCTCCTCCTCTGACTAGTGCCCGTACCCCGCTGTGGGGTCCGCGGCCTCACGCAGAGCTCCTCCCGATGGGGCCGGGGCTGGGGATCGGGGGCCGGGGCCGAGGCCGGGGCCGGGCTCNGGACGGGCCGCCGGCAAACGGCGAGGGGGGCCCGGTGTTCCTGCCTGCACTCCCGTGTTTGTTTTCTTTCTCGTGGAGTGACTTCGGGTGAAAGGCAGCTTAAAGGCCGTCTAGTTCCAAGGCCTCTGCGATGGGCAGGGACATCTTCCACTATCCCAGGTTGCTCAAGGCTTCATCCAGCCTGGCCTTGTACGCTTCACGGATGGGGTGTTCACAACTTCTGTGGGAAACCTGTTCCAGTGCCTCANCTGCCAGCTCCGTCTCCGGGGTAACTGCGGCGCCGTGGGCGGGCGGCGCATGCGCGGTGGCGGCACTGGCAGCCCGCGGCGGCCGCGATGAAGGTGGGTCTGGGCGGCAGCGGGGCGCCGCGGGCNGCAGCTGATACCTTCCTCTCAGTAAATAATCTAAACCTACTGCCTCAGTCTGAAGCCGTTCCCCCTTCTTCTGTGACTGCATTCCTTTATAAATAGTGCCTCTCCATCTCATAGTTTCCCTTCAGGTACTGAAAGCCCACGATCAGGTCACGCTAAAGCTTCGCTTCTACAGACTGAACAATCCCAATTCTCTCAGCCTTTCCTCATAGATGGAGAGATGCTCAAATCATCCCTCAAATCATCTGGGTGGCCCTTCTCTGGACTAAGATTTTATTCTTTTTTTTTCAAAATTGAACGTGATTGTCAGATGTAGTTTGTGAGTGTGGTGGTTGTATTTTTGCCGTTCTCGTGAGTAGAATGCAGATTCAGCGTGAAGAATGTCTCAGTTTACACTCACCCAAAAGAAGGGATATGAACCCATGGCAGACTTGAGCAAGCCTGACAGACATTTGGTGGACACCAGGTGTTGGTGTTTATCTTATGACACGTAGGAATGTAAGGATAGCAAGCTGCGAAACAAACTTGTGGGCTTTATGTCACACCCAAGTTACAGAAAAATAACTGTGGATAGTGTGAAAGGAAAAGGACATTCAGAAATGTTATCATTTGGAAATCAGAATCTCTTTCTACAGTGTGTTGCTTTGAGATCTTAGCCTTTAAGACCCAGCAATTCAGAGTAACAAAAAGGTTACCCATCTCTTAAAGAGTAAACGTTGAACCTTCTGTGTTTTACAAACTAAGGATGCTTTCTGACTTTTCCATTAAATTTAGACAACTATTAACATTGTGGTCTTTGAACTAGAAGGGGAGAGTCTCATGCAATTTTTTTATTGTTGTAGCTAAGAAGCAAAACCAGTAGTTTTGATAGAGTCACAGTTCTCTGTGCAGACACCCAGCACCAGAAACTTCAATTTATTCCACTCAAATTGAAAGAACTTTTAGGTGGGATTTTGGTACTTTGGTGCATTGGAATCACGCAGAAGTTGTGTTTGGATTGTTTGGGGGGTTTTTTATTTCCATTGTACTCAGTTGCTAACATGCTAGGAAGTTGCAGTATTTTTATATGCTTACGATTTTAAGATGTATCATTTCCTACTTTTTTTTTCCCCCAGCAAGTATTCAGTCTGTATGAAAAAGCTTGGTCTGGTTCCCCTGTGCAGTTTACTTGGCAGAAAACTTTAGGAAATTTTCTTGCTGTAACAGGGTAAGATTGCAACTATTTATTGCATTTTCCATCAAAATTACTGATGAAGAAAGGCAATTATTCTGCATATTAATCTTTTTTAGAGGTGATCGTGTTGTGAAAATTTTTGATCGTCATGGTCAGAAGAGAAATGAAATCAGCTTACCAGGGTAGGTACTAAGATAGGTCTAATTTTTTGTTGTTGTTGTTTTCTTTAAAAATGCTTCTCTTCTGGTAGGATACAATGTGAGAAATCTGAAGGAAGATACACTGTCTCTGGTGAACATACCTGGAGAAGAAGACTAATTATGTCATTAAAATGTAAAATAAAGACCTATCATATTAAGGATGATCATAATGAGGTTGTGTAGAATATATCCTTGCATTCTTGCTACTGTTGATTTTCTAACAGTTTGTTACCATGGCTTTGCTGAGGAAAGATACTCTTTTGGTTTAGTGCTTCCCTTTGCATCAGTGGCATAAATGTACACACTTGCATTGTTGCTTCAGGACGAGATGATACTTCTGAAGTGAGTAATTTTTTTTCCAGCTTATCACACTTTGCTTCACATCAAAGAGTGGTATGGGAGTGTACAAATTGGATTTTTTCAGATTAAATTTAAAAAGTCATGTACTTTGGAAGATACATCGAACTTCTTAAAAGGCAGTCAGGCCATAGGAACAGGCTGGATATAAACCAGGGGAAACCTCCCCAGGGAAAAATGGTGTGACATTGGATCATCATACTGGTTTGCTCAATAAATACACTTTTATTTGGTACCATTGCTACTTCATGTAGTTTCATTTATGTACTGCTCATCTCTTCTTAGCACTTCCAACTGCTCATAGTCATGGAAATTCTTATTTTAACTAGCTGATTAATTTTGATTAAGATAATGCCCTTAGTCAAGGCAAAACTCCCACTGAGTCTTTAATACTGAAATGTCTAGTCAAGATTATAACTTTAATTTCCAGATCTTCACTTACATAGCCATGTGTTATTGGTAAATATGAGCCAGAATCACTTAGGTCTCCAGTTTTTGTAGTCCATGGTAGTTGCCACCTTGCACCAAACCAAGAGCTGCAATTCTCATTGTCTTTACCAGACTCATTTGTATTTCACTGAACATCACAACTTGCTGTTTGGGTTAGGTGTCGGTCATCATATAGGCTGGCTGTGTCAGTCTCTTTGGCTTGGTAATATCCATGGCCCAGCTCTCCCTGTGCAGTGTTTTGCACAATGTATGAGAAATGCACATTCTTTCCAGAAAACCGTCCAAAGTGAGGAAAGCTGTGTGGAATCAGAGGGGTACTACCAGAGGAATAATCCTAACTCTGAATAGCCTCTAACAAACCAGAACCTTACAGAGGACTTTCACTGTCTCTTGAAAATCAAGGTGACAGTATTTCAAGTACTAGAACGTAGGTAGCAATACCTTTTATGACCTTCCTCTCAGCCCCTGTCATTTCAATGAGATTTTAGGAAAAGTGGGGTTGCTATAAAACATTTACAGATAAATCTGCAATGTGTCATGGGTTTGCAGGGAAAGGGAAAGGAAGGATAGGGGCTCAGCTGCATAGTTCTGAGTGTTTCTGTGCACTTACAAACTCATTTTAACATTCTTAGTGATTTTTTTTCTTTTCTTCAGTAACTGTATTGCTATGGACTGGGATAAGGATGGAGATACTTTAGCAATAATCACAGACAAATCTAGCACTATATTTCTGTGGGATGCAATCACAAACAAAACAAGCCAAGTAGATAGTGGCATGAGGTAAGAAAATTTTTTTTAATGTGTAGTAAAGATTGGGACCATTCTGATGTGTTGATGTGGAGGCTATATTGCAAGATCGTCTTTTATTGGAGTCCTCGTAATATTAATTAAACTTAATTAAATTAATACAGTACAAATTATCGCTTATATGATTTGCTGGTTTTGAAGTGTTTGTTGTGGATGGGGATTTTGGGTTTTACAGGGTGTTTGTTTCGTTTTTGAGTGTCAGCAGTGACAAAGTTTCTAGAGAGCTTCTATTCAATGTTTTGACTTTGTGGTAGCCACAAGGATGGATGAATTTTTTGTGTGTCTGCACTGGTTATTCTTTGTCCTAGGTCTTTCACACCAGCTAAAGGGAGCTTAAAAGTAAGGGAAGTGGTATCAGTGGTGCTAGGATTTTTTTTTTGCTTAGATTTATAAGGGGGCTAAAATGCTTTTCACAAAGACTGGTTTAGGATGGAAGGAGGTATCTAAGGTTCAAAGCCTTACTTTTCTGAATTTGGCCACAGACTTTAAACTCTTCCAGGGTCTGCATAACAATCAAGCATTGGGTTAACGAATAAGCTTGGTTTAACAATTAAACTTTTGGCTTCTTTGAGTCTGTTCCTCTAAACTCTCACATTATACATAAACATTCTTCCTGTAGGAAAGAGAGTGGAAACAACTCTGTCCTGTTTGGTGAGATGTATGTTATTACACGCATCACACGTTAATATTGTGTGAATGAATAGACCATGTTGTACCATTTTCATGTGTGAGCAAATACTGTGGGGAGAAGGGTAACCTACCAGTATGCAAGCAAAAAAAGAACATAGAAGGTACTTTAAAGAATGGAGTCTGCAGTTAACTGCAGTTCCTTTGTGAACTTTCTCTCTAATACTGGGGGTAAATTGCTTACTGGAGGCAGTCTTGCTTGAGCAGTATATTATCAATGGAAGTCCTTAATCCTTTTTTTGTCACAGTGTTAGCAGTAAGAGATAAACGCTGTGATAATCAGGCTTTTCTGGTATCCTCCCATTTTTGAAATTAGGAAACACCCTCACATGCAAACCAAATATGTACTGGAGGTCATTTCACATGTCAATATCTCAAATTTCTTTCAAATTCTTTTGCATGCGTACACTAAATTAAAAAATGAGAGGGACCGTACTAATTAGAAAATTCTGGTTTAAGTTTTTTTTGCTTAAGAGGCTCTTTGTTTTTTAATATTAAGTATAGTATCTGTATAGCCTCAAATATACATCAAAATTGGCCTTGCTGTATCTGAAACTTCAAGTTAAAATAGGTCTTTCTAACTTCTTTATTACATTGACTGGAACCAGACCTACTCACTTTTGAGTTGGCTAAATGCATAGGGTTATCAAGGTAGAAAAAAACAATACAAAAAGTGACTGGAAAATACCAGTGATTCCATCAAAGACTCTTGATGTTTGCAGACACGTTTCCATTTGTACAAGTCAGGTTATATTACCTCATACAAATTTTTATTACTTTTACTATCTTATGCATACTTAAATAATTCTGATATTTGTGGAGAATGTTTGCTTTGTTTAAAAGTTCTCCTTGGTCTGTGTGACTCATAGAAATTAAAGACAAATGTAAAATGTCTTATGCAAAATGTTGTGGTATGTGAGTATGTGAAAGGAATCTCTATTATACAAAGTTAAATTTTTCTTTGTTGTAGGGATGCAATGTCTTTCCTGTTATGGTCTCGAGTTGGAGCTTTACTTGCTGTTGGAACAACAAAAGGAAACTTACTCATATATAACCGTCAGACTTCTCGCAAGATTTCTGTTCTTGGTATGGGTTGGTTTGAAACTACTCTGGCACATGTGCAAGTGGAATTTTGCTAATATACATAGTTTCCTTTTCAGTTCTCTGGATGAACATGCAGATAAAAAATGTGCTCATACTCAACTTGCACCTTCTGGTTTGGAGTGCTCGGCAGAATATAGTATACTTAGTTAAATATATATACAAATACCTAATATTGCCTTACTGCCTCGTGGGAGACCTGTATTATCTTCCTTGCAAAGGATTTGTGTGGTTGTCCATGTTGCTAAGTTACTCTTCCTTACCTGCTTTGAGTACCTCAGGGCATAAAGGCTAAGGATATAACACAGTCCCCAGAAAAGCGCTGCAAAGCAGTGGAAGAGCAGGGGCTGTGCTGTTTTGTATAAGGTCAAAAGACCTCCATCTGAGAGCAGATTTTTTGAAAAAAGGCTCTTGCTCTGACAGGTTGTTTCATGTTCTGACAATCTGTGTTTGAGTGGCCAAACAGAGTATATTCCACCACAGATTTTTTTTGTCATTGTGTTTAATTTGTGTTGTATAGGTTTATTTCTTTTTCAGGTAAACACACTAAGAGGATTACTTGTGGCTGTTGGAGTATTGAAAACCTCCTTGCTTTAGGTGGTGAAGACAAAATGATTACTATAAGCAATCAGGAAGGGGATACTATAAGACAGGTAGTATTTATAATGCACATTTGATTTTAAGTGTACATTAATACTCCTGGTTCCCAAGAAAGCTGGGACCTATGGGAGTTTGTGCCTTTTAAATACCAGTGCTTTCAAGGACAAGGAGCTTGTTAAATATATAGTTTATACTAACATGTCATTAAGATCCAAACTGACGATTTTCTTGGTTTTGGTACTAAAAGCAGTAACAACTTTGTCCTTAAGCAAAATTGTACAGGGCAGGAATAATGCAATTATTTATCATCAGTATGTGCTACATTAACTGTTGATTCCCCAATCTGAACTTCTTTCTTGCAGACCTCAGTCAGCTCAGATCCCAGTGACATGCAGTTCTCAGTTATGAAGGCTGATGAAAGAGTGTCAACCAGAGAAAGCACAGTAAGAAGTCACTACAAAATACTGTAGTTCAAGTGGGAGTAATCTAACAGGATAACTCCATGGGATCTGCTGCCTTTTCTTCTGAGGAAATGGAGCTGGCTTCTGTAGGAGAAAGTCTTGAATTTGAGCTGTGTATTCTGCTGAACTTCCATTTAAATTTGTGAACCACTGGCTCACACAGGGCAATATCCTGAAAATCTCTTCCACTGTTGATAAAGATTCAGAATTCAGATCCATGGGGTTCTTAAGGACTATTCAAATTCTTAAATCTCATCTTTTAGTGAAGATATAGGGGCTTACTTTGAAGTTATGCCATTCTTCTTATGTTAATTTTTGTTTTCGTTCATTGGCAGGTAAGTGCAGTGGTTGGCAAGAGGACTCTCTTCCTTTTTAATTTGAATGATCCTGATAACCCAATTGATCTGAAATTTCAGCAGCCTTATGGCAGTATTGTAACCTACAAATGGTGAGCAAAACTTTCTTAATTAATTATTCTAATATTAAGAAGCTGACTATTTTCCAAGTAGTTCTAATAAATGCTGGAAACAAAATCACCTATCCCTTGCTCAGACTGGATTTTTCTTGCATGTATTGTAGTTTTTTAGTAATTCTTTTCCGAACACAAAGTGGTCTACATTTTGTAACTGTTCTACTTTATGATTCAATAGCTATACAAACAGTATTTTCCAGCAGAATCACTGTTGGTATGCTCAGCTTCAAACACTTGTATGTTGCTGTCTTGACAGAAGATTAAACTGAGGGATTTATGAGTTATTTTCTGTTTGGATGAGTAACTGATGAAGGTTCAGGTAACTGAACCTACGTTCAGGTAGGTTTTTGGTTTGCAAAGCTGTGCAAAGTTCTTGTAGCCTCCTTATTCTGCAATACCAGTGATAATGTTCCTACGAAGAAAACCTAAGCTAGAAGTTTCAGATCTGTACCAAAAAAGTAGCTGTACTATTTCTGTATCTTTGAATCATTACAGCTTGTCTTTTAATGCCTGTTCAGTCAACATGGAACTGACATCCCTTTACACTACAACCATAAGAAAACCTGAAGCTATGTGCTTCTTAGTTTATGACCATAGGCATACCTGGGCTGTTTCCATCACAGTGCTTTTTTTTGCAATTAGGCTAATGAGATACTGTTTCAATTCATTTTTACATGCTGTAACTATTTGTGCCTTAACCTCATTATTTCTACTTGACTTTATGAAAAGTAAGCAGAATACTCACAAATACAGTTTGTTGCTTTGGTACTTCCACTGTGTTTGCAGTGCCCGTAAGGGCACAGTGACTGGCTTTATTGTTCTGCCATGGCTTTGATGGGACCACATCTGCCAGAACCTTGAAATGAAAGTTGCCATCTTCTGGTATGCTTATTTCAATGAAGATACCAGAAATCTTTCTTGTGGCATCACTGCCATGTGTGCAGCCTGCTGAAAATAAAGTGACATTAGAGAATGCAGGAGAGAATAAAGATGACTTACGAGTCATCTGAGCACAAACATGGTTCTGTGCTTTAAGGACCTGTGATAGTTTTGCTTTAATGTATTTTATATTATATGGTTCAACATTATATATATAAATTCCCCTAATTTGTTTATTTTTCCTGTTACTAGGAGGCATTGACAGTATCCCAGCAGTCTGAAAGAAAATGCTTTTTGCATATTGCATTAGTAGGTCTGTTTTCTAAATTGTTGCTTTTTTGAAACAGGTATGGTGATGGATACATTATGATTGGTTTCTCACAAGGCTGTTTTGTAGTCATTTCTACACACATTCGTGAAATAGGACAAGAAGTCTTTCAAGCTCACAATCATAAGGATAATCTAAGCAGCATTGCTATATCACAGTCATTAAACAAAGCTGCATCATGTGGAGACAATTGGTAAG
This sequence comes from Rhipidura dahli, assembly GCA_013399225.1. Taxonomy (NCBI): domain Eukaryota; kingdom Metazoa; phylum Chordata; class Aves; order Passeriformes; family Rhipiduridae; genus Rhipidura; species Rhipidura dahli. The sequence continues at coordinate 131,874 of VXAC01001425.1, forward strand.
TGGTAGTTTTATAGCTAAAGAATAGAATTAATCTCCCAGAGCTGTAGCTACTGCACATTCCTGCTATGCTTCCTAAGGCTTCAAGGCTCTCAAAGAAGTGGGTTTAGAAAAGGCAAGATGAATTGCTCTGTGGAACTGCTGCTCTGCCTAGAGTTAAAAGCTATTATGGACAAAGATCTCTGCAGGTGTAATTAATACAATTGATTGTAAACAAAAAAGAAATTACCTTTAGTATAAATTACTCCTTTTGATTAATTCTTTTTCTGTTATGTTACTTGGCTACAAAAAAGTCCAAATTTCTTTACTAAGATTTATTGATTGAGCATAAACATCTGCTTGACAATAGGAGAAAAATTAATTTAAATCTGTACTGAGTATGCTGATACCTGATATCCTCCTCTCTGGCATTTGGTTTTACCTGCAGTCTAGACAAAAGTCAGAAAGTGTGAGCAATTAAGGAAAAAATAATTAAATACACTGGAGCTTTTCCAGAATGTTTTGTGCATATCGTCAAACAGCTCCTTTAGCTCCTCATGTGCTAATCCCTGACTCTGTGATACCTGAATTCTTCTGCAGCAGAGGAGCTGTGACATAGTGGAAGTCAAACTGTTCTCTCTGTCCTCAGCTCTGTGTAGGACCAACTGCTGATTTATGACAGTTACACGTCAAGAGTGGTATAACTGTGAGCAAAACATGGTGCAACTTCAAGCACTTGAGCTATTGTACAATAAGGGTTATCTCTTTAAGGAGTGGATTAACATGCACTGAGTGACATGACAGCATAAGTAAACTCTCACTCTGTCCCTTTTCTATGCAGCAGGATTAAAAGTATTTTTTACATCTGTGTTTCAAGCCTTATGTGTCCATCAGTAATGTGTTTTTAAACTAAAATGCTGTAACAGATCAAAAAGGAATAACAGTCCATGTTTCCCAACCCTGAATTCTTTCTAATTGGATTTCTGCCTTTTCCTCAAATTTTAGTTCTGTGAGGAAATATTTTTGTACTGTGTTATAGTGACACACTGTTTACAGTAATGGATAATAATGTGATGTTTTTTAGGAAATTGAAGGCATTTTGCATTTGTGCTCTACTTTTTGCTCCATTAAGCTGTCTTGATTGGATTTGGTTTCTTCCAGTTTATGATGACTGAGATTTAGATGGGTGAGAATGACTGACTCTATATTTTTGTTTTAGCATTAAAATCCATGATCTGACAGATATGAGAGAAATGTATGCCATAATAAACTTGGATGATGAAAGCAAAGGTATGTTAACTTTCTCCACAGGGATAGAAATTTTTACTAATTAAGTAAACTGGAATTTTGACAGTGTCTGTTTGTGGAGTGAAAGTACTGCTATTGGAAAAACTGTGTAAATACAGAATTTTTCAAAAACTCCTGCTTTCCCAACTTGTATTTATTAGGTGACCTGTAACAAAATGGGAGCATATTTTAGCTATTCAAAGTATAGAGAAGTACAGCTCTCAGAATATTTGATCAGTTAGTGTTGTGCAGTTTTGAATCTGTAGTACAGTATATTCACATTACTAAAGGAATACACTTAACTGGTTTCTGCTTCTTCCCATGATTTTTTTTTGTGCTTTTCAGCATCCCTTGTACTAACATATGATACTTGATCTGTTTTCATCCTGATGTACAGGACTTATGCCTGTGGTTTCCAGAACAGTGTTACAAAACTGTTTTCTCGAGTAGCAAGTTTCCACCCTTACCTCCTCATGTAGTGTTTGTAAATGCTTCAGTTACTGTCAAGTCCCTGGTTTACTCCAGCATTTTTATTTCTAAGAACCTTCCTTCTTTAATTTTTAAAAATAAATTTAGGATATTTTCAGCACAACACTTGCCCTGTTCTCCTTGGAATGTTGGTCTTAGTCAGTTAGAATATGGTTTTCCTAATAGCATTTTCAGACATTGGAGAACAAATGCCATTTCTGTGTTTAGTACTTACTAATTTGGCAAAAAAGGGAGTAAGACTGAATTCTGCTCAGCTGCTTCTGGTATTATTGATCACTTTGAATGTGCTGCCTGAACTGTCAGTGTTGAGAAGAGAAAGAGTATTGATCAGTTTTGTAACAAATCTGTAATGTGATCTAGTGGAATGTGGGTTGCACCTAGATTGCCTTTAAGGTCCCTTCCAACTCAAACCATTCTGTGATTCTGTGAAGTCTTCTTTCTCAGTAAAATGCTATATTAGGAAATTATGTGTTTGATCTGAGTGATTCTAATTAATCTTGGAATTATATTAGTTTTTTATCTTCGCGTACATTAGTACATACATTCTATGTATTAATTCCTACCATTTTCATAGTAGAGCAAAATAAGTGTTTGTTGGTTACAGTTAAAGGATTATATTTTTTTACAAAAACTTGTGAATGTTTTAGGTGTAGATCAGATGGCTTGGACAGATGATGGACAGCTGTTGGCAGTATCTACACGAAAAGGATCCCTCCATGTTTTCTTGACAAAGCTTCCAATCCTCGGAGATGCTTGCAGTACACAGATTGCATACCTCACTTCTCTTCTTGAAGTCACCGTAGCAAATCATGTGGAGAGAGTATGATAACCTCTTCCTTTTAAACTTCATGTAGATATAATTAAAGTAAGTATTAAAAGTGGATGAAAATTGTATTATTTTGTTTTGTTTTCTTACAGGAGCTACCAGTCACGGTCTCTGTTGAAGTAGAGCCCAGTTTTGTTGCTATTGGTGTTTATCATTTGGCTGTAGGAATGAACAATCGGGCTTGGTTTTATGCACTTGGAGAGAATAGTAAGCATAAATTTAGTTCTCTTAAAACTAATGCAGCACCCTGTCTTATTTTATGAATTCAGTATTGTGTTTAGCAGTTCTGGACATTGCACATTGTGCAATAAAAACTTGAATTGCCATATGGTCCTGTTAGGATGGGATAATATTCTTCTCAGGCTGAAGTAGTTATGGCAAGGCATTGTAAATAATAAAAATAAAACTTCTCATTTGAGGTACTGGTCGTGAAATGTAGACTGTTGCTTACTTGTTTTTTTCCACATCATCTTGTTAAGGAAGGACTTCAGGCTTTTGAGACATTATATATCTGTGTCTTGAAGTACTAAGTTTGGCATAGTACTTAGGAACTATGATCAGAGAGTCTAAATTCTCAGTTTGGCAGATGTTCATATTGTTTGTGTGGGATAAGGAAAAATTGGTTATGCTTTGTCCGAATTTTAGGTGGTAGATTTAAAACTTCCATGTTTTCCTAAGCATCCCCTTTTTTCAGTGACAGTAAATTAATTAAAAGTGTAAGAACACTAGTCAGACTTGCATATGAAAAGAGTTTCTCTTATACTTCCTAACCTGACTGCTAAGTTGTCTGACTGCTAAGAAGAAAGTCTCTTTATGTGTGACTTGTCCCCTCTCTGCTTAGTTGTGAGTTTTTCACATCTGGTTACTCAGCTGCAAATTTAGATGATAAGTGAAGACCTATACAAAATCAAAATATTTTTACCTTATCTTTTCTGTTTGAATCCTTTAGATGTAAAAAAACTTAAAGATGTGGAGTACCTGGGGACAGTAGCAAGTATGCACCTTAATTCCGATTATGCTGCTGCTCTCTTTGAGGGTAAAGTCCAGTTGCATATGGTAAGAGCTCTGGCAGTTTGGATTGTTGAACTGATGAGTTGATGTAAGCTGAACAAGATAATGTAATTTTAAAAATTAAATAAAATTGAATGATCTGCAGTTAATGGAGATAAAAATTGAGAAGTCTTCAGAATTGTTTTGCTGGCTAATTAGAATCTAGAGCTGAGTTTCTGTAGACTTAGAAATACAACCTAGACTAGAACAGGTAAACAAAAACGTTTTCTTGTCAGCTATTTAACAAGTTTTATTTTAGAGTTCTCTGGTAATGTGACAAAAGCAGATGCAGGGTTCTTGAGGAATGCACATGCAAGTTTTTTTTCATCTGATTTTCTTACAGTTTGATACAAGCAACACTATGATACCCCATTGTTAACAGTGGAGTTTTTCAGTTCATTCTGTTCTTTATATTTAGATAGAAAGTGAGGGTTTGGATGCTCAGGAAGAACGAGAAACTCGACTTTTCCCAGCAGATGATGATAAATACCAAATTTTGTGCCATGCATTAACTAGTGACTTCCTCATATATGGTACAGATGTGAGTATTACTTCTTTTTAAAGATCTTTTTAGATGGAATATATTTCTGTCTGAATTATTTGGATTACTGCTCATGCTTTTAGCAAAACAGGAAGTGCATATGTGATCTTTACTGTGGATTATTTTCTGTACAAGAACTTTGAGCAAATACAGTCAAAATTGCATCCAACTTCCTTTACTGTTGAATTTATATGGTGTGCATTGGCAGGAATGGTTAAGTTTTGCTTTTACTAGTGTTTGTTGTGAAACACTGATTTTAATAGCAGAATTTAGTTCTATTGCATTAGTGAGAGGGTTAGCAGTCAAAATGTCTTCCAGATAGAAGGAAAAACAAAGCACTTGCCTTGCAAATTGGTTGATTTAGGTGGTGTTGTGAAAAATGTGGACAAAAAGGTACTGATGTATACAAGTGTCATAGCATAAATGAAAGCCTTGACTTGCTCCTGAAGCCTTTGCCCACAGAGAATTTTTCTTACATTTTTCTACAAGGACAGGAATTAAGGAGGGCAGAAGAAGATGAAGAAGGATGTGGACATGCTTATGGATTTTTCTGGAGGTTTTTCTATGCACGAGGGTAGTTTTTTGTCCTTTTAATATTTTCTGGCACTGAGAATACAGGACACATTTGGCACTGCAGTGTTGTGCTTTTTGTGGTACCGACTGGTGTATTGACCTTCCAGAGGAAAGGCAGAAGCACTGTCTCTGGTTTTATCACTGGTTTAATAAATTGAGTGATTTTGTAGCAGATGAGGTCTTTCCCACCTCCTCAGTAGCTAAACTGGTGCTAGTAAATTTGAAGTACTAAATTTGCAACCACTCAATTTGATGTGTGCAAATTGTACCACTGATGTCAAAAGCCACATTTTTTAAAATATACCTTTAATCAGAAATTAGTTGAATTGCTTTTATTCCCTGAGTTAGGTACCTCTCTTTTTAAGAATTTGTGGTTCTTCCTTGAAAGCAAATTTTACAGCTTTTTTTTAAGGTTCAACATCTCTCAGAAATGAGACAGGCATTTCATTTGTTCAGAGAACTGCACAGTAAACACTTGTCTCCACAAAGTAGAGGGAGATAAATATCAAAACTAGCAGAAAACCCCTCAAACCTCCCAAATCCTTTCTTTGCCCCCACGAAAATTTTTCCTGTCTTACCCAAAACAGGATGTGAGAAGCAAGCAAAAAAACCCACTTGGAAGTAGGTTTTTTGAACACTGAGTACTCTTAAGATGGAAGACACTACAGCCAAATTAATTATCTGCTCACCACTTACTGATGTAATTATTAACATTTTCTATTCTTTCTTCTTAGACTGGAGTTATTCGTTATTTCTACATTGAAGACTGGCAATATGTGAATGAATATCGGCATCCTGTCAGCGTGAGAAAGCTTTTTCCAGATCCCAATGGAACCAGAATGGCTTTCATAGATGACAAAAGTGATGGCTTTGTCTATTGTCCAGTAAGTTAGTGTGGGATACCAATACAATATATGTACAAGTAGGCTCTTCAACTATAGTGTTTTTAATAGAAAATGAAGAAGATTTTGTCACTCCAGTTTGTATGCTGATAGAAGAAATTGGCAAGGAAGGTTGAAGATAACTTAGTGACAATGTAAGGAAATAAAATCTGTCAAACTAGATCAGGACAATTTCATTATACTAAGTTCCTGATCAGTAATTTTCAAAAATGTATGTGTTTGTGTATTTAAATATAGATAATTGAGCCAGTGTCCCTGCCCTCCCCATACCTGTTTTTAAGAATAGTAAATATAATTTATATTATGTGTAGTAATATAAATCTCTCCATTTCAAATTTAAACTCATGTTATTTAATATCACTGCTTGTAAGAAAACTATTTCCAAGAACAATTTTCCTATTTCTGGACTACTTACATTATTTTAAAAATTTTTAATCACAACTGGGATGAATATTTTGTTTCTCGCCTTAGTCACTTGGTAATAATTTTACTTTTGCATTATATGTAGGTAAATGATAGAGTGCATGAGATTCCAGACTTCTCACCAACCATTAAAGGAATCCTGTGGGAAAACTGGCCAATGGATAAAGGTGTTTTTGTTGCTTTTGATGATGATAAGGTGTACACTTACGTTTTTCATAAGGATGCCATTCAAGGTACCATAAGCTCTTTAAAAAGGTTATTCACTATTTTAGTTAATAAAGTAAAACATGTTCTGAATCTTCATTTGTCCTAAATAAAATGCATACAAAATTAAATAGTATTACAGAAGATTTCAAGTGCAACTGATGAATAGAAAACTAGTTACTTTGTAGGTTTCTCTGTAAGGTTTCAAGGCATTTTGGTCTCAACAACTCCATAAGCTTCTTGCTATTATAATATTTCATTTGAACATTATACATTGTGCTTCAATTCTATTTTGAAGCGTTCATGAGAAAAATCTCAGGATCAGGGTGACAGAACTTGCATCAGAGTCATAAAACTTGTATTCATATAAAGTGTTGAAGTTGTAAACATAGCCATTTCTATATTTGCAACAGAGAAACATTGAAATTTACCTACAAAATTTTGGAAAAGGACCTTACTGATTTAGAAGCTTTAAATTCTGTATATTTACTTTACTGAAAGATATGTGCTCGTATAGTTGCTGTTGACTGCCAGAATTACAGACCTTGAATTAGTGCCCTGCAAATATACAGGGTTTCAGCTGCTTGCTATATACTTTTTACCATGTAGGGATTTTTACAAGATGTCTTTTTTTCTTCCTGATCTTTGAATCTAGGATCAAGGATTATTTTGGCAGGTGGCACAGAAGTCCCCTATTCCCATAAACCTTTGTTGTTGTATAATGGAGAATTAACTTGTCAGACTCCAAGTGGGAAAACAAACAACATCTATTTAAGTACTCACAGTTTCCTTGGCAATTTGAAAGGCTTTGGACCTGATGTGCTGAGACAAATGCTTACTCAGACTCTGATGTTGAAAAGGTATACCTGCATTTTAATTATATTGTGTAAATTGTCTTCTGTGCTTTTAGTTCAGTGCAGCATATCCTAGTGATTTTAAAGTGTCCTGCTGAATATTGATGAGTTAGATTGATCCATAAGCTCACATAGCTCTCCAGGCAGACCAAACAAAATAAGTGACCCAGTGGTGTTTTGGGCTTTTTTCACTCTCAGGTAAAAGCCTAAAGTAATTTTTTTCAAGACTTATTCAGGATTTTGTGACAATGGCTCCTCCAAAACTGGCTGAAAATGCTTCTACTGTACTCTCCTCCCACTGAAATGAAGCAATACAAATTCAGTATAATGGAAAGAATGCCAGAGTAGGGAAAGCAGATGGTTTCCTGAAAAAGTGTGGTAGAAACAGAGGAAATAGAAATGTAAGGTACTCCTTTGTATTTTTCCTTTATGCCTGATACATCACTCTCTCCGTGGCTTAGAAGTAAATGTTTTTTATGTTTTCTCTAACGGAGAGGGAAAAAAAATTGGAGGGGGAGTTTTGAGTGTGAGTAATACCTAAAATTAAAATAGTTGCAAATGTGTTTTACCTTCTATAGGTTTTCTGAAGCATGGGAGGTCTGCAGCCTTCTGAATGACCAGTCTTGTTGGAATGAGCTGGCCAAAGCTTGCTTACATCATATGGAGGTGGATTTTGCAATACGTGTTTATCGAACGTCTGGTAATGCTGGGATGGTGATGTCACTAGAGCAGATAAAGGTAAAATGTATAGTCTTACACAGAAAATATGATAATTTAATTTTGTTTTAAGAATTGCTGAATTCCTATTTTGGCGAGTGCGGGGGAGGGTAATGGGTTGTTTTTGTTCAAGCAGAAGTTGCTTTCAAGGGATACAGAGGATAAAGTGTCCAAACGATAGACTTCTTGCTTGGTTTTCTCTTGAAGTGGTTGCAGTCTCTAGTGGACTGCACAGTATTTCATTTGTTTGAGAACAGCAGAATATATTCATGTCTCAGACATTGGGAGGGTCTTATTTGCTTTTTTTTTTTTTTTTTGAGAAAATGTTGAAGACTGATATTAAAAAAAAGTCCAAAACAAAATTAGATTGCATTTGTACATCTGAAAGTGAAATAGTACCTTAAAATCATGCTTCTGCAAATTGCTGATTTTAAACAGTGTTAGTAATAGTGGCATGAGGGCTTTTTCTGGTTTGTAGAATCCAATACACATCATTGAAAAATGTAAGGATATTTAGGTTTACGATTTTGTTTTATTTTGCTTACTAGATTATGTTATTTATACAGTATTTATTTTCTTTTGGACTACTTCTGCACCTATGATGTCTTTCTACAGGGAATAGAAGACCACAATCTTTTAGCAGGTCATCTTGCAATGTTTACTAATGATTTCAATTTGGCTCAGGATTTGTATCTGGCATCCTCCTGTCCTATTGCTGCTCTTGAGGTATTCATTTAAGATGCATATATTTTCTGCTGTTTTCATTTCCAGATTAATGTTGGAATATTTTACCTTCTGATAATATTGTCCTTTTATGGTTTTGATCTTGCCATTGTGTGATTAGAATCACAGACTATCCTGAGTTGGAAGGGAACTACAAGGATCATTAAGCTCAATTCCTGGCCCTGCACAGGACAACCCCGGGAGTCACACCATGTGCCTGAGAGCACTATCCAAGTGCTTCTGGAACTCTGTCAGGCTTGGTGCTGTGACCATTTCCCTGGGAGCCTGTTCCAGTGCCCAGCCACCCTCTGGGGGAAGAACCTTTTCCTATATGATACCCAACATAAAACTGCACTGACACAGCTTCAAGCCATTCCCTCAGGTCCTGTCTTTGGGCACCCCAGTGAAAAGATCCCTGTCTGCCCCTCCTTCTCTTTCCCTCACAAGGGCATTGTAGCTGCAACAAGGTCTCCCTCAGTGTCCTCTTCTCCAGGCTGAACAGACCAAGTGCCCTCAGCCACTCCTCACACTGCTTCCCCTCAAGGCCCTTCACCATCTTTGTTGTCCTCCTTTGGACACTTTCTAACAGCTTTAGATCCTTCTTACACTGTGGTGCCCCAAACTGCACACAATATCCAAGGTGAGGCTGTACCAGCACAGAGCAGAGCAGGACAATCCCCTCCCTTGCCTGGCTGGTGATGCTGTGCCTGATGCCCCCCAGGACACGCTTGGCCCTGCTGCTGCCAGGGCACTGCTGACTCAAATTCAACTTTCAGTTCACTGGGACCCCCAGATTCCTTTCTGTGGCACTGCTCTCCAGCATCTCATTCACCACTCTGTCTGTACATCCAGGGTTGCTCTGTCCCAGTTGCAGAGTCCAGCACTTCCCCTTGTTAAACTTCATACAGTTGGTGAATGCCCAGTCCTCTAATTTGTTGAGGTCTCTCGGCAGGGCCTCCCTGCCTTCGAGGAAGTCAAGAGCTCCTTCCAGTTTAGTATCATCAGTGAACATATTTATTATACCTTCGGATCCTGTGACCTGGTCATTAATAAAGATGTTGAAGAGCACAGGGCTGAGAATGGAGCCCTGTGGAACCCCACTGGTGACAGGTCTCCAGTCTGATATCACCCCACTCACTATAACCCCTTGTGTCTGATCCATGAGCCAGTTGCTCACCCATCCCATGATGTGTTTATCCAGCTGTGTGGTGAACATTTTGTCTGGAAGGATACTTGAGAGATTATGGAAATCCAAAAGGATTATATCAACTGGCTGTCCTCGATCAGCTGGGTGGATAACCTTCCAATAAAAGGAAATGAAGTTTGTCAAGCAGGACATTGCTCTCATGAAGTTGTGCTGGCTGTGAGCGATGACTGCATTGTCCTTCAAGTGGTTTTCAGTTACTCTCAGAATAATCTTCTCCATAATTTTACCAGGCACTGAAATTAGACTGACAGGCCTATCATTTCCAGGGTCATCCTGACCTTCTCTCAGGGTGAATGTCTCATATTGTCTGAATCTTTCTAGAATATTAACTCAATATTTGTATTTAGAATAATTTCAAGTTCAGGATAGAATTCCAAATTTGATACTTATATCAGAAAATGTTTCTGTTCTTTGCTAACAGATGCGAAAAGACTTGCAGCACTGGGACAAAGCACTTCAGCTGGCTAAGCGTCTGGCCCCAGACCAAATCCCTTTCATATCAAAGGAATATGCAATCCAGCTCGAATTCATGTAAGTTCTCCTGTAAGGTTGTAGTATAAGAATAATAAACCAATATTCATGCTCAATAGAAGAGCACAGGACTGAGGTACTTCAGATGACTGCATTGCTGGAGAGGATTCAGTGAGGTCTTGCAGCTGTAGTATGAGGAAGAGGAGTTTTGCAAGGAATCCTTCATGCTAGAGACATGTTAGCAAATCCTAGTTCCTTTTGACTAATTTCGGTACATGTAGGTTCTTTGTACCTGGTAGGTCCCAAAATATAATATCATTTGCCAAATAAATACTTTGTTGCAGGCTATGCTTGGAAAATAGAGAAAGTCCAAATCATTTAGCATTTATTACACTGGATGAAAGCCATGCCTTTTGCTTGTCTTCTTTAAATATCTATTAGCCTTCATTTTCTTAAATCATTTAGGTGTGTCAAATTTCAAGGCTGCCAATCCCTGAAAGACAGCAAGTACTGAGTGTTTGACATGATTTTAAAGTCTATTTTATAGTTAATTCTTCCCAAATAAAACCTGGTCTGTTTAATATCTAAGTCAAGAGGAAAAACTTACCTCCTAATAGTTTGTAGACAATTCCCTTCCCCTGGCAGTACACCTGGCATTGAGAGAGGCCTCTTGCTGGTCACAGAAAGGAAGGAATGGACACAGTTGAAGCAATGCAACAATCTGGAACTTGAGTTCTGAATATGTTTCAGAAAAAAAAATTGTCTTTAATTTTGGGTTGCAAAAATTATAAATAATTTCAAAGATCAGCTTCATTTATTATCCAGAAAAATGTGAAGTAGAGCTGAGACTACTGATTTTGCAGATAGATTATTTGCCTTTCAAGGGAGGTTTATTGGTCTCTGTACAACAGAATTGTGAGGCAGAAGTGCCTCTTTGGGTAGGAGCTTGATAAAGTCCCTAGGAAGTGCCATATCACTCTGTGTAACTGCCCACCTCTTGCATACCTCACAACCTTCTGTGCAGTCCTTATGTCTAAATCAAGACAGATGCATAAGCTGTGAAGGCAACCGTCTCTTCTTATTAGAAATATTTGTGTGTATAACTTCCAGTTTTCTTTTAGGGGTGATTATGTTAATGCTCTGGCACATTATGAGAAGGGAATCACTGGCAACAATAAGGTAATTCCTTTTTAGTAATGATAGCATTGTACTGTGACAATATACATTAAGTTACCATGTTTCAGACTCATTTCCAATGAGTCTGAATTCCAATTTTTAATTCAGCTCTAAATTAAATGCTATTAAATCTGTAATGTTTTGTTAGTTTCTTTCAATGATTGATTACTGTTGCTTCTGTGACCTCATTTTTCTAATGTGTAATCTATAGTTACTGCTTTTCATGTGATTGCCAGTACCAGGAACATGATGAAGTTTGCCTTGCTGGAGTGGCTCAGATGTCCATTCGAATGGGAGACATCCGTCGAGGGGTGAACCAGGCCAATAAACACCCCAGCAGGGTACTAAAAAGAGACTGTGGAGCTATTCTGGAGAATATGAAGGTACTCAAAAGAGCTAATAAAAGTTAAGACTGAATATGTGACTTGATAGGTTATTTATTTATTTATGATTGTAATTGAGAAATTATATTTTAATGATTTCCAATATTGTAGCAATTTTCAGAAGCTGCTCAGCTGTATGAAAAGGGACAATATTATGACAAGGCAGCATCAGTATACATCCGGTGTAAAAACTGGTAAGTAGAGGTTTCAAGGAAATGTTATATTTCAGAGGATTTGCTGGGGTACTCTTTGGAAAAGATTGATTCTCTGAACAGCATAAATGCCTCATTAATTATGTTTCATTGATTTTATTGTTTCAAATCCAAGCTTAAAGGTACTCTCAGAAATTTAAGTTATTTTAATATCGTCTTACTGTAAATATGAGATAATTATTTTTCTTTTTTTGTGTGTCATGTTTCAATTTTCCTGCAGTTTCAAGTCCTTTGTGGATGTGTGCACATGCACACATCCACACTGAATTTAGTAACTGTATTTGTGTAGTTACTGTTTAATTAATTAGATTTCTTAGTTTTATAACATGCATAGCTGAGACTGAGGTTTTGGACAGTTGGAAATTATTCAAGAGTAGCCAGTATCATAATTTTTTTTTAAAGTTAATTTGATTTTTGTGAAGTAGCCATTGGAAAAGTTGAATTTTCTGAGAGATTTGAGGGCTCAGTTCTCACCTAATTACATTTTATGGACTCCTCACATTAAGAACTGATTGGAGAGTTCAGTAAGACCTCTCCTCTTTTGTATGAGTGAAAGATTAGGTTGGAATATTATGTCCATTTACTTGAAAAATGAAAATTTTATTCCATCAAATAATTGTCAAAATGAGCCAGGAGAACACTTGGTTAATGAGAGTAGCTTGCATTCAATGATATTCTTGGTTTGGGAAGTGGGAGGTACAGGCTTGTTTACTCTAGCAAGGGAGATTGAGTTTGAAGAGTGCCCATCTTTTAGTCAGAGAGGTGAGATTTAAGGTCAGCCTCTCTGGAATCTCTCATATCCTTTGTCCTGAAAGGCTCACTGCTTAGTTTGCTGGCTTTTATAGATCTTACAGTTTTAATACTGTGCTTCTTTTGTTGCTTAATTAAAGAACACCTGAGGTAAAAATTCTTGGTCTGGCACTTCTTATGCTTCTACATCTCAGACTTAAAAAAAGAGAAAAGACTGTCTTCAATCCTGTATACTCATAAAGCAGTCTGCAATTTCCAGTTCTTATAAAGTGCAACTTTTTGAAAATATCGAAATTACTTCAAATCTTATCCATTTTGTTCAGTTTCATCTATCATGTTCCTTTTCAGTGTTGATATAAATATGACAGTTTTACTGGAGAAAATTTGGAACCAGATATATTTATTAAATAGCTGTTGTCTTTCTAGGGCAAAGGTTGGTGAACTTCTTCCTCACGTCTCATCTCCAAAGATTCACCTACAATATGCAAAGGCCAAGGAAGCAGATGGCAGGTACTTTTGAATGTTCTTTTTTAGTACAGAACATGTTACTGCTGTTGTTGTTATTGTTATACATTAGTGTTTTTGTAAAATTAATTAAAACACATACTGAAACTTTTGCATAAAATAGTCTTGTGAAAATGGTTTCTAAAATATGTGAACTGAAGTGTACACTTAGTGTAATAAAGATTTGAAACATAATCTAAGGACTTTCTACTGGTATCAAAGTTGTGCTTCTAATTAATTGTTTTCCTGTATAAACATTAATATCTTCTTAACAAGAATCATCAAAAGTTTTAAAGTACTGAACATGATGCAATATTCCACTTAGCAGAGTATTCAAGTTCAATTTGTGTCTAACAACTCTGTAGCTGTGATTTTAAAGATCATTCAAAGGGAGAATAATCACAAAAGAAATCTTTTCATTCTAGAATCAAATTACTGGTACATCTTAATGGCTGCACTTGTATAATATTGAATAATATGAACTTATTAGCTGAAGTTAAAGCCCCAGATAGGTTATATTTCATCACAGAATGTAGTTCCTCCTAATCCTTACCTGTAAATAAACATGCTTCAGAATAATGATACTTTAAAATATGAAACAGCACCAGAGTTTAATGTTTGCATTGATGAGACTAGAAAATACTGTTTGTGTCAATTGCATAGCGAGAGAATGAGAAATGTCTTATCTTGTCTACAGAACTGAAATGAGGCCTTATTTTGAAAATTGTACACCTGTTTTGAAAATTATATAACCTAGTTATCTTGTTTGGTTTTTATTGTTCTCTCCCTCCCCAGTGATTTCATATGGAAGAGATGAACTGTTTTTAATATATAGCAAAAGGGATGCTGGCAGAGTAGGTCAAAAATGGTATTGTGGTAGACATTTTTCTGTTGCCTCTGCTTTTCATTCTCTTAAGAGGAAATTAAATAGATACCAAAAAAAACATAGTAAATGCAGAACAATGTGATTATATGCAAACTGAAAGGAAGGTGTCACAGAGTAATCTCACAGAAATAAAATACTTTAAGCTTCCTTCGCACCATATTATAAGGAGTTATTTACAAAGTTAAAAATCTGATGTGGAACCATTATTTTGCAGGTACATGGAAGCTGTGACAGCTTATGAACATGCCAAGCAATGGGATAGTGTAATTCGACTGTATTTGGATCACCTAAATAATCCTGAAAAGGCTGTTAATATTGTGAGAGAAACACAGTCTCTTGAAGGAGCAAAGATGGTGGCCAGGTAACAATCATGTTATGCACGTTAAAAAGAAGTCTATATCTATTGGCAGTTTATGAGGCTTGCTAACATATTAGACTCTGGTTATTGGTACTTGGCCAGTGACTGTATAATTTAGTTCAGTTCATTCATCATCTCTAAGATTAGGACAACTAAACAGGTACTGGTTTTTTTGTTGTTGTTTACTTTCTGATTAAAATAATATTAACATTAAGTAATAAGTTTAGACAATAATGAAAAATTGCCATGCTGTATTATTTATACTAAGTTAATTTTAGGAACCTAGTTCAAACAATCAAGATAGAAAATGGATTAGAAGTGTGTCATATTTGTATGTATGTTATGTATTATATTCCTAAAACATTTGGTGCATTCATTAAGCCAATTAGTATTAAGGCACTAATTTGTCATTCTGATTAGATTCTTCCTGCAGCTTGGTGACTATGGTTCTGCCATCCAGTTCCTGGTTATGTCCAAGTGTAACAATGAAGCTTTCACATTAGCTCAGCAGCACAACAAGATGGAGATTTATGCTGATATCATCAGTAAGTATTGCAGGTTCAAAGTTTGCTTGCATTATGTTTTGCTATTCTTTTAGTTGAATTCAACCAATTTGAAATCATAACACAAGGGGTGTGAAGTTTTGTTTCCCATTTCAGTCATTGTGGCCAGATTTGGCAACATGTGTACTTCAAGCCTACAAGCCAGACTCTGCTTTCAGCTTTGATATCTCCCTTGGTCTTCAGTCTGGGTTTTCAAATCTTGCCTGTCCTACAGCTTTTTTTGTTTATCTGTAGAGATAAAACATTTGCCTAGACTATTTTCTTGTGCTCATTGAGGAATCCCTTTCTTTGATCTTGATACAAAATGGAGCATTTTACTGGTATGGTTCTTGATTTTTGTTCTCTTTTCCTTTTCTCGTGGTTCCAACACTTTTCTTTCATGTTGCTTTTTTCCTTTTTTGTCACTTTAAGACCCTCCTCTTGTCACTTGACCCCAGTGAGAGATGGAAAGGAGACCTTACTGAAAAGCTGACTTTTATCTTAGGCCATCAAGCCAGTCAGAGTCCAGCTTGTCAATTTGCACTCAGTTTTATAGTTTTCTTCTGTGTGAGGCACCTTTGAAGAGTGCCCTATCAGCTCCACATATATATATATCTCAAATTCTCATATTTTCAAATAATCTCTTCCTTTAGAAAATTATTTCTTGTTATGAAAGTTATACAAACTTGGCAACAGGTAGCTTGGAGATGTGTGGTTGCAGATGCTTGTCAAGGTGGCTACAATTGTTCTATTTTTCCTTATGTTTTTTTACTTCTATCCAAAATAGGATGTCTCAAACTTTAGTGGGTGGAAAAAGGGTTTAAAACCAACTTTGGAGTTGTGGCTTTGTTTTATGTGTGTACAGCAAAATGGAGTCTTGTTTAGAAGACTTAAGTAGTATTCTCTGCTACCACGTGGTTGCATTAGTCCTGATAGCCTTGCTTTGTACCATACAAGTATGCTTCCATATTCCTAAACTGTGAAAGCCATTCAGGTGATAATCTCATAATCACTTGCCTTGCTTGATTGCCAAGACATGATGGAAAAATGCATTATTAGATCATGTAATGCCATTTCATATGATTTTTTAGAAGAGAATATAGTGACAGGATGAGGGGGAGTGGTTTTAAACTAAATTAGGAGAGAAGATTTAGATTAGATATTAGGAAAAATTTCTTTACTGTGAGGGTGGTGAGACACTGGAAAAGGTTGCCTAGAGAAATTGTGGATGGTTCCATCCCTGGGTGTGTTCCAAGGCCAGGATGGATGGAACTCTGAGCAAGCTCATCTAGTGAAAGATGTCCCTGCCCATGGTAGGGGCTTGGAACTAAATGATTTTTAAGATCCCTTCAAACCCAAATCATTCTATAATTTTGTAATTCTGTGAAAAACAGAAATCACATTATGGTGTAAAACCTGTGGAAACAATTATTTCACTGTGTTATTAGCTCCTAATATCTGACGTTTATTCTGATTAAAAAGGCACAAAATGTGTAAGACGTAATTTGAGTCTGTCTAGCTTTGATTTCCTTTGAATATCAGTAGAAAAAAAAAAAAATAGGAGCATGTTCCTTCAGTAAAGTCTTTATCTTACTTAATAAGAATATCCTGCTGTCATCTGTTGCAGGTTCTCAAAGTACTACCAATGAAGATTATCAGAGCATTGCACTATATTTTGAAGCAGAAAAGAAACATTTTCAGGCGGGGAAATTTTTCTTGCTGTGTGGTCAATATGGACGGGTCAGTACTTTAAGGATAAGCCAGTAAAAGTTAAATGTTTATAAAAGCTGTTCAAAACACAGTACTTCAGGGAAGTTTGTGCTAGATTTTAAGTGCCTTAATTGATGACATACTGATTTTTTTGAGGTGTAAAAAATGTAAGCAAACTATTTATATTTACAGTTATCTGGACTGTGTTCTATGAATTATACATTGCCATGCACATAGGGTTTCCATAGCAGTAGAAGTTGAGGTGAATCAGGGATGCACTATTGCCAATGAATCTCTAAATGTCATGATCCATAGCAGCAATTTATTTACATTTCATTGGCTTGACCAGTGGAGACTTGGTTGCAGAGTAACTAATTCATTTAATTGCTGTAGCGTGCCCCAACTGAAAGCTTTTTTTTAAAAAAGAAAATATATTAATTGAAGGATGTTGATTGACACGCTTTTGATCAGTTACAAGTCTGTGAACTGTTGCTTATTAAAAGTCTGACTTTTGCGTACTGAACACTTACCACAGGACTGATTTTTGCAAATTACAGCCATTGTAGATGCCAATTCCTTCAACTGTGGCATGGGGAGCTCCATGACATTAAAAACATGACATTAATCACATTGTGACATTAATTACATTAATCATTAATTTGTTCTCACCATACTGCTGTGAACTTCTTTCACAGTGAGTGAAGGTGTACAACAGAATTTGGCAAAGACTCAATTAATTGTTTCTTGCATGAATATCTGTAGGATACCTCTATAGCTGAGATAAGCATTTGGTGGTCCACCTGTCTATCAAAATGCAGAGAGAGAGAACTTGATAAAAATTAGAAAAAAGTGACTTTCATATGTCTCAATTTTAACTTTTTTTCTGTATCATTTTAGGCATTAAGGCACTTCATGAAAAGTCCAAGCACAGAAGATAACTTGGCTATGGAAATGGCAATTGAAACAGTAAGCAATTTTGATAAAACAAAAAATTCTTCATCTTTTAAAGAAGTTTACCTTCCATACTGTGACATTTTTATAGCATCACTGAGTGTGTTTGGACAGATTGCAAATAGAAGGAAAACTGTATCAGTAAAGATGATATCTAAACATATTTAAAAATTCCAGTTTGACACATTATAGAATAAATATGAACTGCTGCATGTCAATGCTGATGACCCAAAGAATCATCTGGTTTGAACATGCAGAATTTAAAAAATCATGTTCTAAGCCTGTCTAGTTTCAGTGCTTTATGGAAAGGCTCCTTATGAGAAAGTTTTTTCCCTTCTTTCATATCATTGTTTCTTATGTCTTTTCTTAATAGGTGGGACGGGCAAAAGATGAAGCCCTCACAAATCAGCTGATCGACTATCTAATGGGAGAGGGGGATGGCATGCCCCAGGTATTGTATTTTTATCACTGCTGTTGTGTCACATTTCTGTGCTACAAGATATTTTGAGCTTACATTGTCCTGAAATTCGTAGTAGGCACAGAATGTGCTTTAGCTTTTGTTAAGGAGCAAGACTTGTATGATCATTCCATGAGTCATTCAGCCAGTAACTCCAGGTTCAGAAATATAAAAAAGGAAGCAACTTTCTTGGATAGAATAATTTTTCTTCAGTCATATTTATGAAAGCAGATAGGTAGACAGAGGAGGTCCAAATTAGTGCTCTTTCTGAGGGTAAGAGACAGAACTTAGCTGTTTGCTGATGCCAGTGTGCCAACTGGCTGTTGCCTTTCCCAGATGGACAGTCAGCATGTGTATGTCTTGAGATGAGCTACAGAACTAATCTGTTCCTGCAGTAGCAGAGTTGGCCTGACTTTCACAGTGGAAGAAAGTAAGGTACAAAGTAGGAGATGCAGGTCAAAACCCCACCGTTGACCAGGCTGCGTTAGTTCATGCCTTCACCATCAGTGTAAGGCATGAAAGGTTGTGGACAGATTTTCAAAATTAGTATCTCCTTTTTGATTTCTGAATAGCTTTGATGACAATAGAGCTTGTAGAACATTGTCATATTTGGGCTTGAGTTCATGTGGCTGAACCACTTGAAATTTTACTGCCTGTTACAGCACACCTTGAATGTGAGCTAAGTGGTGAAAGCCAGACCTCAGGTGAGGGTGTCACAGTCTGCAATCAATTGCTTAGTTAAGGAATTTAGGGTCTCATACAACGTTGTGGTAAATACAGTCAGTTGCAATATGATATTCCATGGAAGAATAAATTACGCCTTGCTGAGGGGAACAAGGTTTGGTAATTATGGAGAGGACAGGCTCAGTGCAGTAAGGTGATTTCACCCCTAATATTACAGCTGTGGTTTGCAGTTCTGTTAGGAAATTGGAAACTCTATCTCTTTCCTCTCTGTATGGATTAAGGGTTTGATATTTTAGACTTTCAGAGATGCCAGGCAGTTGATGGCCAAGCAAACTTTGCTTTGTAAAATGTAAAAAAAAGGAAACCAAACCTCGATTTCTTTATTACTTACCTCTTACTTTACCTCTAATATGAAATGTGAACTTCAATAAAATTATGAGAGAAGTAAAACATGGCAAAACAGACGGAATTCAGCTGCAAGAGCCCAAAGGTAATTAAGCTGTGGAGACACTGGATGAAAAATCTATGCCGTATCAGACACATAATTTCATATTTATGCTGGAAGTTGGGTGGACAGACACTGTAGCATCCAGACTCTTTTCTCAGAACAGCAGCCCATCTGCCTTGGTCAAAGAAATGCATGGAACTGGGTGAAGGAAGTGAGCTACAGTGTGATATCCATAGTGAAGAGGTTCTAAAGATTTTAGAAAAGACTTAAGAATTTTTGAATGCCATTATTGCTATATTTAACATTGTTTTGAACTTCGGTGTAGAGCTTTGTTTTCCTTATTTAAAAGCTCTCTCTTGTTCTTCTCAATGCTTTAATCCAATCTACCATAGTCTCTCTCAGTGAGTAACAAAATTTTACTTTATCAAATCATACACATTTGTTTTAAAAACTACTTTAAAAACAATCTTTACCTTCATTATGCTGTGGAGACTGTTCTTGAACTTATCAAGCAAGATATTATTGTTTTTAGAAAATAGAAGCTTCTGTCATGGCATTTTTGTAAAGCTGAAAGAGTGAATTTAAAAGTAGCCACGCAGCAGAAACTTGCTAATCATTTCAAGCATTGATCTTCAAACAAGATCATCACTGACAGCAGGCTGATTGCTTTAAATCTTTCACAGCCAACAATTATGTGACATTTTAATGAAGTGTCATATTACCAAAATTAAGTTCACCAAAATTTTGCTATACTATTTTCTGACTAATTATAAATGATATCTTAAATGTGTGATTATGTCAACTGTTGTTTGTTAACTTCAAACATGTGAAGATTCTTAATTTGTCATGTGCACTCTTTCAGGGACCATTAACTAGCAAGGTTCTGCTGTTTTCTGTGTGCCTATTCTCTGAGTACAGATGTTTTAAAAAGAAAAATTAAACTAAAATTATAAATATCTAATATTAAATCAGCTAGATTGCAATAATAAATTTTCCAAAGATCTTAGGAAATGTATTGTATTAGAAAATTCTTTCCTGCATTTTTTGCTTTTAAACTTTACTGAGTTTAAAGTTAAGAATATGAAAGTAAAACATGGGACTAATTTTTATTGAATGACTTTCAATTTTTTAAAAAAGTAATTTAAATATATTATTTAAGTAAAATACAATTAGGAATATGGCAAATACCATACAAGACTACTGGTCCATGCTTGGAGAGGATCCTTTCCTGCTGCAGCAGGAGGAAGGGGAGAAGCAGCCTGGATGGGGAAGTAGTGCAGCTTTGGGCTAATCATCAGTGGAATGGCCATCTGTGTTCATTAGGTGATGTCAGTAGTTGGGAAGAATTATATCCACTATTCTTAATAATTTTTGGTATATCCCACTCAGGGAATAGCAATTTTTCTTTTTAAGGCAGTTTACAGTGGAAAAATAATATCTGTTAATATAAGTAGTTGTAGTTACTTTATTATCCAGATCACTATTTCATTTCTCTTAGTTACAGTTTTTACAATGTTCAACCTTTTGATTGTATGTTACTTATAATTCTGCTCCATCATTAGTTTAACAGTAATTACTTTTGGTTTCTTAATGTTTTTCCTATATTTCAAGTTAAAAAGAAGATTTTGTCTTCTCTTTTTTTCTTTCCATATACTTTTCTTTCTCTCCTGCTTTTATTTCTGTGACTTTTTTGGTAATTTTTTCTTTGCTTCTCAAGTACAAGCTAATCTTTGCAGTCATCTTCTCAATAAGGAAATATCTTTGTATCTTTAATATTTCCGTTACCTTGGATTTCTGCTGGTTTTTGCTGTGTCTGAGACTTACATACAAAACCCACATAGTATTCCAGAGAATAACATAACATTCATTAATACAATTCTTTTAATAGAGGTTTTTATACCATTTTAACATAAAATACACACTTTAAATGTTTGGATTTATTACTAATTTTGCAGATGTAGTTTTTTGCCAAGTTCTCTATAAAGCTGCCAGTGTCACCTTTTTTTTTTTAAATTTGTACATTTAAGTTGGAAGCATACCATTATATACAATATTTTAGCTCAATTTAATCCCAATTAAGTTTATCGTGTACAGGCTTTACTTTTTATTAATGCTATTTTATAAATCACTGCTAGTAATACAAAATAGTGACACTAGCCCAATTTTTTGCACTTAATAGTTTATTTTCATAAGAACATAAGCAAGGTCAACAAAGTAACAATTTTATTTTGCTTTTTTTTTCTTTCTTGTTTTTTTAGGTTTCTTAAAAAATTATTTCATTAACTTGCCTGCTGTTGGATTGCCAGTTTTTGGGCAAACTCTTTGCTACATTTATCATCCCAGAGTTATATAATCTATCAAAAATACCTGGTGTAGCAAATTATAAATTTTATGCATTTTATTAGCTGGTTGTCCCTCTTTTCAATTTTTTAGCTGTCTTGGATGTCTACCCTCTGGTCCCAGAACAATACACTCATTAGTGGCCAGATCATGTGATCCTCATCCACACTAAGCAGTGTTTGCCTGTAGGTCCATAACGCAATTTAAGCATTTCTGGCAAGACTCCTACTTCTAGAAGGAGTCCCTGGGTTCTTTTCTCACACCATAAATGCCCACACAGCTGGAGTTGTTTAGTTTCCCCCTGTACAACTCTCCATGTGCATAGTGGTCTGTGGCTTCCTGCATCCCTCCTGGCAGGGTTTGGCCAGCACCTGTGAGGATTCCCTGCGGGGCCCTCAGCACAGGTGTTCTGTGCCTGAGCCAGAGCCAAATCCCTGCAGGTGACCTGGCACAGCTGCAGCTTGTTTGTACAGAGAGCTCTTCACAAAGCAAGCTTGTCTGCTTGCTTTGGAGAAAATGGTGGTGGGATGAGCAAGTCAAGGAAGGGAATCCAGCAGTGGGTATTTGGTCAGTATTCATTGCTTTTGTATGATTTCATGAAGGATGCCAAGTACCTGTTTCGCTTGTACATGGCCCTGCAGCAGTACCGAGAGGCTGCCAGAACTGCCATAATAATTGCCAGGGAGGAGCAGTGTTCAGGTAAGTGTGTTTTCTCTGATGTGTTGGCATCTCTCATGCTACCTCCTTAGGTACCCTACTTAGGGTACTGCTGTTTCTGTAGGATTATATTTAGAGAAGACATGTATCAGTGCTTTTAGTTATACTTAAGGTCAGTTTTGAATTTGAAAGTAGACTTGGGGAAAACCTTTGGATTCACACCTGTATATTAAATATTGGAAAAAAAACTTGTGGAAAATACCTGTATTTTTTATTACATTTAAGTGGCCATAGTGATTAAGACAGCCTGTGACTTTACCTTTCTGTGTATTACGGGTCACAGAATTGCAGTTTCTGCATATGGTTTCTGACTTGGTACTGCTCCTTTAGTCTTAGCACCTGACTATTATCAGTGGAAGATGGGCAGAGGAGATGATTTCTGTTGAAGGACCAGACATGTGCTTACTTTAAGCTTTGTTTTCCTTTGTAATGGGTAGCTGAAGTTAGAAATAGAAAAAAATAAGAAGAGAGAGGGCTAGGAGCAAAATAGCTGCCACCTCCATTATTCACTCTCCTCTGTAGCCACAACAACAACCCTACCATAACACTGCTTGCTTTCCATTTCAATTATGTAAAAGAAAAATCTATAAAGGCAAAATAGCAGTCTTGGGAATAACCCAGGCAAATTAACATTTATGGGCTGCTCCTCAGCATTGGGCTAAGGAGTGGAAAAACCTCTGAAACCCTTGGCAAGCAAATCTCCCAATCCATCATAGTAGTGAATAATGCATTTGTGCTAATTATGTAAGCAGGAAATGCAAAGGCTCCAGGATTTAAATATTTACTAGCTTCTCTGAATCTGAAAACGTGTATCTAAAATGCAGTACCCCATGGTGTATTTCATATTCCCTTGTAGTATAGATGTGTTCTGCAACAGTGTAATAGGAAGCACAATGTTTGTCTCATTAAAATCGCCAATCTTGCAGTAATTATTTATTCTGGAAAGGCAGTTCTACATCAGCCCCCTCTTCCTTCAGCATATTTCAGTCAGTTTGATTCTGAAGTCTGCACCAATATAGTTTGTTCTTTGCTTAAAAATCCATTTAATAATAATATTTAAGTCACACTGGTTGGTATTTTACTTTGGGTATGCCATTTTAAGTCTAGTTTTCTTTGAAGTTGTTTTTATGTTAATCACATGATTTTAAGACTGATTGTATTATACCAAGTCAGTAACACAGCATAAAAAAAATAATGTTGTTTTCCAGCAAGTAATTCTGAAGTGATACTTAGCTGTCTCACACAAATTTTACAGTCTGTTTCAATTGTAGTGTATAACAAAACTTTACAAATTGCTCTGTAGAGTAGAAACATCTGCTGATAGAGTAGTATAGGGAGGCAAAGGAAAATGTTTGCTGAAATAACTTTTAATTTCCTTTAAATGCCTCCAGCTTCAAAGAATATGACTTCCTCAACCTCTAATAATGCAGAAAATCCCAAAAACCCAACAAAGCAACCCCCAAAACAAAGCAAGAAAAAACCAGCTAAGAATAGACTAACTGTGCAAAACACTACTTGATTTCAGCTACATTGGTAATTTAATGAATTCCTGTGGTTTCTGGACAAGCCTCAACAGTAACCTTGAAGCAGTATAACCCAGTGAAGTAACATTCAAATTTTAATTCTCCCTTGACAAATTTTGGGTTTGTTTGGTTGCAGAGGCAAGGCATTTCCAAAGCAAATGATCAAGTAAAAGTATGCTAAATTAACATTTAAAAAACAGCTTTTGAATATCTGACATTGAAGAACAAAAGAAAAATCTGTAAATGCTCTAAAAGCATCTTTCATTTTTCATTATATTAAATTGCTATCGCATAGATATGTATTCTGCTACTGTTTAGACTGTTTAGATTACTTCTCCCAGTGTAATTTTTTTTAACTTCCTGGCTGATATTGTTTAGGATACTGTGACAAGGAACTGCTTGTGGCTTTCCCAAGAAATTGTCATGCAATGGTTTTACTCCAAGCATCAATATAACTTCAGCTTCCCTATATGTCATTAGTATTGTTATGAAAAATTAAATTTTCTGTTGTGGTTTTTTTCTTTAGGAAACTACCGAAATGCACATGATGTTCTTTTCAGTATGTATTCAGAGTTAAAGACCCAGAAGATTAAAATTTCTTCTGAGATGGCTACAAACCTTATGATTCTGCACAGCTACATTTTAGTGAAGGTAAGGAACTGAGGAATTGAATTTATGTGTAAGTTGCACAGTGTCTGATTTATTGAACCATATGTATGGATGCACTGTGTACATAAATTACAGTGTCATGTAGATTGTATCACAGAATCCAAGTGCATGCTAACAGCAAGCTTCAAGAGGACAATCCACAGTTATTCTGCCTCTTTGAGTAGCATATTCCTTTTTAAAATACTTAATAATTGAAAATTACACATGGCTTTCTGTTTCTCTTTTGCATTCATACTTACAAATGCTGTGCTACTGGTACAACTATTTATTATTGTTGTTGTTGTATTTGAGGTTATTATCCATAAGTAGATCACTGCTTTTTTGTAAATGAAATTAAGCAGGGGCTCGTATGATCTCTAGTAGTTAACCCATGGATGCCCATCAGGATATCCATTCCTACAGCCAGCTTGGGCCTTGCAGCAGGGAAGAGCTGCAAATGGTGGGCTGAAGGCCAGAAAGACCTTTCTGGGGAAGAGCCACTGTGAGGTCTCTGGTCCCTTCTCTAGTCCAGCTCTGCTCAGTTTCATGAAGGAGCTGTTGGCATGCAGCTCCCAGCAGGATGAATGTTTGCCAAGAGCAGGCTGCAGGAATTACTCTCAATGGCTGCAGTAAACGTGGCATGTTTGCTGTATTGCAGATTCACGTGAAACGTGGTGATCACATGAAGGGAGCACGGATGCTGATCCGTGTAGCCAACAACATCAGCAAGTTCCCATCACGTAAGTGCTGACAGCAGAGGAGCTGTGCTCTATAGGGCAACTCATTAATCAGCACTGCATTACAAGGTTCATTCTCCCCCTGTGATCCTGTGGCAACAACAGAGAGTAACTACACCGTGTGCTCTGCATCCTCCTCCAGACAGCTCTTCCACACACAGCCTCCAGGATGGGATCCTCATCAGCAGTTTCATCTATACTTACATTACTGCAGTACTGAGCAGCCTCAACCACATGCAGTCTCAGGATTGTGTGTAATGAACTGATTGGTTCTGGGATTTTATCACAAAATTTTAATTGATCTTTTTTGAAAATTATTTTGGGGTACATTGAAAATGTAGACTAAAAAGTAGGCTGTAAAGAGTGCAGACCAGAGTTGGGAAACATGGTTATAATCAGAATATTCCTGCTGCCATGCTGAGCTTCAGGAGTGCGAGGCAGTGAGAGGTGAAACCGTGGTTTCCTTGTATATGGTTCCAGGAATGGCCCAAATTGTGCAACTGTGTACCATGGGAAAGAAGAAAAATTGTCTTTTTTCATCAGTACTTTTTTAGCTGTATTAGCTCAAAGGTTTTTAACATTAACATTGGTAAATAAATATTTGACATCATTGTTCCATTCTGTTACAGACATTGTGCCAATTTTGACTTCAGCTGTAATTGAGTGTCACCGAGCAGGATTGAAAAACTCAGCCTTCAGTTTTGCTGCTATGTTGATGAGACCTGAGTATCGGTGCAAAATAGATCCTAAATACAAAAAAAAAATTGAAACAGTGGTCAGGTGAGTGATGTAAATCAAATGCACACAATTGCAAGGCTTTATTTGCAATAAAGCTCATAAAGCTTTTTGCTCATAAAGCCTACAGGCTGTTTTCATATTATTTCACTGTGCTTTATTTGAAAGGCTAAGAACCATTTCCCACCCTTCTCTGAGACTTAGACTTCCCTTGAATGCGATAAGCTTTAAATGCAGTGTGCATGTAAACTGCCTCCTAACCAGCAGTTAACTTTTCCATCTTGTCCATACAGACACAAGTGCAGCTATACAGGTTTATCTGGTCTCTAGTTGAGAATCCACAGCCAAACTGTTGGCTACTACAGCAGCAGCATTGTGCTTTTCTATGATTTAGACTACTGACTAAATGGCTAAGATAAAAAAGAATGGGAAGGCAAATAAAATATATGAATTTTTGACATTTTCTTCCTTATCTGAAGTTTTGTTTTGGTAGATCCTAGCCAGTGTTTTCTGCCAGAGGAGGAAGCATAGGTAACTGTAAAAGAGCATATGTAACACTTTCCTCCTTTATTCTACTAGTCTCTAACTAAGGCTCAGGGACTTGCTGAGCTCATATGGGTGGTTTAGGTATTTATTTATTAAGTCTCTAAGCTCTCCATGAGCTTATCCAATCTCTCTGCTTAAAGCCATGTAAATTTTTAATGATGGGTGACTCCTACAACAAGAAGTTCCATTATGTCAAGACTGGTCTTCAGCTAGTTTAAGGTGGTGCCTCATGGTTTTCCTCTTGGAAGAGATCTACCCTTTACTCTGTCATTCATGATTTTAAACACCTCTATATTTTATTTATTTCCCTTCTATCAGTTAAGTATTTTCAGGACCTCAAGAGTCTCAGCTTACATGGCTATTTTATGGATACTGGTTTTTATGGCATTTCTCTGAAACTCTTCTTACAGCCTTTTTGGAGGCAGTTAGAAGCTGTATAATCCTACCAGAAAGCCAGTTTTTTGTCACTCCTGTTCTTTGTGGTCCTGCCACAGAAAAACTCTGAAACAAAGAAACCACAGCTTTACAGTCAATACATATAGACCGTGAGTTTTGAAATCTTCCAAAGTATTAGGATCTGTTACAGCTTTTAAATGATGGTGGCGTTTCTAATTAAATGGAAAATGACCTATTTCAGAGTTGACATAATTGTGATGAATTTAAAAGGAAGGAGCTGATAGAATGTAAAATAGCAGCTGGAAGCTGTGCAGGTAACTCAGAGGAAAAACACTTGCTAAATATCAAAGGCATTGTAAAACAGCTTTGTTACGTTCAAACAGCTTGAGGGTTTTATTCACGGCTGTATCTGTGTTTCAGACGTCGAGATACAACTGAGACAGAAGAGCCAACAACAGCCTGTCCCTACTGTGCTTTCCAGCTCCCAGAGTGTGAACTTCTGTGTCCCAGCTGCAAAAACAACCTTCCATACTGCATTGCAACTGTGAGTGTCTGCTGTGCTTCCTGCAGTGTGACAGTAAAGGCAAAGATGCTTTCCCTTCTAAAAATAAGTTCATTTGAACATCTTTAGTTTGCTAGTGGATCCAAGCTAGGTGTTTTTATGCATTTATGGGTTTTTCTAATCTGTTACCAAATTTCTTTTTGTCTTTGGCTATCATAGAGTGTCCTCACTTGCCACCTACAAGTAGCAGGCATTTGAAGGGTGCCAGTAAAATCAGGAAGGCATTTTGGGAGACTTCAGCTTCCTGAGAAAGCAGGTAGAGCATCAGGAATTCCCAGCACATACATTTGGTGCAGTTGGTGCACTTGGGAGAACAGACAAGATTGTGCTGCTGGTGCTTTCCCAGCTCAGCCCTTTGCCCAGGTGCTCTAGTGCTCAGAGAACTAACAGAAGTCACCCTTTCTGTTTCCAAGTACAGGAGCTTGTGGAGGGCACAGCCCTTCTCCCCTGAGCTCCAGGCTGCCAAGACTTCAAATTTAAAAAAATTTAAAAAACCAAACCAGTCAACTAAACACAAAAACCCCAACAAAACTTCAAAAATCTGTTTTAGGAAAATATAAACACATCCAAAGTTAATGGTTCAGCCAGTGACCTCAACATTTCTTACATTACTGATCCTTCCAGAAATGAGAAGTTCTAACATTTTTGTTTCTTTAGAGTGTACTGAAAAGGTAGGGATGGCATACATTCCTGGTGGAAGTTACTGTACAGCTACTGTATAACTAACACTTAATTTTTATTTGGTTCATGTGAATTGTCATACTAAAATTGCAGGAAAAAAAAGACAACTTACTTGAACAGGGGACAAATGTTAGCGTTAACATTCTTTATTAAAACTAAAGAATTAAGTCTTACAAAAAAATTAACATCCATTATGTGGGGGTCTTTTTGTTCTATTGGTTTAGCAGAATAAGATGACAGGTATACTTTAGAAGTAACAGCTTCAGGAAAACAAAGGATTTTAAATATAACTCCATGAGCCAAACACAATGTACATATTAATATATGTTACACAGTATTTATTTAGGCTCCATCTTGGCCTTAGTTTATGTCACAGGTAATTGTAGTATCATTCAGACTGTGGCATTTTCAAATATCTCATTAGAGTCAATGTCTAACCAGGCTGCTGTTGCATATCCTATTAGAGTATAAATCTCTCAGTATAGTTCAAGGTGCTGCTGTGGTTTTACAGTATTGAAAAGGTACATACAAATTTCTTCTATCAAAAATAAACTAGTTAAACTGTACCAAAAAAGAGAAAATGTAAAGAGGCAAAGGCCAGGCAGGCTCACAAACTTAGTGCTGAATGTGACCTGCTGGGCTCAGGCGCCATGGCTGTGGGGGCATTTTTGGTATGTCATATACAACACCAAACACGCCAGCAGGTTTAGGTACAGCTCTGAATACAGATCTACAGCTAGCAGATTCTAGAGTTGCCAAACTGAAATTCTAAACACTGTAATTAAATTCATTCACAGATTTCCATTTTTAAAAGTGGAATGCAAATGGTATTGAAAACACTGCGTCTCTTTGAGAGCTCCTTCTCTAGTTACAGAATTTACACAGTAATTGAACCACAGTAACACTGCTATGGGGATTTTAATTCAAGATCGTAGAACTCAGTTGCTGAGACTTTTTCACAATAACAGGTCCAAAAGTAAATGCTCACTGTACCCAGGCAGCACTTGGCCCTTCATTACCTGCAGTTTCTGTGTGCAGGGTCGGCACATGGTACGTGATGACTGGACAGTTTGCCCACACTGTGACTTTCCTGCCCTCTACTCAGAATTCAAAAAGTAAGTGGGGATTTTTTTTTTCTATTGCAGTATTCCAATGTTTGTTCATATTTGAGCAGCAAATGCATCATTTGGTACTAAAAACATGTAACAGCTGGGCTGGGTGGAAGAGTACCCTTACTTGGTAGTTGCACCTAAGACATTCACAAAACATTGCTTCAAAGTTGACCAAAATTATATGGTATGATAAAGAATTGGGCCTGTGGTGCAGGGCTCCAACAGGAACAGTAATGAAGACGGATGGTGAGCTTGTGTAAGGTCTCAGCTCTGTCCAGGAAGAAGGCCTAATATGGGGGCAGGGCAGGAACACAGGCACACCAGCAAACACCAAAAGAAACAAAACGCACATAGACTTAGGTACAGACTAAGACAGCAATTATCTCTTGTCCCTGATAATCACATGTGACAATGGGCTTGGATAGCTCTTTCCAATGTCAGGAACTCTGACGCTGTTAAAACCTCCTTTGTTATATGTTTAAATGCTGCAAACAGCAGCAGCCCTCCTGATGTGGTATTAGTTCTTAAATGTTGAAAACAAACCAACCTTTGCTCCATGTAGACAGAAGCAGCCATTGCTCTGTCCGGCACTTGTTACATAGCACTGGTCTTTCCCAGAACTCTGCTCTAGGCTTTGTGCCTTGGGCCCAGCTTCTTTTGAAAAATGTTAGAATTAGCTTTTGACCAATTACCCTTCCTTTAAAACAGTATGTTACAGACTGAAAACACATGTCCCATGTGTTCTGAAAGGATTAACATTATTGATCTTACGAAAATAACTGATTGCACAGAGTACCTCAAACTAGAAGATGAGGACCAATAAATTCAGGTATGTCCTACAGTACTTTTTCCTTTAACAGGGCTCATTCCAGAAGACAGTGGGTATTTTTCCCAGTAAGGAATCTTAACTTATAGCCAGGGTCAATGCTTCTGATAACTTGAGACCCAGTTCTATCACCTATTTTCCCTCAGGCATGAAAACACCAGTAGGTTCTGCTACTGCAACTAACCTGGTTGTTAAATTGGGCTTTGACTCAGTTTATCCCTATGACCACGTTAACATCCACAGGATGTTCTGGTTTGGAACATGTTCCTGAGCAGTAGGTGTGCTTGAGTAGCACAGAGAACTGTGAAGATCTCAGCATCATCCAAACGTGTAAAGATCTAACAACAAGGGTTTAAGTGTAGGGAGAGAGAGCAAGAGGGGTACTAAATGGAAGGAGAAAATCTAAAATGCAGGTTACATGATCTTAACTTGCCTATGTAACAGAATCTATCCCAGGATAACAGCAACAAGTATTGGCCTGAATACTCATACTTCAAAGAATGAGAGCATGGCTCCGTCTATACCAAACACTTAGATCCAGGACTTTTTTTTAAAAAAATCAGGTAACTGAAAATGAGTTAACACTGCTCCTCAGTAATGTTGACATTTCAAGGCAGATTTACTAGTGCAAACAGCTTATGTGAAAATGCAGCTGTGGGTCAAAGTAGTGCACCTAAGTTATTCTGGGGGATTTTTAGTTGATTATATTTTTCCTGAGCTGCTATCACAGTGTATCTCAGAATATGATTAACCACCTCTGCTTATTTTCAGAACTACTTGTGTTGGCTGGCAAGCAGCAAGGAAAGCTCTGTTACTACATCACACATCTTTTCCCCACAAAGGCCTAATCACAACCACATCACTTCGATTTTGTGATACCTGTAACTATTTAGCTTTTGATAAATTTTGTACTTTGGTTTATTGTAGTAATAAAACTGATAATTCTTTCAACCAAAATCTGAATTTTATCTACACCAAAGACAAACCACGGGGCCATTTTTAATGTGAATGGCAGGAATAAGAACCACTGCCCTACTGTTCTCTTTTTCACTATCAGTTCTGAACTGTAATGACTATTTTCAATTAAACGTTTCTTACTCTTTAAATGTTCCTTTCTGGTTTTGAGTAAAGATATAACTTGTACAAGTACAGGCTACTCAAGTTCTGAAACTAAATCCTTCACTGCTTTTCACTTAACTGAACAAAAGGCAAGTTACAGGCAAAAGAGAAATGCCACATCATGTACATGAAGGAAAGACAAAATGTGGAATAAAGGAAAGAGACAGGATGGAACACTCCATGAACTTAACCAAAGCTTTAAAAGAGTCCTGTGAAACATTTTATTGTAATTTTATATACGGCTTAATTTCTATAATGTACAAATAGGCCATTTATGTATGGGATTTTTGCATTGTGTACTATTTACAAGACTTCACCACATAATATCAGGGAATTTATATATTAAAAAAAAAAAGTAGTGAAGTCCTAGGAAGACTCAGCAGAAACACCAGGTTACTAAGCATGACATTTTCAGCATGTTCATGCACCTGGTGGCTGTTGCACAGAGTTATAGCTTGTAACATGTACCACGTCAAGGGTAAGCACAGCAGGGTGTGAGAGCACAAGAGCTACAGCACCTCTATAAGAGGAGCATTTTCAACGCACTGGTCCTACTTTCCCAGCTGCAGCACTGGATCTGTTTCATGTTCTTGCCAGAAGTTAGGTAAGCAAAGCTGTGTCCAAAGCAAGATTTTACTCTAGATGTCTTGTTTTCTCTTTTCTTTTCCCTTCTTTTTTTGTCATTTCTTCATTTTTCTCTCTTTTTGTCAGCTTGGAAGACTTCATCCTTTTTTGCTACAACCAGAAATAAAGAGACAGTTCAAAATCCAGCTGCAACCTGACAAGTTTCAGTCTAACTGTAGTCAGTGTTAAGGAGAAAGCCACCTCTTTCCCTCCCCTTTCAGGTGTGAAGTTTCAGAATGCCATGGTGAGTACAGACTACAGTATTCAGTCTTAAGGGCTGATCACAGTTCCCGATTTGGTGATACCTACAAAGGTAATACTAGAATTGTCATCTGTGGTAACCACAGGCACAGGCCTGTGGCTGCTCCTTGCCACTGGCACCATCCTCACCAACACTTAAAATATTACTAAGTTTTGGAATTGAATGCAGAACTCTAAATAGATTTAGAGCGATGTCTCACTTTGGTCAAATGTAAGACAATGCATTGCTGGAAGTAACTCAGACTTTTCCACACTACCACCAGTTAAAAATTTAGAAATTAAGAGATTATATATTTAATATCTACTATGATTTTTTTCTTAACTCATTCAGATCATGTTAAAAGTCACAGAAGAGTAAAAAAAAAACAAAAAAAAGCCTCAGCACTTCAGTGGTGTGGTTTAATACTGAGAAAATTAAATCACCTTAATCATTGCATCACTGTCGACAGTATCTTGCTCATCCTCATCAGACTGGATCTCTTCCACATTCAAATCTTCACTTAGATCTAAGGTCAGTGCAGATCCTGACTGCCTTTTAGATGCCTTGACAGAACTCAGTGAATATGGAGTCAGATGTGCCTCTTTGTTGTAAGCACGTGTCAAAGCTGCTTTGACCTGTCAGGGTGGAAGGAAGGAAACTGAGCATCAGTTTAGGAACTGTAGATTGTAAGCTAACCAACTTACCTGGAGATTCCATATCAACTTTCCTTTGGAAAGATGGACCAAAGATACATAGAAGGGGATGCTCTCAAAAGGACACAAAAAGCATTTAAGAGCTGTATGGTGAAGGCTCATTTTTAAATGAGTCCCACATAATGCTCAAATAAAATGTACATCTTCAGATGCTTCTTGCTTAGGCCTGCAGTAATTTCATCACTGTTGTTCTGCTACCACCTAAGTCACAAGTCTGCTACAGTCCAAGTCACACCAGAGCCCCCTTCAGCAGCACTGTACACCTGCCAGACTAAGCAGCATATATAGACTAGGGGTAAATACCTGACAGTAGTGTAGGATTAGTTACCAGCAGATTCTTCTCTTTCCCTGAGCACCTGACCTGGATGACGGAGATCATGGTTCAGATCACATCTGCCTAGTTTGTAACAGCAGCTTAAGCTTAAGATCACCTTGTACCAGGTGAGGGTCCCAGCCACTGGAGTGGAGTAGCTGGACACTGGAGCAGCAGCATACAAAGCACCCCAGGTCTGGCAGTTGTCTGACAGGACTGTGAAAGTGCAACTGCGAGGCAGCCTCTGAATGCAGTGCCTGCTCCATAACACAGGCAGCTGTGTGTCCCTCCTCCTTTGCAGGATGGGAAGAAAGGCACAGCTGTGCCTGAAGGGCACAGACCTTACAGCCAGAGCTTGCCTGTAACAAAGGTACCAGCTTTCCCTGTCCTTCTCATGCTCCACTTCTATATCCAAGACACAACTGACTCCCAGGAATCCTTTACACCAGGAACAAAAAGGAAGGAGTAAGACTCCTGTGTGAAGAAGCACAGTCTGATTATCTTTTAGGACTTACCCGAACTTTTAGTAGTATGTTTGACAGCTCATTCACAAAGCCTACTATCAATTACAGTTAAGCTGATGCACCAACTTCAGCCTTTCCAAAGCACATCCATGCTGTAACAATTATTCTAGGATTTCTTTTTTAAGATACGGAAGAAAGCAAAAAAATTCACTGGTGAATTTTACCTTGGGATCCAGCTTTGAAAAAGGACTGGGTTTGCCTCCCCATGTGCTTATTTCCATGATATTTTCAACATCTTCTTTCATCAAGCAGTAAGAGTCCATAAATGTTATAGCTTGTTGTACACCATCTGCTCCAAAGTCTTTCAAGGGCTGGACAAGTGCATCCCGCAAATACGACAAATATTCCATATTTACTGTTCTCTTACATGTCTGAGTTCTTTGTCAAATGGAAAATAAAGTATTGAGTAAGTGAATCTGTCCAACCACCACCAGTGATTTCTAAAGACAAGAACAAAGAGGTAAGGAGGCCCTCAGCAAATCAACAATCAGGCTCCCTTAAGACCAAACTGTAAGTTGTACTGTGCCATTCCTTTTGCCATACCTGCACTAGGGATAA
Organism: Rhipidura dahli; assembly: GCA_013399225.1. Taxonomy (NCBI): domain Eukaryota; kingdom Metazoa; phylum Chordata; class Aves; order Passeriformes; family Rhipiduridae; genus Rhipidura; species Rhipidura dahli. Next base: position 166,093 of record VXAC01001425.1, read on the forward strand.
CCAGTGCAAGGTATCTGAACACCAAACAGTCTGGGGAAACACATCCATAACTGAGAAACAACTTCAGGGAAAAAACAAAAAAGGCAAGGTACTTCTGATTATATTGAAAGTGTTTCCAGTTTGACTGTGGCTCAAATTAAGCACTGAGAAAAGTGTCAAAAACAATACAGGAGCATGTTCACAGAACACATGAACGTGTCACTTGCTTGCACCAAGCACAGCAAGGAATTGATAGCAGGTAATGAACTGCACGAGAAAGAACTGTATCAGAGGAATGTCAGTACTACCTGAGACTCATGTGCATTGCCAGTTCTTGAATGATACGATCATGTTTGCCTGTGGATGAAAATTTCCCCAGCCAGCTGGGAAAGACAGGAAACTGGGACATGTAACCTCTCATCAGCTCCCCTGGGAGAACACTTGCATAAATAGCCTGAAAAAGTAACACACATGCCAAACTCAAATCGCACTGAAGTCTCATGGACACCACAACACACTGCCCTGCAGTGCACTGTCCCTAGAGAAGAGGGGCAGTCAACACAGGGCCACACTGGAAACAGCTTATTTTAAGAGAACACTCTCAATTGCTTGTTTCTCTTAAATCCCTCTTGGGTTACAGCTTCACCTCTTGTACCACCACCCTGTTCGTTACCATGTTCTAAAATACCTGTGAACCTATCTGGGTTTCAAAACCCAGAAAAAAACCCCAAACATGGCCCTTTTCTCACGTCCAGTTTAGAGTGCAGTCAGACAAATAGCTGACTTCACACAAACAATTGCTGTCATCTCTTGACACACAGACAAGGTGAAGGAGACATTTCCAAAGAGCACTGCAAATCTACATCAAGTCAGCAAGCTATGTTCCTAAGCCATTCAGCTCTTTGGACCTGTACCAAGCAGGGGGGTGACCTAGATGACTTCTGGAGGTGCCTTCCAATTTCACCTACAATGCAATCTCTGATGCCAGTCATTATCCTTTAAGCACAAGTCTTGTCAATGTTTCAGTGAGCATTAAAACAAGCACAGTGACCAAGCTTCAGTCCTCTGTGTTTTGGGAGAAATCCTGCCTTGGTGAGAGGAAGGACAGAGCAGGCTCGTAACTGCACAAGTGATACACACCCTGTGCTTCTAAGCTTCGTGACAGTCTTTTCAAAGTTTCAGAAGACTTCATTTCATGTTGCAGCTTGGCTGCAACAACACAGATATGGGAAACTCTTCTGATCGCCAGTGGAACAGAAAATACTACATGAATTATACAGATCATATAATTGTACTGAAAAACCAATTTCCACAGAACCATCTTTAACACTGGACACTCCTTAAAGCACATAAAATAAGCCTTAAGTGCTCACCTGTGTTGGAAGAAGATTCCAGTTCTGTTTGCTACGAATCTGCTTGTCCACTATATCACCATCACATATACTATCAGCTGCTCTACTCAAGAGCACCAAGTGCTTTTTTAAATTACCTCTGGAAAAAATGAAATTGACTGTATTACAAAGCAGAAATGTGCAGATAGGTTTTAGTCTGCTTTGACTCCCTGACACAAAAGCCTATGTCAGTTTAGGGTTTGGAGTAACTCACCCCGCAGCAGCTGGTTTCACATGCACATAGTTCTCTTGGACAAAGAGAGGAGCTAGTGAATAATCATGGAAGAAAAGATCTGATTTGTCTATAAGAGACATACGAACAGCTTCCTCTCCAGTGGCGAAAACCTTTCGGACAACATCGAAAGGGCCCTAAATAAATGACATTTCAAGAAGTCAGCAGCTAGAAGGTCAACACAAAAAGACACAGCACAGTATGAACAAAACTAATATCCAGGAGAATCTTGACTCATCAGTACAAGCTCCATGTTCAGAATTTCCACCCTAGAACTTCACCAGTTTTAAGAACTGTGTTTTACTTTTGATATTAAGAGAATTATCTCCCTAAACAGAGGACAAAGGATGAGAAGTATGAGCTTTGTAATTGCATCTTACATAAGACACCAGTACATCAGAATATATACTCAGTCCTTCATACGCTACTCCTCAACTATTTGTGGCAAATGTGATAGCTCTTGGCATCTAGGCTTTAGTTCAATGCTTCAGTTCAAAAGACACTTCAAAAGCCTAGCAATGGTAACAGAATATGTCAGTAAAAGCCAAACCAGTATTTGACACTTACCAATTTGATGTCCTTTTTGGCTCTGCTGGCATCTGTTTTAGCCTCATCATAAGTCAATGATTTATCTTTTGCACACCACATATTAAGATTATGTAAAACCTAAAGAAAAAAAAATTATAATATTGTTCAAATACTTTGAAGTCAATGTACATAATCTGCTATCTGAACAGTCACTGATGCTGAATGGGTACCAACCTGTCTGATATCCTGATTTGCTGCCAGGATTATCTCTTGCATAGCAGGTGGGGGAATTTTTAAACCTTCTTTAAAGGCAATAGACATCATGGCACCCTGTAATCACAATTGAGAAACTGTCACTAGAGAATTCCTACGAATTCTTCCCCCAGCAGAACATACTGACAAAACTACAGAAGAGCAGTACATATTTTTCTAAATTTTTAAAGCACATACAGCTCAAATTTTATCTCATAAACCATCATTTACCACTGGTGCAAAAAGGAGCACGTTCATTTATAAAAACCCAATGTGGATATATTTTTAAGACAGGTATCTAAAATCCAAAAGGCATTGGGAGGAAGAACTCAGACAATTCATTCTGAAAAGCAGTTACTCATTGAGATGATCCATTAAGTGGTGTATCCAACTCTGAATAAAGTCTGCCACATAAAAACTGAAGCTACTGATGGTAATTCAGTGCAGTCCATGAAGCCACAGCCTGCTTACCTTGATCTGTTCTAGACGAGGTCTCTGAAAACGAAGATCCAAGCAGTAGTGGACCAGGGAGCGGATTTTAGGATGGTTGCGATCGTTGCACATACAAATGATGGGTATCTTCGTGTGTCGTATCAAACCAATCAGCTCCTGTGATTTAAACACGTCACAGTTACAAAAGATCATCTGGGTAAGAATAATTATTAGAATGTCATACCAAGCAGCATTAGTCCCTGCCTTAAATCAGATCCTTGATGGGTTCCAGGTCCCTAACACTCCTCCTGCTGTAATCACACTTCTACAGTGCAAACCCAGCCCCCTTGCTGTTATACTCAGCTAAAAGAGATCTGCTGCCTACCCACTTCCACTGTCTACTTCCAGCAATCAGGTTTGGAACTTTCTTCAAGAAGCAATGAAGACCAATAGCTCAGAGTAGAGCTATCCACCTGCAGAATTAGACTAATTTCTCCACAGGCCAGTTTGACCCGGCTTATGCCCAGAAGGAGCACACAGCTTTCTGGCTGCACCCTGCCACAAAGAAGGAAGCAGAAAGTAAAAAGATCAGCTCATCCCTGCTCCAGGAGCTCAACCCTGAGGCTTCCATCATTTTTAGGCTTGCCACAACAAACCTTGCTAGCTCTAATGAAGGTGAAATTTAGTTCAGTTTTGCATTCCTGCAGTGAAAATACCTGCATCTGAGCTAAAAATCTGTATGGCCTTTACTGTCAAAGTACTGCATGTGACCATAGGAAATCCTCAGGAGCTAAAACTGGAGCTTACTAAAAAGAACAAAGGATGCTGCTGCCTATTCCATGCATTAGTTACTCAGTGTTACTGCCTATGCAAAAGAGCAACAGTGCCAGCCAGATTAATGAACCTCCCACTGCAGGCAGATGTCACCTTAGGGACACCTTAGGATAAATGTACCTGTTCTAAAGTGCACACACCCAAGTTCATCACTCCAGGCTTCTACACAAGTATCCTTTTTCCCCCTCTGCCAGTGCACAATTCTAACACAAAGACAGGCTTCCAAATCACATCAGACTGTACTCTGCAGAGAGTTTGTTTACAGACCATGGGTTGAGGACAGTAGAGTGGCTTGACTATTTTGTGCTCTATATGGCATGTGCTCTTGGCAATGGCATTAGCTAGGAACTACAGTGGCTTCACCTGAATCCCTCCTCTGTCTTCATTGCCTGCCATGCCATCCACTTCATCCATGATCAATACATGTTTCCCGCTAACTGATGAGGATGCACCTGAAAATGAATATGGATAAGAAAATGAGATAGGAATAAAGGGGTCTTGCTCAGAGTTCTACCCAATGCTCAGTAAGGTAACTCCATCCTAGGCAACTAAGGTGGTGGCTCTGCCACTTGATTATATGAGTCCGTGTTCACATGTCATCTTCTTAGAAACAAGACCTATAGAATAAAGGAGCAACTGCAGAGTTCTTGAGTAGCTTGTGCAGATTAACAACTCATTCTATAAATGGCAGGATTTAATTCTAAATTAAAGAAGAAATATAAGAGCTTCCTACATGAACCCATCCCTATTAGAGCTGAGTCCCTCCACCTGACAAGCAAGGTAAATTCCTAACACTGTTGTGTAATAAGGAAGCTCTGTCTTTCCTGTAACCAGACTCTTAATACAACAAAAATCTCCTTCAAACAACAGACGCACCAGAATAGAAGTCTTTGATGCTGGTGTTGTTAAGTGACTCAGCAACTACTTCCTTTAGACTGTTCTTGCTGCGAGTGTCACTGGCATTCAGCTCCACGTAGCTATACCCCAGTTCCTGGTCCAAACACAAACCACACAAAAAGTGAGAACACAGATCAGTGAAAAATCATACAGATTTGATTCCTTTCTCCCCTTTCATTTTCTCTGGCACTTCAAAAATATTTATAACCATGTGTGGAACAGATAGGCCCAAAACAGATTATTTTTTTATTTTTATTTTGTTTTTTTGTTTTTGTGGTGGGATTTTTTTGTTGTGTTTTTTAGTTTGGTTTTGTTTGTTTGTTTTTAGTTTGGGTTTTTTGGTTGGTTGTTGGGGGTTGTTTTGTTTGGCTGGTTTTAGTTTTGTTTTAATTGAGGGGAATGTGGAAGCACTGGAGTCAGAGGCACATACTAAGTTTTGGAAGATTAACAGAACCGCCAGCAGGGATAGAAACAGAGCTATGAGCCAAGGCTGGCTAAGCTCCATGCTCTGTATTTCCAGCTGCATAACAATGAAACCTACCACATGGCTCTGAAAGCTGCAGGTAAGAGCAGCTTTTAACTATTTAACCAATAGGAAACACAGGGCTCCCCCAGCAGCACTAACACTTCAGTCAGTCCCTGACACAACTTAACCCAGCTGTTCCTTTATCAGCAGACTCTCCTGCCAGAAGCAGCCAGAACACAGCACTGAGCACACACAGCCTTGGTCTGTTTTGCTGGCATTTCATGTGGAGCACAGAGAAATGCTCTACAGAGTCCTGAGGCAGCTGAGAGCAAGCCAGCCTGGAAACCAGAAGCAGAAAAGACCATGCTTTGAGAAAAAAAATGAGCCTGAGACAGCCCATTCACCTTTTCTAAAGTTCTAGGTGTGGCATCAACTTGTTGCCACAAAGCTCTAAGGCATGTGGGAGGGGGGGACAAGGGGGTGGAAGAGGATTAAGAGTTACTCAATACAACCAACTTCTAAATTTGGATTTAGAAATTTAGCCCTGTCATTTTCTCTCACCCTAAAGCAGTATTTCAATTTATAAGAAATCTGGGAAAGATATCTCTGTTAGATATATAAAAACCACAACCTTAGGCTTTCAAAAAGCTTGCCAGAATTTGACTCCCACTAAATTTAGTGCAAATATCCTCCAACTTGCAGAACTAGGGCTGAATGCTCAGTCCAGTTGTTCAACATACTGTGATATGCTTCCTCTCAATGTAACAAAGAAATGCAGACAGCCATTGGTGTACCTTCTCACCTCAGACCTGATAAAGGTGTCTAAACAGCCACATATTTTCACCTGTAGCCCTGTTCTGAGCAGCTGCAATTTGGCTGAGCTCAGACCCTGATCATGCAGAGCACACCCACTTGCACACTGTATCTGCATCCAGGTACACAATTAATATGTAACACAGAAGTGCTGGGAACAACTATTACTATGAACTCACCTTACAAACCAAAGCAGCTGTAGTAGTTTTACCAACTCCAGGTGGACCAGAAAGTAAAGCTGCTTTAAAACTTGCCCCATCATCTTTGCTTCCAGTTTTATTGGGTTTTGCTATTAAAAAAAAAGATTTCAGGTTTTACCTAGGTATGTAATTATAAAACAAACTGCATGCTTTTAGAGGCATCAAGCATCACTGGAGTTTTTCCTCATTTAAGGCCTGATAAGAACATCCAAAGATGCATTCACAGCTGCATTCTAAGCACTTGGGGAAAGCAGCTTAAACCAGCTCATGGTTTATGACTTGCAGTGATTTTGAACTGAAAAATACTAAAAAGTGCTATTAATGTAATACAATGATTTCAGCACTTTCCTCACAAACACATCATATGAATAAAAAACCAAAACCACCATCAAACCCACACACCACCACAAACAAATTAAACCAAACCCCAAACACACCACACACAGAAACCCCACCACCCACAACAGCTGAACCAAAACCCTATTTTAAACCTGTCCGTCTACAGGATGACAAACTGTCTCCCTGACACAAGCACCTGCCAGAGCCAGTTCCTTGACAATTCACCCCCAGGCATGACAGCAGCTCTTCAGACCTGCTGTTATCCTGTATCTTCACCACTGGCAGTGCCTAACCCACTTCCTCTTGCTGAGGAGGAAATCAATAGGCTCAACACAAGGAAATTTTTAGCTACATCACAGATAGGATATTTTGGGGTTTTTTTGTAAAAATGAAACCTAAGACTTTGGGGAAAAAATCTTTTGAGAAGCATTTTTCTGCTCCTTTTTGAGGTGAGGACATGGGTAGTACATGAACAACTACTTCACCAAAAAAACTCAGGCTCAACTGCTGCTAAAAACACATCCAACTGCAACCTTATTCCCGATTTCTAGAGTTGCTCTGCTACCACTGAGGCCCTCACTGGTCCACGGAGGCAAGCAGCATCACTAGCATGGAAGAATACAGAGAAAAGTTAACCAGGCCAGTCACCTTGTCCATCTTCCAAGGAATTCTTGTGCCAATTTCTGAGCCATCGGAGCAGTTTATTGGCACAGCTTTGCTCACCCTGCTGTCCGATAATTGCCTTAAGAGATACAGGCTTGTATTTATCTACCCATAACAATTTCTCTGTGCCATCTTCATTAACCTCAGAAACCAGGCTCCCCTTAGGTTTTGGGGCTTCTTTCTTGTCTACTGTCTGATGTTTGAAGTCTGTAAGCTTTCGAACAGCAGTGATTTCTCTCTTGACAGGTCTGGCAGTATCTCCTTTTTCAGGAGTAGACTTGTACTTATTAGTAGCTTCCCTTTTGTAGGGGCTAAAATTGCTTTTTCCAGCTTCAGCTTTTTGAGGTGTCCTTTTAGGTCTTGACTCCACTTTATTTGCCTTAGGAAAATAAAAGTAAAAAAATTATAAATAAATTTAAGAAAAAAACCATACTGTAAATAAACAGCATATTTTTTTACACAACTACAGTAGTGCTTAGAAAGCAACAAAGCTTATGTATTGATTAAAAAAACCTTCAAGAGCAGATATAGAAATACTCTCTGAGAAATAAAGCACTGCTAAACACATGTCACTGGGTTCTGTAGCACAACCCACAAAAAAGGCAGCAAGTGTTCTGGTCATTCCAGAAGCAGTCCCCTTATTCATGAAGCCTGACATCATACAATGCTGAACTGACTGTCAGGTTGGAACAAGTGGGTCAGACACCCATGAAGCTCTTGCAAAACAACATTTGCAGAAGTTATTCAACCCAAACAATTTAAAGGGAGTGAAAGCAATCAGCTAATAAGCTTAGAGTTGCTTTTCCCTAGGACACTAATGGTATCTTTGCATAAGTAAGTCATGTCTGTACTGAATGTACCACATGATAGTGCTAATAGAGATTTTATTAACATTCTATCAGCCACTACAATCTAAATTTAAATGTGCACAAAAAACTTGTTACCTCTTTTTTGGTATTGTCTGAAAGAATTACCTTTACTATTTTTAGTTCAAGTACCACATAAAGACAACATCTGTTATGCATACACATAGTTTACATATACTTGGGCCTGTCTGGGTGCCACATGGTATCAGTCACAATTACTTATTCCAAAGAATTAACAAATACCTGGTACCATCTAGGGAGATGCAATTACCTGCTCAGTCAGGTACTGAAAATGCAGAATAATGTCAGAGTGGGAAAATAACCTAAAGCTCCCAAGTAGATTCATTTGCCTCAAGCACAAACAAAAAATTTTCACTTTTAACTTGAAGGTCAAGCTGATGATTGTGGTGTTACTATTACTGGAACAGAAGACAAACTTCTTTAACTAAAAATAAACCAAAGAAAAAAAAAACCCTAATCCTCCAAGTTTATTACAAACATACCTCTGTTTCAGCAGCCAGCTCATATTTGGACTTTTTGCCTGGCATAGTTCGAATAAGATCAAACAGACCATCCTCATCAATAATTTTTGTTCCTAAAGTTGATGCCTGGAGCAAAAGAAAGAATTAAATGTTAAGTCAAGTTACATTAGGATTTAAAGAATTCATTTCAAAGTGTTTCCCAATAAAAGCTATGACAACAAGAACAACAAGAGTTTATATTATATATATATCTGTATGTATGTATATGCATGTGTATGTATGCACAGAAGTAAAAAAACAAAGCTGTAAACCACTCAGCAACTTTTCATTTTAAAAACACACTTTACTGTTAGTGCTGCTTGCTGTTGGCAGGGATGCTGGAAATTCCCATTTAAGGCAGGAACAATTCAGTTTCCCTTTGCCTTTGGCCAGGCATGGGACACACTCACCTTCTCACATTTGGACTGGCCGCAGTCCCGCCCCATCACCAGGTAATTTGTCTTCTTGCTGACATTGCCGGTTACTTTTCCTCCGTAGCGCTCAATCAGAGACTTGGCCTCATCTCTTTCAATGCACTCCAGAACACCCGTAATTACAAATGTCAGGCCTTCCAAGCAGTTTTCAGCTCCCTAAGAACCAGAGAATTGCAGAAAATGCCACTACTGATGCAATTTTACCAAATAGCTCTTAACCATCAGCTTTTACAACCCTCTACCACGTCAAGTACCCTATGAAATTTTAAAAATAAGACTATCATACCTAACTAGGTAATAGTTCTAAAAGTTCAAAAGACATTAATGGGAATAGCTACCAACAAAACTTCACACATTGTTTACCTGACTGATCATACTTGTAGCACTCTGCTTCAAGCATAGCATGCCAGTCAAATAAGTGACAGCAATCTTCAACTTTAAGACCAGTAACTATTTTTGATAAAAGGAACTTCCTAAACCAAGTTCTGAATACAAATTCTTTAGTACACTTCCTTACATTTAGTCACTGCTTTGCATTACAATTTAGGTTTTTCCAATGCATGCTTCCTACTGGAAAAAAAATATCAGTCTTGAAACAGTTTAGTTGATACTTGTTAGACCACTTACAGCAGTAAGTCTACCAAACACTCCACTTTATTTATAGAATCCTGCTGTAGCCAAACTTACCTGAGGTATCTCTTTGGAACCCAGTGCTTTTGGACCCTCACGATTAAGGAAGCTTCGGTAAGCTTGGTAATTGTTTCGCTTCTTTTCAGAGTCCTCAGGACTTACAGACTGGGTCAGGAGAGGGGAAAAAAATTAATATACATGTTAGATACATAAAAACAGCAAAATAAAACCAAGCATCACAGTTTAAGACATTTTCATGCACCAAAGGAAAAGCAAAGTCTAACGCTTGTTTTTAATCTATTAACATGCAATTCTGAAGCTTGCTTTGCTTTTGGTGTTTGTGCTTTGAGGTATTTTTTCTCGTTCCTTTTAAAAATATTTCAAAAACCTGAGAGTTTAAAAAATACGTACCCACTGTTTATTGTCAAGTTTCTGTACATTTGTCTGTTGCACATGTTCATTCTCACTTAACTGATAAATTCACATCCTATTTAATTTGTGATCTACACTTACATAAAATTAGAAATACTATGAAATAGACTTTAAGAGACACTTAAACTTCTTAGTCAACAAACAACTGTTAAAAACTCACTTTAAAAGGAGGTGCAATTACCTGCTCTCCCTTCTAATTATAACTGTTATCCAATTGTCAAAATGGGGTACTTTAAACTGTATGATTAAAAAGTACATTTTAATGTTGCCAATAAATGACCGTGTTCAACAAATACAGTTACTGAATCAGATAAAAATACTAAATTATATTCCTACACTACATATCAATAGTAAGAAAAAATAGGAGACTAGGGAGAGAAATACAAATCTCTAAATAATGCCACTTATCATTCTAACCACGGAACAGATCCTCAAGGTCACCACACTAACATCAGTAAGTTTTCACTCATTAAGTATCAGAATTCCTGCATTCTGTATTTTCCAGCAAAGTTAAACACAAAAAAGTACAGAACTGATATTGCAGTGTACCTGCACACCTGAATGAGCATCAGAGAACCTCAGGGCCCTTTATGTGTTTAATTTACACTTTTCCAGCTAATTTATTCCCCACAGTTTTACAACTGCTGTAAGGAAGGAACTTACAGCCTCACCAGAACTCAAATCCCTAAAAGCTGCCCAGGAGACTGAAAGTACCAAGTTACAACAGTGACACCCATAATAAATGAAAATTATTTTCCAGCAAACTCCACCAAGACATCTAAATTAATTTTGACAGCTCCTACCTCACTCTTCTTGGGAGAAACTTTCTCCTTCTTTGCTGTTGTCTTCTCTTCCTTCCCTGAAGCTGCTTTTTCTCCTGATAGTGAATTCTGAGCACCTCTTTCTTTTCCAGCAATCTCTTTCAATTGCTCAGATTTATTTTGAGGCTTTGCAGAGTAATTCTTGGCTGCACCAGCTGAGTCTGTTGCCTTCACTTGAAAGGAGGCAGAGGGAGAAGAGCTCATATATAAAAATGTATCTCATTAATATTATAAGTTAGTGCAATGCTTTTCAGTGTCTGTGTCCTACCTCTTTCTGACTGCTTACATCCTGCTGTCCTATTAGGGCTGCTATTGATGCTCAGTACTGTTTGCTCTCCTTCTGTATCTTTCCGAGCCTAAATAAACACACAGTGCCAAAGTCAGGGATGTGTGTCCCAAGCTACCACTGGGACACAGCAACACACTTCATTTAATTGTGACTAGAACTTAAAACACCATTCCAACAGAGGCATGCAGCACACACTGTCTGATTAGGCAGGACACCTTTTACTGAGAGAGGAAAAGCCAGGAGGGGGATATAAAAGTGAGTATGCTATTTCCTTGAAAACACTTTCTTGCTGTTTCTAATGCATTTGTATGGAAGTCTCAAAACAAAGTGTCTAAATAAGAACACCCCCAGCAATGCAATTCCTAAAAGCTTAAGTTTAAAGAGAATTCAACCTTTTTCTTCTGCGGTGTTTCATCCAACATGGCCAGAGTTCTAGCAAATTCTTCATCTTCATGCAGCTGTCTCTCCAGCTGAAATTTAAAAAAAAAAAAAAAAATTTTTAGGCTCATGCCAAACTAGTTCTAACTCCAGTATGCTTTTTAAAAACTCCAAGCAAGCACATTGCCAGAAAACGGTGTCCTACCAGAGGCAAATAAATTTCTGGAAATGGCACTGAAGAATTACTTTTTTCCCCCAGAAGGCAATATTAGTTAAATCTAGTGAGAAAAATGGGTTTGTTGCACTAGAAACATTACTGTGCCTGTAGAAGCTGTCTTCAAAGGAGTTTTTTGCTCCTATTTTTTATTGTTGCGCACCCTTTTGTTTTAAATAGTCAAACTTCAAAGGCAGCACCTCATAACACACAACATGCAAGAAGATGTAACCTGTTGGCTTTACCAAAGGCAGTCCCAAAAGACAAGTAGTAACAATGCCTGTTAAAATTATGATGTGGTCCAGAATGAATGTTTTATTCTCATTTACTACTAGCAACATATATATATATTAAAAAAATCTGTCAGTTTTGGAGAATTTAACTACTGCTGTTAGCCCTGCTCTTAGTGTCAGTTTTATATACTTTAGGGAAGCAAATATACTTGAACTTTCTATTATTTATACTCATACAACTGATTTTCTTTGACAGAAGAACCAGTAAGAACAAACAGTGCACATGACATCTGTGAAAATTATTTATTAATTCTAAAAAACCCCACCAAAACCAGTTTGGTTTAATTTTTATTTCACCTAACAATATAAACATGACACCTCCAGTGGCAACTGATCCTATGGTTACCCTACCTGTCCAATATGGTGCCTTGGGGAAAACCTTTCCTATTCCTGAATAGAGTAAATTATTGCCAATAAATATTGTCTGTTGTTTCATCAAGAGAACAACAAAAATACTTTCACAATTGAAATCTGACATGCCATGCTCTAAGATCCCAAGAGATGACTATAAAACCATTATGCTACAGGCACTGTTTGTGTCTGTAACAGTGTATGTATCTACCCTCCTGTGTACAGTGAGAAAGGAAAAGGGCAGTGACCACCAAATGCAAACCAGACTGAGGCACAGATGCACCTGATATAAAGTCCTTTGATGTACAGAAACTCTGACAGTTATAGGTAAGATCAGTTCAAATGAAAGACATCATCTTATTTTTCCTGACAAGTTGTTTAACTTTCTAATAGGTTCATTTACTTCCATCCTTACCTTCAGAGGTGTAGATTTGTCTGCACAATCTACTTATTTCAAATAATACTCAGTATTACAAATATATGTGGGAAATCAAATTTTCCCAAAAGCAAGTAAATATGTGTAAGTGTACCTTTCCCTCATATTAGTACTGATTCAAATAGAAAAGGTTAAGACACGAGGGTCATTCACATTTTTCTCAACTAGAAGAAAATTCAGAAGACAAGTAAAACACATCATAGATGGCAATGATTTTTAACTTTTCACTCCAGAGAATGAAAAAAAAACCAAAACACCATCAAAACACTACCAAAATATGAGGAAGCAGAAAGCGAATTCTGTGTGGAAGGAGGGATTATTATAGGCACATCAGCTGCACAGACAGAAAAGTCTGAATGAGAGACAACAGATTAGAGTGATATGTTCTATTTACATAACTAACATAATGCCTATAAAAATAACTGTGTAACCATACTTGCACATACTGATGCATTTTATTACACTTATATCTTGGGGTGACTTAATGATGTATATGTACAGCTTTTACCTCTGAATCTTCTTCAAGCTGCAGTTGTCTAGCAATAGCCTCATCATCTAGTGTGCTGTCTCTGCTTTGTGAAGGCTATATTAGAGAAAAAAAGACCAACCCTTCAGTTACTATGTTACTGTGCCAATTATAATTATTTAATATGCATAGATTACTTCTGTATGCTTCTAGAAAAGGACTGTGAATGAGACATGCAACATTTAATTTCTAGCTCTCAAACACTATTAAACAAAGCCATTTTCAAGGGATTTTATTATTCAAAACAAGACCATGCTGTAATACAAACATATCATTTCTTCAAACAATGCTGAACATCTCTGAAGCTATCACAGTTGGCTCACTTGAAAAATAAATCAATAACTAGCCTGGGAATTTTTAATTTCCTCCATACTTTACTTGGTGCTTTGTTATTCCATGAGTATGTGTGCCATAAAGCTTGGGAAAACAACCTTCTTCCTCTCCTGTCTGCCCTCCACCCTCAAATATAAGCCATCCTTTCCATTCACTAACCTCAGAAAACTTAATGAATTTCAAGAAAAGTCACTTGGGAAGAGGCAATAAGGAAAACACTACCTTCACTACACCTTGGTGCTATCTTACAAAACAGCAATGCTACTCCAAACTTGCACACACCTATCATCAGAGCTCAGCTTCTGCCTGAGTGATCATTACCAGGTAACACGAGGTAGAGCAGCACTTAAGTTCTTCCTTGCAGTCACCAAACTGTCCATTCTGATCTGCCATCAGACACACAAGAAGCCTAAAGAACACCAGCAGTACTCACCTCTTTCCTTTTACTTGCTACCAGTTTCTTTTCTGACCGCTGGACACTCCTTGTCCCAAAGTAATCAAGGGCAGAGGTGGGAGTCTGTTTCACTGGAGAGAGGGCTTTGCTTTTAGCTTGTGGCTTGGCCTCTTCTTTTTTCACATTATTTGTTCCTGGACAACCAACTGCTGACATCCCATTCTCCTTTGGTTTCAGGGAAATCCTTTTATTGACAAAATCATCTTCTTCATCTAAACACAAAGAGAATTCCATTACTTGTGGTAAACAGAACTGAGAGAGAATCCCCCAGAATTAACATCAGTCACAGTAAAAAAGCAGCAGAAAGACTTGAGAGGAACAGAAACAGAGGCAGTTTTATTTGCATGCCTCTAACTGAAGTCTAGTTTGACTTTTCTCAAAATAGAGATATTTTAGACACTCACTTCAGGATATCATAAACACAGATTGTTCTAAACATCTGGTTTTTAACAGAACTTACAACTGACAGCATTATCACAAAAACATGTTCATTTTCCAGCAACCCCTAATTTTAAGTGCCCGTGTTTCTTTTTATACAAAAATTCATTTTCTTACCATTTCCCTAAGTTTAGAAGATGTTATATGTCTGTCATGTCTTATTTTTGTTGTTTTTTACACAAAGATGGAGGGAAACAATTATTTTTTGTTTCACCTGTTCTCAACAGATGGCAGTGTTTTAGAGTGTTTTAGCCATCAGCCAGAACTTCCTGCTACTGAACACTTACTAAGGAGAATACAGTCAGAACCAAGCAGGATTCCACCTATTCCTGGGAGAGAAAGCTGAGAGAGGGAAAAAACTAACACAAAGGTGCATCTGTAAGGGGGTAAATTGGCTCAGCAGTTAAATTGAAAATGCCTGAACATAAAAGTGGCATTTCAGCCAACTCAATTCATAAAGTAATATATGGAAGAGAAAATTCAAGCCCAGGCCCTCAGCTGACAGCAAGTTTTACACAAAGCTAAAAGCTTTACTATTCTCAACACAATTTATTTTCCTGATGCAGTAGTAAATATCTTATTGTCATTTAGCTCAATTTAACAATGATATGACATATCAGGGAGATTTGGACTCTAGATGCTTTAGACTCCTAATTTACAGTAGTTTCAAGTCTGAATAGGAGATTGCTTATCTCAGGCAATTTCAAGAATATTTTTGGTTCTTTCAAATTTTTCAGTTTAACAAAAAATACGTTTGCAGAAGTAAAATGTACTGTTACTGGAAATCAGCAATTAGTGCAGATGTAATTACATTCATTTGTCGACTGCTCGATGCTAAAAAAAGAATTTTTACTTATCATTATTGTTATCAGAAGATCTGTATGCAATATTGATTTTTTCATTATTCACTTACAACCATAAATAGCAACAAAACCCAACAGGATATTGCTTTCTTTCAGGTAGAAAGAAGCAGAGTAAATACAATTAGATTTTAATTACAAAATATACAGACTCAAGTCATTTATGAAGCCAGAACTATGTATTACAATTAGTTAGAACTTGGCTCTAATTATATTGTTCCAAGAAATGACAGGGTTAGAAGCATTTATAGGCTGCAAGCCGTGGTTGAAGACAGACAAGAGACTTACTCAGGAACAGTCATTGAAAAACGTAAAGAAAAGGGAGAACACAGAAGTGGTCATTAGGAAACAAAACCAGCCTGATTTTATTAAGTGGGTTTCAAAAGTGGCTTTAGGGGACTGACACTCAGGCTACAGTTTCATCCCAGGTTCAGGGAATTCATAAACACATCACAAATTCACCTGATCTCCAGGCACTTCCCTTATTTCAAGGGAACTGATTAACACCAACTTTTTCAGTAAAACCCTAACACTTCTTCCTCGAAACAAACTGCTCCCACACCCCTACTGCCACAGAAGTGAACAGCACAGTTCCTCAGCTGCTCTCCTCCAGTCTCCTTGCAAGCATGAAGGCAACTTTATTTACAACTTTGAAAATGCCAAGAGAGTACTACTATTGCTGCTGCACTCTTCAGGTTAATGTTTCTCAACACATGACTTGTAAAAGGAAAAAGATGCATTCTTATTCATACAAGCAAGTTAATAACTTGCAGAGAAAATACAAGTGAAAATTTGGATTTTAATTTGTAAAAATTGTAAATTAATTGCATTCTTATAGCAATTACTGGGCAAACCTTGAGATGGCCTCACATGGGGGCATGGACTTCACCAGGAATCAGCAAACAATTTCATCATCAACTAGATGAATTTTCTGTTCTAAAACCATTCTATAGCAGAACATGACTATTTCAAGAACAGTATTTCCTATTTACATTGATCCATTTTTGTGTGCTACACAATGAAAAAATAGCCTGAACATACACTTCTTTTTTTTCAGGACCAGCTCAGAACTACAAACACAAGTAAAGACCAAATATTCTAGCTGAGGATTCTGGAAATGAAGCACATGTGACAAAGGGAAAGCTAATCATGTAATCAATGGAACACACAGGCAGTGACAATCAGGAGATTGCTTTTAATTATTTTGTATGCAAACACTACACATGAAGCAGGGATCTATTATGCCAGGCAATGCAGGAGGACAAACTTCCCTAGCAACAATGTCATCCTGGGGGTTTTAAGAGCTATTCCATGACGCTAAAGCACAGCTGGCTCTTATACACCGTTCCAGCAGTAGCACAATTCTGTTAATGCACCAATGCCAGCAGGTTACTTGTAACTGTTTGTTACTCCTCTTCCTCTTTCCTGTCCTCACCCTTCCTCACCTGCTGATTACTGAGCAACATCTGTGGCTGTTCCCTAACTGAGCCTGATGAAAATTATCTAGCCTATTTTAAACATTGTTTAAATTCAGATCCTTTTAAAAGGCCTGGGTACCTCAGGCAATCTAAAAAGGGAGCAATCTATTGCAGGCAGGGACAACAGCAACAAGCAGTATGGGACAGATCCTCAGAGGGCCTTCAGAACAATGTATTTTATTAATTTATTATTTCTGTACTGTTGAGTTGCTCATCACAAGAGAATATAATTCCCAGGTTGCTATTCCATTTAGGACACAAAATATTTGAGGCAGGGACAGCATCCTACTGTGATGTCATAAAACCTACTCCAAATATAGGCAGGGCATCTACAGGTTACAAATAACTTGTACTTACAATGACGTGTGTTGGATTGGCATTTGTAGACTAGTACATAAGGATTTCTATATGGAGCTAAAGGACTACATTTTAAAATCATTAAATCTACATTACTTATAAAAAAGGGTAATATTCTGGACATTCTTCAGTTTCAATGACACCACTTCTGTGCAAGTACTTAAAACAGTTCCTGTCCTAAACAACTTGCAATCTCCAGCAACACAGGCATTGCCATCTAAGCTGTATTGAGGGTGCAGAAAATTGGGTTTGTCTACAGTCCTAGTATTGACTTTATTTACTTTACCCGTGCATGGGTCAGTATTCAACACTCCCAATACTTGGCAGGATTGAGTTTTGTACTCATCTTTTGCTTAAAGTAAATCTTTAAAAAGGTTACCTTTAAGATAACCACTTCTTAAAAAAGCCAGCAAGTCTATTCCAACTCAACCCCTGTACCTCCTTCCAAAGAGCACATGCTATGTGTGACAAGCAAAGTTTATTTTTTCTATCTTTCTCCTAATTTAAAAAGGCTAGCAGTTGCAACCTATATTTAAACATGTAGCTATTATGTCACTATGTCATTTTAGCTTTTCCATGCCATTTCTCAAAAACCTAATTGATTTTAGAGGTACTACAAACATGCACTTTAAACCACAATTGTTAGCACTTGGCCTACACTGACATGTCAAGGTTCTGTGCTGTTATAAAAATATAAAGCTTACCTGAATCATTTCACCTTTACACTCCTGAAACAAATTTAGCCTTGGATTTTTCAGTTATCAAAGGTAACTGCAAAAAGTTGCCTCTGCTTTATTTTTCACTTTCACTTCATAAACTACTGAAATGTAGTTAACTACCATGTCCTTACAGTTAGACACTTGAGTGTCAAACTGCATAGCCTTTAATATCCTTGGTCCAATACACACCAAATAAAACTCTTAGTCAAGTCTGTATGCTGTTTTGGGACCATCAAAATACGTAAGAAAGGTGAATATATTTAAAGCACAGTAAATTACCTTAATCTGCAAACACATAAATTATAGCAACTCCTTCCAAATGAAATGCTTGCACTTGCCATAGAAACAGCTGTGTGTATTACCTCAGCAAGAAAATAGAAGTGATCAGTTCATTAACTCATTCCAGCTTATTATTACTGAAACTTTTATTCACTGGAGCAGGTTACTTTTCTACAATAGTAGTTCACAGAAGCAGATCTGAATCCCCACCATGCAATGAAATTTCATATTCTGGTTTAATTGCCTGAAGTTATGTGCATGACAGGAATACTCAGTAATACCATGTCAATAATTACAAAACATGAAAAAAAGCAACTTAAAGCAATCCAGGCAAGTATAAATGTGCTAATTTTTTCCAGCTCAGGCAACTGAATGCACTGAGCCTCTAAGGACACAATGCTCTGTTTTCAAACAAAATCAATCAGTGAGAAGAAAAGTCCAAACATAAATCCTCTTTCTACATTTTGAACTAATCCAGCAGATTAACCACATTAAGACCAGTTACTCTGGCAACTCAATAAGGAGATCTGAAAGGGAGAAAAAAGGTCCCCAGCATGGAATATAGGAACAGGCAGAGGAAAGCAGCAACATCTTGAGCTAACACAGCTACAGCTTGAAGAGCTGCTACAGAGACTAAACTAAAGTTAATTTTATTTCATGTCCTGCCATGTTTGAAATACAGACTGACAAGTAATTCTGATGTCTTCTGATACGATAAATGAATTCTTTTTTTAGTCAAAATTACATTTATTTCTCAATATTGCTGTTATTCTAGTTTCTGTAGAAAGAAAAAAAGACCACTTCTATAAGAATGAGATAGTATTTTACTCATCCACACATCTGGTTTACACTTACTCCCCTCTTCAGGGAGTTAACTGTATCATACATTTACTATGTTCATACAACACTCCTCTCAACTCTTTAAGAGTTTGAGTTCAAGAGCACATTTACTATTACACGACCTTGTACTGCTGGTATCCTCAAGCTTAACCAAATTAATTTTAAATGGGCTCACTCCTTAATAACTTTTACATTCTACTCTGCAACACCCATCCCAGCTTCTTCAGAGGATTTCTGCCAGAACCCACTCTCGTTCCTCAAGTGTTTCAAACTCCCTTAAGGCTCAACTACAAAGAAACACTTCAGAGGAAAGTTGGTACACAAAGTACTATTTATCCCCTTCTCACATTTTCATCTAAGTATAGCATTTTCCATAAGAAAGTAGAACACAAGTATTGCCCAGGAAGTGCCAGTGACAATATTTTATTCCCCCATAAAATATTTCAGTGCAAGACATGCTTATTCACCTGCAGCTCACTTGAACCTGTGCTTGCATATGGGGACTATTTTTTTGCCCACCAGTATTAGCATTTAACTAAGTTTTTGTCTGAGGTTGTTTGGGTTTGTTTTGTTATTTGTTTGTTTCCCCATCCCCAATATTCTCTACAATAAAAGAGTTTATACTCAGCAAGGACCTCCACAAGCTATTACTTCTGTCCTGTGTTCTAAGATCTAAAGGAACAGTTTTCCAGTAACCTACAGACTTGCTTAGTTCCTACCATGTCAGTTTTCTACCTTTATAAATAATTTGGCCTACCACTACACCAAGGGTTTTCTTTTTTTTAAAGATTGAAGCAATCAAGGCAATTGCTACATATACATGATTAACTCTACACAATGTATATGAAAGATTAAGTATTCATTACAAGAGCAGTCAAAATTCCTGCTAAATCATCACCTGTGATGAAACCAGATGAAGTTCAACAAACCACAATAACAGGTCATCTAAAAAGCTCAAGGTTCCATACTTCATTAAACAGCAAAAGTATTATTTTAATGAGTACAACGAACATTTGGATTTTTCCCAATCCCCTAGGACTGTACTACCAACAAAAAAAAGGCTCTTTCTGTTCCCTTGTTACTGTACAGAATAACCTCGTTTTATCTTTGGCCATCATTAAACTAAATATTTATTTAGATTGAATGTATTGACAAAAACAAAAGAGCAATTATTCTTGCTTTGTTCTTTTGACTTTTAAAAAATTAACTCATTCACAAGCCAATAAGAAACAAAGCAACACAATAATCCAGATCAGTCTACTCTTAGAAAAACCAAAAGGTTAATTTCTCCAAACACTCTGGAGAAAGCTGTATCCCACAGAGTTATACTGAACAGCTGAAAAGAAATTCAAGCAACAAGAGGAAAAAAGTTTCAAATTAAATTGAAAAACAGATTGAGGGAATTAACTACCAAACTTCTACAGTCTTCTTGATGCCAAAAGGCTCTTTTTTCAAGCACTGCCAAGGACAAAGCCCTTGAGAATGAGATTCTGACATCTGAGCAAGTACAAGCAGCACATTCTTGATTTAAGTTTTCAGTTCCATAACAGTAAAAAGAAGAAAAGGACAAATGCCTACAGATTTTGTTAGGATCTTTTCTATCTATATGTCTATACCCCTATTCTTGTAGAACATATTCATCTAAAGCTAATTACTGTATTGATACCACTTAAGTGCACTCAGCTTGACAGTTCCATTAAGCTGAAGAAACAATTTCTAGAAATTAAATGTAAACAAACTTCAAGCATTATGTCTTGAGGCATAATGCATAAATGCATTATTTTACAATACTCTGTTAAGTCAACCCTGTGTGTACTTAAGACTCTTTTGATAAGAGTAACCTTGAGTCCATAGTTTTCAGGGATTTCACTAATAACCTTGACTAGTGTTCCCATGGTACCCCTATGCAGAAAAACTTGATTACACCACTTGGAATTGCATAATAAACCTAAATATGTACAGTTTATGCCCCAGGAATTTGATTATTTACCTACTCTGGGATAAATGCTTTTAAAGATCCTTTTAGTTAGGAAAGAACTGTGGGCAAAACTGTCAAAAGAAACAAAGCTTTGAGTAAAAGGATAAATAAGACAAATAAAATTCACGTTGTTTTGGAGAATTGAGATAATATGAATACCTGACCTGGTACAGCTGTCAACCTGCCAGGTTAACTATCTCAGACAAGCAAAATAGGCACAATGTATCTTAGAGACAAAGATTCTGAAAAGACTCCAAGGAGGAAGAAAGGTATAGAAAAAAACTAGCTGAGCCACACTTCTAACGCAATACTGCAGCAAACAATCCCTTTTTGTTTTAAAAATACGTGGAATGATTATAGGGAGGCAATGTTTATGTTCAGCACTAAACTGACCAAAAAAATACTACCCCACCTAGGGACAGTGTCCACTATTCCAAAGTAAGTATAATAAAACTCAAAGAGGATCACAGAAGAACTACTGAAATTCTATTACTTAAAAACCATGTTTTATCAAAACAGATTTGGATTCAAGTCTGCTAACTCAATCACAATTTCTCCAGGAAGTACTGTGGCTAGTAAAGAACTCTGCTCCAGAGACAAATACAGAAGGCAGGAGACAGAAGTTACAGCTTCAGCCCAACTCGGACTGGGTGCAGAAGTACAAGCAACCACTGCAGCAACTGACAAAATAAATGTTTGTGTTGAGAAGTAAAACACAAAACTCAAGAACTTTTGTAGTCACCAACATATCACAGAGATTAGACATGGAAGGTTATATACCAAGTAAAATAAAAATCCAGGTTTTCAAACCTGCAGCCAACAGTTATTTCTAAGTATGCTAAACTATATTAAAGTTACATAACTTCTTCCCTTAAATCTATGGAATGCTCTTAAGCAAGGAAGCATTACCTCATTAAATTACATGCCTATTTAAACTAACCTAAGCCACTACTCAACACCACCTCAGTTTTCACCCTGCTTCTGACTTTACAGTACTTGAGGCTAAACTTCTGAAGTGTTTTTGGTTAGCTTAAGGAGAACATAATCTGTGTTCCTCGATATTAGGTTTTATGGTCACATTTGAGTACATCAGTCAAACAATCCATCCCACTGTAACCTACCAACCCCCCCACTACAGGTGAACATATAATGATATATTTCTTCCATTACCTGTCTCTGAAATATAAACAACAGGATTCTGCTTTAGAACTTTACCAAGTTTTGAAGTAGCTGTTTTTTTCTCAGGTGACTTCTTGGATTTTTTCACTGACAACACCTCCTCTTCTGAATCTGTATTTTGACCACAAAAAAAATGTAATTTCCTCCACAAACACATAGGCTTTAAGTAACAGATCACATAACAGTTAACATGTGTTCACATACATTCAGTAGGATGTTATTTATCGTTAATAAAACCGGAAACATTCCACAATGTATATGCAATCTCATAGCAATAAAAAAAGTTCCTAAGTTTGGATAAAATTAATCATCTGAATTTCTTTCTTGTGGTTTTTTTTTTTTTGTATGTGGGCTGTATTTTTAACAGCTATTTTGTTAAAAGTTACCTTGCATTGTATATTATATACCTGGCACTCTTATTATTATCAAACACATATATCCACCAATATTTACCATGAAAAATGTTTTAATTGCATTGATTAAAAAAAAAAAAATCAAAAAACTTTCAGATGTACAATTTACCTAATCAACTTTGCATGCTGTTGCAAAAAATACAAAGGAATACTCAGAAACAGCTGTGAACATTACCTGAATCATAGATTATTCTTCTCTTCTTTTTTGTCCGCTTTTGTTTGGAATCATCTTCGCTGGGTGAATTATTCACCTGAGTGTAACAGTCCATTAGTTCAACCATTAAACAGATCCTCTCAGCTTTCAGTCAGTCATACATTCAAATTTATGAATTTCAAACTAATTCTAACAGAAATTATTTGTTTTCCAATATTATGTTTACAAACAGTCCTAAATCCTGCATGGGTGGGGGAAAGATGCAGCAGAGAGAAAGTAAGGAAGGATTTTCACACTTAAGTTATACAATCAGAATACTTTTTTAAGCAGCATCTTACTTCCAAACTGTTATGTTTCACATTAAACATTCCATCCTATTAGAAATCCTTCCAATCTTTAAGTGATTTTAAAGCTAGCTTAAGCCATTGATTTCTTTTTTATACAGCTCAGATGATTAACATGGAAAGTAGTCTGAAATCAGAACCCAATCTAGTTTTAACCAGTCATTTTGAAGAGTTTGGTCTTTGCAGCAGGTTTAGAGAAGTGATCCCAGCAAACAGTGTTAATGTTTCCTTCACAGGTGTTAAAACACCTGGTTGAAAAAACTGGTCAGCAGGCACTACACCACAGACTTTTACCTCATTTGTAAGCATGAGGTCTTTATGATATGTCTGCATCTACTGTGCATAAACCTTGGGTTTATTAGACTAAAAATTACATAAGCAAACCTACTTAGAGAACTGTGGCTATAGTCAGAATAACTTCAAATATATCAGACTCTTCTTACACTAGGTCTTAACCCTAACAACTTCTACCTACCTTTGTCCTACAAATCCCATTTTTTTAATTAACAATTTTCTTCACCACCTATGAAGTTTTACTGCTAGGAGTTAATTTTAAGTGGTAGTTTCCTCCCACACCTCTAAAAACAACTGACATACAGTCTGTTATTATAGTATGTGAGAAGAACCGTGACTTTAAAAAATGTTAGACACAAACAATCCTGCATCAGAGAAACCAAGCACATCTTAAATATGAAAAGCAAAACTAACCTTAGTCTCCTTTTCCCTCTTCTTCCCACTTGAGGGTCCTTCACCATTTTTAATTCTTTCACTCTTTTTCACAACCTCACATTCTTGTCGCTTTCCAGGTGGTACAACACCAAAGAATTTCCGGATATCCTAGCAAAAGGGAAAACAGATTTATAAATTTTTAAACACAGACAGTTCTTCACACTACACAATAGCAATGCACTTAAGTTACCTTCTCAGCAGCTCCATTACATTTAGTGATTTTGAAATTTTGTTTACAGTTCAGAAAACAAAGCCCATACAGTTAAAAGTAGCTGCTCAGACACCCACACCACCTGACTCTAGTCTTTGAATCATGAAAAAAATTTATTTCTTCCTTTGTTGGGCATCTTCACCAATACAAACTGCAAGACAAACTTCCACCAGCAATGAAATACAATGACTTAAGACAGATGTATAATTAGAATTCTTTTTTTCTGATTGTCACAAACCTAGACTGAAATATTTCTGTAGTTAAAATGATCAACACTATGAAGTAGTGCCCAATGCAGAAAGAAAAGGACCAGGAGCTTGAAACAGTGAAGTAGTGGCACATACTGCATTTTCCACCTTCTCATAAATTTTTAAGACAATAACTTACACCTCACTAAAAAACCAGCCACCAAGAAATGTATAAAATTTAAATAAAGAGAAGTAACACCAAGATCTATTTTGTTACCTTATTTTAGTACCTGACCACAATACAGCCATACCAAGCTTTCTAAGCATGTAAAACCAGCAGCTGAAGCTTAAATTTTAGAAAGTCACTATTGTATACACAAAATCACACCTGACTTCTGTTTTAAAAATCTAGCAATCCAGTTTTATTAAAAGAAATTGAGAAAACAGGTACCTGGTTGGTATCACTACCTCCAGGGTTATCAGCCATTTTAGAGAAAGAAAGTACCTCCTCTGGCCTAAATCATACATAGCAGGCAAAGGATGGGGCTCAGGACTTCACTGGACCCAGCTGAGAGCTATTCCCTATCATGGAGTTCAGCTGGCACTTCTTTATTATCACAGGGAGCCACAAACAGTACATTCTTAGGAAATTGGCATCAAGTCTGGTTGATAATAAGGGATCTTTGAGGCACTTTTTCTAACAGTCACTCTCTGTCAGTTTGGATTTAGGTCTTAAAATCAATGGAACATCTAATTTGAAAGTATAAACAAAAAATGGGACATGTGTAGATTAACTCAGTACACTAAAAACAATTTTCTAGAATTGGAAATGTTTCCTATAAAAATTTAGGCTCTTTGTGTTTTAACTGCATATATTAATACAGATTCAGTAAATGGTAAATCAAAAATCATTCTTCCTCAGTGTGACTTCACACTTTTCCATCCATGGAATTCATGCCTTGAAGCACAGATTTTCAACACGCTACTATTTTACATATATTCCTATAATATAAATGCAGTACTATATAAGCTCTGAAAATTTGACTGCTGATACCTATAGCTAACAGGTTTGAAGAGAGAATCTATTTAAAAAGTCTCCAAGCAGTCTCCAACCTGATCACTCAATTATTACTGAATTCCTTTTAGGCTTAAGGTAACATAGGCAAGAGAACAAGTCTCATTAGATCTTTTATGTAGCAAAATAATTTACATATTTAATACAACACTGCAAAATAAAGTGACTTTAAAGTTTTCCTTTTTTAATAGTTGTTACTTTAAAGCTTAAAATATTTGAGGATTTAATTTTAGATCAACAGTAAGGCTCTATTCATTCTACTGTTTTCACTAAAAACTGTTAACTAGTAAGTGAGGTGCTCTGCAAACCTACCCATCCTCTGTGCTACCTGGCAACTGTTACATGAGGGAACATGAATACATCCCAAAATTACAGTCTTCAAACTTGTACACCTTAGAAGTGGTAGCAGGGAACATGTGTTACATTGGTTAGCCCATTTTAAAACCACGTCTGCTTTAATTTATTTCTAAAGCTTTTCAGTAGGCTTCTCCACAGGCTTTTAAGCAAGATTTATTAATTTCACTATTTTTTCTCTAACTAGATCTTGGGGTTTGGATTCCAGTTCTGGAATCAGTTCTAAAGTGCACATAAATTCCAGCAGCAGCTTTGCAGAACCTTTTGGTGTTTTGAGCATATGCAATTATATTAGAATTTTTTAAGATTTATACAAGGTTTATGAAATTCAAACTTAAAATACACAGCCCTAAGCTAAAATGGCAAATTGACAGCTTCTGTACAACCTTCTTCAATCTTCCACTATAAACTCACCTATCTTCAGCTACCCTGCTCTTCAGAGGAGAAGGTAACCTTGCTGACATAACAGACAGTGATTACAGAATTGCTTGGGAGAAAAGTATGCCTCAGGGCAACAATAAAGGTACCTTTCAGTGAAGCTTTTATCCAAGACTTTTCAGGCCATTTATAAAGACATGCCAGATAAATTATTCATTCATTGCATAACTAATTGCAGAAATCAAGCCACATAGATCCCAGACAGGACCATTTTCCTCCATCCTGGGCTTATCTATGTAACATACTCTGACTGACCTTCCTATTGGTATATTATGCCATCCATACACACATGAGACCACCAGGTGGAAAAACCTGTATGTTTTGCTTTTATCTATGCTCATTCCAATGAGGAAAGGCTGGAACTGTCAAGTTTCCTTCCAGGACATTGCCCCAGATCCCACAGCAATGGGCCTGTCTATCCTGCAGATACTCACCAGCATGTCAGCTCCTTTACCCATAATGCTAAAATTAAAATAGGAAAGGCTACTTTGGTGTGGCTCCCCAGGGCTGCTTCCACAGCAGCACCAGCAAGGAATAACTTGGAGCAGTTCCACCTCCTCAGGCAGGAGTTGTAACTAAGAATGACTGATCACTCTCACTCAGTGGGGTGACTGATGCACAGCATCTGAAAGGCCTAAAAAGCTGTTTCCTGCTCGGCTGTCTTTGAGTTGTATGGCTGTGCCATCAAGTCTTTGCCTGTTCTGACTACTGCCTCAAATCCTCCGTCTCACGCAGGAACAGAAGACCACAGTAATTAATCATGACAGGCTGCAAGCTTTCTCTTTAAAGAGTTGCATCTCTTTAATTGGGAAAAGAAACAGAAACTGAAACCTATTTGTTAGACAGTACAAGGACTGGTAACTCAAAGAGTGATCTTACAAGACTAGTGTTCACTAAGGCAGAATATTTTCCAAAAGTAACATCATATAATCCAGTCTGCACCTCAAAATACAAGACAGAAAACTGAACTTCACCAACCTAGCTCCATGACTGCAGCAGAAAGTAATGCACCTTACTTCAGGTACTGTGAGTGTCTCAGTGAAGACCTTACATCAAAACAACCATATTTCTTTCCAACCTGCCTATTCCAGTGCAAGTTTTGCCCAGATATCAGCTCTGACACTTGGCACTTCCAGAACAATTGCACTAACTAAAATCAGATTTATACTATCACTTCAGTGAAACCAGTAATACCTGCTTGGATAACTGCACTTAATGAACAGCTAGTGATAGTGGTAACTGCAGCAGTGCTTTCCAAGCAGTATCACAGTTCTAAATGTGTTAACAGCTGATGTTCCAGCTTCAGCCATGAGTGTCCCTCTCAGCAAGAGGAAACTCCAGAAATCCCTACTCCTGGGCATTCATTCCCTCAGTGTAGCTCACTGCTTGGGAACTGGGTCAGGCCACTAATCTGGGTGAAAAAATAAATCCCTTCTAATACAAATCAGTTTGTTGTGTAACTCTGCACCACATCAGTTCAGCAGAGCTGAGAATATGCTGCAGAACGTAGCTAACAGGGGCTACTTACAGTTGACACTACATGAAGTTGCAGGGGTGTGACATGCACGTGAAGTAAGCTCATGCTGTCGCTGCACAAGCAGAACAGGCTGCACCATTACTAACATCCCTGCACTTCTGCCTCTCTTTCCACAGCTGCAGCAGTGATGGTTGAGCAGCCACTTCAGCACTGAAAAGGGAATGGGCTTAGGCAACTTTTACGTTGCCCAAAATGATGGATGTCTCCCTCCCTTCTAGGGCAGGGCCAGACACTGCGGGGTGTGTGACATTCAGAAGATGACACAAGAGGGAGAATGCCTGTGTCCCGGGAAGGTGGGAAAGGAGGAAGCAAGCCTTCCAATAAGATCAGTTTTCTAAAAAGGTGATAGCAGAGATACAGAAGAGATGTGTCCTTGTACATAAATCTGAAGTCATCAGCCAGCCCAAAACAAACCATGAAAATATCACAGTTTAATAGTGCCAGGAGTCTTAGTGCTGGCAGGCCTCTGTCAGCACAGCAGAAGACTCAGGCTGTATCACCCAACACTGCAGAGCACCACGTGTAAGCTTAAACTCTTTAGAGGGTCCAAAACTAGAGTTGCACCTTAACTTGCAAACTGACGTTAAGGGTGGGGACAGAGACTCCATCTGAATAAAAGCAAACTTATCTGAGCTAGAAATAAAAAGGGATACCACCTTAGGGTGGCTGCAAGGTTGAGCAGCACTTTGGAAAGCACAGGAACACGTGTATCTTAACATTTAAAATCTCTTTACAGCCTACTTAAGGTTGCATCGTTATCTATAAACAAGTGTCTACTTTCAGACTTTCAAGCTCTTTTTTCCCCCACTCGAATTGTTTTTCTACAAATACCGCGAACCCTCCAGCTCGGCACCAGAAACGCCTCGTGTGAGTTCCTGCTGGAATTAAAGGAAGAGTTAACACTCCGGCACGCCGCGTTTACAGAAGGTTGGCTCATCCGCATTCCTCCCCCGGACGAGCCCACGGTCCGCGCCCTACTCCCCACCCGCTTTCGGGGGGGAGGGAAGCTGGAGAGGCTCAGCCGCATTTCCCTCTGGGCAGGGGCATTCCCCCGGCCACGGGTCCGTGTTCCCGGCACGCGCGGGAAGCCTCGGCCCCTGCGGGCGGGTGCGCGGCGGGGCGGCCTCTCCGCNCACGGGCGCGACGGGCGGGGCTGGGGGGCGGCCGGGGCGTACCCCGGGCCAGGGCCGGGGCCGGCAGCGTAACGGTGGCTCCCGGAGTAGCCTCGTTGTCTCCAGCGCGCCCCCAGCCCCGTCCCTGTCGCTCCTGTCGGCGCTCGGGTGCGGGCGGCAGCGGCCTCGCCCCGCAGCGGGGGTTTAACCGCTCCCGCGAGCGCCCGAGGCCCGAACCGCAGCGCTGCAGCCACAGCAGCAGCAGCAGCAGCAGCTCATAATGTTGCTGCGTGTGCCTCGGCACCACCGGCAGAGCAGGGGAGCCGGCAGGCTGAACTGCTGGGTGAAAACACAGGAGAGCAATGCCAGGCCTCCATGATTTTCTTGTCTCTTTAGGGCCTTGAGGCAAACGCGGCACCCAAAATAGGCGGGCGGGCAGCCAGGCCCGGGTCAGCGCAGCACTGAAAGGCACTTCCTGGCCATAAGCGTGTGATGCTCCGGCCCTTCCCTCCTGGCTCTGCAGGGGGCCGGGGCTCTCGTTCCTCTGGTGGTGTTTTCTCCCATGCGCTAAGGCTGGGGAGAGCTCGGAGTCTGAGGAGTCCAAGAGAAACCGGGAAATTAATGCTGTGTCTTCTCCCACAGATTGGTCCATTTTCTAATTAATTTCTAATGAAATCTGTGTTTTCTTCCATTTTTCCCCCTCTACTTGCTTAACACTGGAAGGGAATAAACTTGGTCAAGCCAAATAGAAACGACTCCACTTCCAAATATTGTCGAATGTTTAGAATCTGCCAACCAACTGAATTGCTAATTATTGTTGGACTTGCAGAAGAATTTCTCAAACTGAATTTGTGACATTACAAATACTGCCAGTGATTTAGGAGATCACTCATCAAAAACCAGCCAAACAGTACAAGCTCAATTAGTACTTGTCTCATACTGCAATTCCTAATGCAGTATGAGACAAGTTCCCTCTGTATTCACTTGTTCCTTCTGTATTCACTGTCTGCTTGGTGGCATGGTCAAATTCCAGGTAACTGTAAATGATACCTATTAGCTTTCTTGTTTAACTCTTGAAATTGGACTTTAAGGAATTGTAGTATCTGTGCAGAAACTTCTACCGTTCTTTTATGAACACATGGTTAGGTGGACTCGTGTATTTTCAGCATTAGCATAGCTAGTGAATTTGGATTTCTGCATAAGGAACACAGTGAGCAAGTGAACACGGACCCACAGCACAGGTTGTGCTTTTTGGCCCGTTTTGCAAGTTATTCCATATGCACTCAACATAATGGCTATGCAAACAAAACTGGTACTGCTTTAGAAAAACATCTCCAGTGATAAGTTTGTATTTACATATTTAATTCTCATTATGTAACTTTTAAAACTGTGCATATTCCTGATACCTGACCTAAAGATCAGTTAAAATGGCTGAGGCTGACATTTGTAAGAGCCAAACTGTTCAAATAATGCTAAAAGAGTTATTGCAGGTGGTTATCTCTATTTGTAGTTGATAAAGCTACCTGGAGTAACATCCAGCAGAGCATTATCTGCTTGTGGGCTTGTGACATCTTCATGTTTCTTGGAAGGCAAGAGTTTAACCCTTTATGGAGACATCAGACTGAATACCTGGAATGTCTATAATTCACTCCTGGGTTTGGTGTGGGGACACAGAATACCTTTGTTCCTGTGTGCATGTCTATGAAACCAGTGGAAGTGGGAAAAACCTTGCTCCACCACAGGAAACAAAACTGAATACTCGTTGTATTGTGATGTGCTTTGCAAGATAAAAACAAGGCAAAACCCATTTTGAGTCTATAATTGATCACGGATTGTGTTTTAAAGGCCTATTACCCAACTAAAATTACAGCTTTTTAAAAAATAGATAAAGTACACTTGATTTCACCACTCTATTTACAACTATGACAGATAATATTTTAAAAATTAGTATTGTTTTCTACCTTTCTGAAACTCACAGACTATTTGCGTTTTTATGTTGGCTTTTTTTTTCTAGAAAACATATTAAAAAGTGAGATATTAGCTCTTGGATTTGAGGGTTTTTTTTCCCTCTGCGTAATAAGCCCAGTCCTACTGTTCTTATTATTAGTGAAGGCTTTGTCTTGCTTATTGAGAGAGGAGGTTGTTAATAAGAAAATTACGTTTTCTTATATTAAAATATAAGAGAAATTAAAAATAATCTGTTTTCTTTTTGTTAATATCTTGTTTATTTTATTTTCACATTTTTGTATATTGCTATGTTGATACTCTTTTGGAATTGAAACCAACTTTTTAAGTGAAATTTTAGATTAAATTACGATTTTTTTATAGTAATGGTATTAAAATACTCATTTACTAAATTCTAATCTCTATTTTGGAAGAATGCCATAACGAATATTTTTCTTACTAGACTCTCTAGTAAAGAAAATACATTTTTCCTGGCATTGTAGAAGCAGGAATTAGCATTTTGTTACAGATGAAGAATTCCAAAAATTCTTCATAAATCTGTGGTGTAGTTTCTATTTACATTAGGCTTTCTCTAGTATCCATCACAATTCTGTGCCTTTAGAAAAGACTTGATCCCATCTCAAACAGGTTTTGCTGTATAAGGTGAAGATAAGGGATTTGCTCTGATGCTGTTGTGGGCAGTTACGTAAGTTGTGCTTCTCTGAGCACCTAACACTGGTAGATCTGAGCAGCTGATGTTAATGTAAACATTACACTTCTCCTGAGTGAACTTTGGCTTTAGGTCTTTTTCTTCATTTACATATCTAGGCAGAATGAATGTGTCAACTCAGGTAGTCTAACATTCAAAACTCCAGCCTTTCAACTAATGTGTTTAGCATTTCTGTAGATCAAACCCCAGATTTTCAAGCCAAACTCCAGAATAAGGAGAATACATATTCAAGAGTCAAGTGAAAAGTTATTTTCTTCATTTTAATCACTTGCCTTGGCAAAGAAGAAAAGGAAAAATGATAGTTAAGAACTTAACTGAATAATCATTAGGCTTCCTAACTGCTAAAGGAAGTGCCCTGGAGATTTCAGCTTCTCCCAGTCTTGATTTATTCTGAAACCAGATTGATTAGGTGTATGGACAGAGGCAGGAAATCCCACTGTGCAGCATCATACTGTATGATGTCCTCATACAGCACCAGGATTGGAGCCTGTCCTAAGGCTGCCACTTGAGCCAGTGGAACCATTAATTCTCTTCCCCTCCTTTCACATCCTCACTTCCCAACAGCCCCTGATCACATCCCACTCTTCTGCGCTGATTGCTTTCCAAATTAACAACAGTCACAGTATTTCCTTTCCCCAAGTCTTTGCTCAGGTCATGAAATTCTCCTTCCAAATTCAAGTCACTACATGATTTTCATCAGTTAAACTGCTTCCTCTTTAATTTCATGAAGTTAAATTACAGCCCAAACAGTTACATTTGACCAAGCAGTAAGAAATTGGATTCACAGTCTTGAAACATTGAAATACTTTCAGACCTGGATTACAGCATGCTCCCAGTCATGTCAATAGTAAGGAAAGAAATACCGTTCAGAGTGTTGTACAGACCAAGCATCTGGGAGCACCAGTCTCTGCTGCACCCTGCACATCTCAGGCAGGTGCAACACATTGTCTGCATCCTTGTGCCAGTGGTACTAACACTGCTGTCTTTAGTGGGGAGAAGCCAGTTGTCTTTCTCTTGCTGACAGATTGTCATAGTGTTACAAAGCTGTTGTGGATGTTTGGAGCTCGGGTATCTGGTAATCATGGTAACTAGCTGCTTTAGAAGCGTAGTGGCATTGGTAAAGACTTGTATTTGGGTTTTCTTTCATAAAGTAGGATACATACAATCAGTGCTTTTATATGTCAAAATAGAAGGATGATGTTGATGCAATAATTATCAAACAGCATTTTAAATGCTGTTCCATAGAACAAAAAAGGAACATGTCAGTATGTACAGTAAACTAACTTGGTAGAGTCCTTATCTGCTCCTCTTGTTCCCAAGCTGCCTGTGTGTGGTAGGATCTTGGCTGAGAAATGCAGATCAGTTCCTCCAGGGAGCTGAGGTGCTGGCTTTGTTATATGGGAGAGGCTCATGTTAAATGCATGGCTACCCCACCACCAGGGACCTGGAGTGCAGAGGATGTCAGTGGGAGCTCATCTTCATCTGTGGTGAAAGCGTTTCTTGTAAAGGCTCTGCAGAGAAATGCTTACAAACATGGATGTTTTGTTGTTTATCCTAAAAATAAATAAATTGGCTTCCATTTGTATCGATTAATCAGCTTTTCTGATAAATTAAAGGTATATGTCAGTGGCATTATGCAGTGCTGCAAGCGTGCTCTCACAGGGAGCAAGAGCAGTAAAGCAGCAGTAGCCCAGCAGTGCATCTGGGCTTTCGTGTCCTCCATGGCAGCAGGGCTAAATCATCTGAGCAGAGTGCTCTGCTCAGGTGATAAATTGTTCCCATGTTCAGCTTTCAGTGCAGATCTTTCCTGCATGCAAAGTTATTTGACACTTCTATGTTTTTCCTCAAGGCTCTTCTGCAATGGTGGCCAAACAGTTCTGTTACTATATGGACACACTTTGTTTTACTGTACCTCAGGAAAAACAAAAAAGGCAGGCATCAGTCTTACTGTATTGAGTAAATTGACTGTATCTCAGCATACAAAGTGTTGCTAAACATGCTAAAAGATCAAATTATAGTGCAAAATTGCTCTTTAAATATTTGCTGTACTGATGCCCAACTGTGTACATGAATTGTTAAATTAACCAATACTGAAATAGCATATTTCAGGGCTAATTATCTTCGCTTTTTTTTTTTTTTTTAAGAAATCCAGGAAAATTTTGTAAGAACTGGAAGAGTCAGTCCCCTGTTGGTTTTGTACTTCTGCTGTGTGTAGTGCTGTACAGCAGACTTTTATATAGGACAGAAAAATAGATGCATGTGTTTGAAAGAAATATTGACTTGCTCTGTGTTTTCATATAGTTAGTAGGATGTGTGTATACCTCTTGTTCACAGCAAAATTTCCCACAAGTCCAGGGAGAGTTTTTCAGCAGAAGTAGGTTGTTTGAGCAGGGTAGGACTGAGGAATCATGCACTGCCCTTCCAGCCATCCAATTACACAGATAGGATAAATCTGCTTTAAATTGGTGATTATGTGGTGTGAATTGTATTAATGTTTCCACAAAATATGGCTCCACAAGGAATAAAGGACGCTTCTTAGACCCTCTATCACCTATATTATCCTGCCTGAATGAGTGGGCTTTAAATGATGATAAAATAGCTCCTAGCATTTCTATTGTTCAGGCAGCCTGCAGTGAGAAGTCAGGTAGGTGTCTCAGTGGTCATACAGAGGCCACCTCCCTATAAATTACACCATTCTCTGACCCGTTCTGCATCTCACAGTTCAGGCTAATCATTGACAGGGCTTTTACAATCACAAGCTTTTAGTGAAGCTTTGATAAAACACTCCAGCAGCTTGTGGCAAATGAAGACAGTCTGCACGGCATGGACTCCAGCAAAAGAATGGAATTTTTTCAGCATCAGTACAAGAAATCTGATTTTTAACACTGGCATTATAAACTGGCATAATGTGTGGCCAACGACGGGAGAAGATTGTTACTTTTTGGACATTGGTTTCCATAAGGATAGTTACTGGGCTTGCTGGAGAAGGAAGATCTGTATGGAAAAAGGACTCCCACTTCAGCCCCGTGAGTGAAACACAGATGTTTTTATATGACACTTTCCCCAAAGAGTTTCTCTGGGGTGTAGGGACAGGAGCTTTCCAGGTGGAAGGCAGCTGGAGGAAGGACGGGAAAGGCTCCTCCATCTGGGACCGCTTCACCCACTTGGAGTTCAGGGATGCTGACAGCACAGGCACCTCCAGTGACAGTTACATCTTGTTGGACAAAGATTTGTCTGCTCTGGATTTTTTGGGAGTTACTTTTTACCAGTTTTCAATTTCATGGTCAAGGCTTTTCCCCTCTGGAGTGGCAGCAGCTCCCAATGAAAAAGGACTTCAGTATTATAACACCCTTATTGACTCTCTGCTGCACAGAAATATTGACCCCGTGGTTACACTCTACCACTGGGACTTGCCCTTGATGCTGCAAGAGAAGTATGGGGGATGGAAAAATGAATCCATGATTGATATCTTCAATGACTACGCCATGTTTTGCTTCCAGACCTTTGGGGACCGTGTTAAGTATTGGATCACAATCCACAATCCGTATTTAGTAGCTTGGCATGGGTATGGCACAGGTATTCATGCTCCAGGAGAGAGAGGGAAAATAACAACTGTCTACTCAGTAGGACACAATTTGATCAAGGTACAGTAGAATAAGATTTTTTAAATTGATCTTGTACTGCTGTGGGAAATAATGGGAGGAAATGGTCCTGTGATCAGTGTTTTAAAAAAAAAAATCACCTTTAGCTAAGGCAGCCTTTCTGTTAATCCTCGCTTTGATCTTACTGCTTGTCACAACAGCTGACTCAGTAATTGTTTGTTTTAAAGTGCTTGTTTATTATTTTATTTAAATTAGCTTTTACATACAGTTTCTGGCTATTAAAGAGCATTCTTTATTCTGTGCATTTACTTAAATGGATTTGGCCATACTGAAATTACCACTTTATTAGTTTAAAAGGTAATTTATTTGTATTTGCATATTGAATAAATTTTATTGGCCATAGAGTATGTATATATATGTATACATATCTAGCTTAGTAAGATCCTATTATAAAATGTTTACCTCTAAACTAGTAAGGTTGGAACTTCTTGGGTTCAGAAGAAAACAAATGTCCTCTTCAGTACTTGAGAGTTTCAAATTATTTCCATGATGTACAGTACTTTTTGCATCTGCAGTGCTCAAAGTGCTTTACAGAGCAGGTCACTATCCCATCTCTGCAGACAGTATAATTCCCCCTGCTAAGACTATTCTTAACTGTCACAAAGAGAATTTTTCTACAACTTGCTATACATTATACATGTAATTAACAAATAAATCTGAATGGGTTTGTCCTACAGAAAGAAGTATGCATGTGGGAAAAAATTATTTGCCAGAGTAGTTAAAAATATTCTACAACTGACAAATTCTTGTATGTGCTTCTGGCCTTGAACCTTCAGAACATCATTTTTCAAAAAAATTCACACTGCAGTCAATAGAAGTTTTACACACAGAAAAGTTGTCAAGCACACTGAGTCACTAACTGATTTCAGATTTAGTAGAAGAATGATTTAACTATCAAGATTTGTGAAGCATCTCAAAGAGAACTGATGCCGAATCATTCTTTTTTTTTCAAGTCCTATTTTATATAATGTATGTTAAAGATACCATGTGAGTTTGCAGTGTTTCTTGCCTTCATTTCTGAGTGTCACAATAGAATGTGGAGCACCAGCTACTCAGTCTCTGCACTTTCTGTAAAATACATGTAAGCAGCGCACCACACACAGGGAGCAATACTCCTCTGCTGAATTATCTATTGCATTTTCCAGGAAGCCAACCACAGCTGGGTCTGATATACAAATTACTGACCTAATTTTCTTGGTCAATATTATGTATCTCTCAGACTTGATTTGATAGTTGCTTGTAGTTCTAGAGTACAAAATAAATTACTTGCATGAAAGAATTAAGGAGACTTTCAGCAGCACACAATCCTTTAACTACTATTTTATCATCCTTGGGCAGAAATTATTTTCCTCTGGTACCCTTCTTACAGCCCCATGAACATTACCTAAGAGATGAGCAATTCTCTCCTGTACCACTGTAAAATTTCTGAAGATTTTAGATTTGAGATTCATGAAAAATCTCAAATTTGTAGTAAGGTATTTGAGGAATTGGAGTTTTCTGACTGGGGTTAGAGATGGAATGGAAACTGTTGAGGCACCAGTCAATATCAGTCAACTTATCTTTAGATATAATTATTTCTTTCTCTTAATAAACTGTAATGCCAGCCAGCAATTCCACAGAAGTCACAGCTGCTACTACATGTTTCAAGCCAACTAGCCAAAATCTTTCTCAAAGATTTTTGGGCAAGTTTAAATGTTTGGCTCATTTTGCATTGTTGACAATACAGTATTAATATAATGTATTGATGCACAATCAGGATTCTTGTGTTGTGAAATGTCTCTCCTTTGAGAATCAGGAAAAGTTGTAAGATTCTCTCTTTGAAGAGATTTCACATGGGTTTTTATTTCAGAACCAGTATATACTGGTCTGTTTCTCAGACACTGTATTATGGCTACCTTCTAATTTCCCACTGCAAGCCAAAAACATTATCCCAAAAATAAAAGACCAACCAATATGCCAGGTTTTGGCAGTGTGAGGCAAAGCCTGTTAAAGCTCTTGAAAAGATTGCCATTTATGTCATCAGCTTTAGGAAGAGCCACATTCCTGTTCATGTCAAGACTTCATTTTTGGACAGGCTGTTGACAGACATGGTCCTCAATGCCACCCTGTGCACAAACCACGTTCACCCATTAAATATACAGAGCAGGAAAAACAGGTCTGTCATGCTAAAAGGAAGTTAATCTGCCACCACACTGTTACACAGCAATTTGCTGAGAATCATTCTCAACCCTTTTTGTAGTATCTTTGGATAAATTAAATGAAGCTCTTGCATGAATACTACTTTTAGTTTAATTTCCGTGTGTATTGTTGCAGTTGTGGTGTTATCAGAACTAATCGCTATTTATATAAAGGAGTGCTTTTATGTGATGTATCAATCGTAACCTGAAGCGAAGTTAAATAGAAGCACAAAAACAATATAACAAACCATAAACCTCTGCTTTTTTGGACTTTGGATTATTTTATTGTAAGAGCAACTTGAAAGTTGCTGGAGATCTTTGTGTCCCTAGAAAAGGGCTGAGGAAATTTCCCTTTGTTTTAAACTACCAATTTTATTTCTTTCAAAAGCAATACAATGTCTTAAAACTCAAATAATTGGCTGGCATCTGGAAAAGTTCATAGAATACCAGGTTGGAAGAGGACTTCAAGGATGATCTCCATGCATTCTACAACTGATTAAAAAATTATCTGCTTCGATGAATGAATTCATGTAGGTAACTAGGTAGATAATGATCTCATTAAGGCTTTTCAACAAAAGTAGGGTTAGTCTGTCTTCATCCAGCCCCAGAGCTCTGTGTGTTGGCTGGCACAAGGCACTGCTAATGCAGAATCACCTGCTGCCTGTGTTCCCCTCCAAGCCTTGCATCCTGTTAAGGGAATGCCTCAGACACCTGTACTTAGGAGACAGCCCCGCCTTTTACATGGGCCTTGCTATTCAAGACCTATAAAGAGAGGTAGGGAATGCAGAATCAAAGGCTGCTGTGCAGGGTGCTTAGGAGGTCCACACTGGGAAAATGATTGAGAAGAATTTCGAACCTCAATTTAAAAAAAAATTCAATTTTAAAAACATATTTGCATGTTACTTTGTATGCTATTCATACACAGAGGGTAATAATTGCTACTGATCATTTCAAAGGACTTGATACTATGTCTACAGAAATTTATAGGGAACCTGAACTTTGATGCTTATTAATTATAAATTGCTAAGGGGTTCACTTGGATAATTCTCTCTTAAATCATATGGTCATTATGAGTAATAAAAGGAGCATGTGGAATCTTATACCAGATGTAGAGTGGCCACCTAAAGTGTTTCTGTTTTTCATTAAGACTGCACTTCACAAAGGCACCATCAGAAAACAATTAATGGTAACACATAACTTGCTATGCAACATTTGAAAGACACACCAAAGAAAATACAAAACCCATGAGCTTGCTCCTGAGGCAGCTGTCATACCGAGGCAGAGAAGGAAAAAATGGCACACAGAAAAATTAGGTGGATTTCTTTGATTTAACAGTAAATAAATCTGACAAGAAGCAAGAAAATACAAAGCAGGTGAATCATTGTGGCTGGACCTATGTGAGATGTATACCTGATATATTATTACCATTTTCTCTATATCTAGTTGTGTTCTTTCATACTTGGATTGAGGTTTGTAAATTTGACAAAGGCGGACCAACCTGTCTTCTTTTCCTCCTATCAGTGTCCTCCAGGAAAGTCTGCCT
The DNA here is from genome assembly GCA_013399225.1 of Rhipidura dahli. Lineage (NCBI taxonomy): Eukaryota > Metazoa > Chordata > Aves > Passeriformes > Rhipiduridae > Rhipidura > Rhipidura dahli. The sequence continues at coordinate 204,836 of VXAC01001425.1, forward strand.
TTGCTACATAATAAGCAGAAAGGGGCTCTTTTTTAAAAAAAAAATTCCTGTTAAAGATTATTCCCACTCTTTCCTATCTGGCAGAAAAGCCCAGGAGAGAAATGTCATAATAAGGTCTCCCTAAAGAAATGTCTTCATCACATACTTGAAAAAAGTAATAAATTCACTTTCAAGCCTGGTGTCTCCCTATAGGTCCATTGCAGATCAGGTTCTTCTCTGTGCCCAGCTGCATTACTCCCAGCTCTTTGGTAGGTCTCACTATGACAGGATCTCTTTGTGGACTCTGCTGACTTTGGGATCTGTGGATGAGTGTGTCCCAGGAAAGTCCTATAATTCATTCTCCTTAAAAAAGATTCTACTTCATGAATGGGGAATAATTATTACCTCTGTGTCCAACAGACACTTTCTTCCCTTCCCCCAAAGGGGACTCCTTTCCTCAGGATGCAGAAAGATGAAACTACACCAGCACCTGTATTTCTCACAGGAGAAGGGAAACCTGTCTCCATCAAGTATGGCTCCAGGGTGGACACCAGAATCATTTATGCTTGTAAATGTCTTTACTGGAAGATTTTTCAAACAGTAGTAGCCATCAGTGATGATGTAAAATTCAGCACTGATTCATATTTTTTGATGACTTGTTATTTTCAGGTTAGCTTTCTTAGATTTCTTGGTATTCATTAGGGAAAACAATCCAAATGCAAGACAGCTAACATACAACTAATCTGATAGTAAAGCCTCAGTCCTTCGTAACACCCTCTTAGAAGTGTAGTTGCCTGCACCTCAAGATGTTTGCAATCCTTCACCAGGATTGAGATTTGGTTTGCAAAAGAAAGGGTTTACTTCTGCTTTAGCTCTACTGACTATGGGGCATCCTTACCACAGACCAAAAGGGCCTTGAATGGAAATGGCTCTACAAATAAGCCACACACTCCTGCCCTTCTTCTGAAGAGTAACATCCTCTTCCTCATCATCAGACTCTATATTCTAACTCTTCATAATTTAAACACCAGTTAATCAAAAAGCCCAAATAATTTTATTTGCCTTTTTTCAGTTCTAGTTTTCCTAAACGTTCTTGCTTTCCAGCACACTAAAATAATTCCACATACCCCTGACATTGTTTTGTGTACTCATTGCTGTTCAAAGACAAATTTCTTGACTAAAGTATTTTAAGAATTTTAAAGTATTGCTCTTTCTACTGAAAGCTCTTTGCATATGCATATGATAAATTACAAGATCAGAATTTGAAGGACTATGAGAATATTTCAAAGAGAGAGAAGAACAATAATGTTGTCTTCAGTTTATTAAATTGACTTTTCTAGCCTTTTTACAAGGTTAGTACTAACTGACATAGCACTCTCTGTGACTTTCAAGTCTAGGGAATATTTTGTACATTAATACCAGGAAAATATGCTGAAATTAATGAGTCCTACGTATCTAGAATAAATACCCAATATTGATCCTACTTTAACTGTGTACTTAGCCTTGACATTTGTCCTTGCTCTAACAAGGAAAGTGAAAGATTAGGGATTAAACTCTAACTGAAAAAAGATTAGTCAAGATTTACTGAAAATACCCAATTTGATGTACGATACAGCTTTTAAATTGATGTTTATTTCATATCTGGTCTTAAAAACCAAATTATATAAATCAGCTGATTCCATCAATAGTTTGCATTTAGCAAACACATTCTATCTGAGAATGTTAAGCTTCTTTACAGATAATTAACAATTCAAAACAAAATTATAGGCAAGCAGATTATAGTGTCTACTATGTCTGGAAAACCCTTATTATAGACAGTGACAAGTTTTTTTCATTTAAGAGTTAATCCTCAGAATTAAGAGTCATCAGTGATACAAACATTTGTATATGAGGATTCTGTCTTGGTTCATATTAAATGTACTTATTTATACTTGAGGTCTACTCCTCTGGAATTATATCTGTGGCTGTATTCTCTACTGTACACATTATTTTTAACAGTAACTTTATTTTCTTCTAATCACCTCCTGAAGATGTGTATGAATATGAGCTGTTCCTGATTGGTCTTTACATGTCATTATCATATTCTAATTTGTTGGGTTTTGGCAAAGCCCTCTTTCTCCACCTCACCTAAAAAAGTATGATTGCTGTGCTTTACCTGGTGCTAATGTCATGGTGCTTGGCACTGTGTGTTGTACAGCTGACTTCAGGGGGGGTTCTTGTTAAGCCAACACAGCCTCTTGTTCAGTGGTGGTGTTCGTGGGCTGTGTCTGGAGAAAAAGCTTAGAAAGCAGGTGAGAAATCACTAGAGGCAGAGCACAGAATAAGCCTGGCCCCAGCAGCCACCCCAGGCTGGAGTGACTTTCAGGAGAGGACACTGAAGGCAACTGAGATGGCACTGGCCACTTAAATTTTCTGATGAGGCTGGTGAGAAATCCATTTTATAATACTTTAACTGTATCCTGCAATTTGCCTTGCGAGTCCATTTTTGCTGGCTTCCCTCTTCAGCTGCAGAACCTGCATTTCAAAGGTTAGTGTCACTTTATCAGTATTTTCAAAGACAGACCTTGAACAAATGTTACGAGCATGACCTTAGAAACCATAAACAATTGATACACAAAATTTCACAAACTGTAATTCTTTGGTACTCCCCAGCTTAAATAAATATCTACCTGACATCAGGCATTTTGTGGTTTTTTTAAACTGTCAAGGCTGTGTGTTTCTAGATAAATTAACTGAAATTATTGTCAAAGGTAAGCAATGCTGTTTGCCTTAGTAATGATGGCAGTCTAACTCAGCACTCAGTGTTTCACAATGCTTCTTATGTTTTTCCTGGGTGCAAACTATTATTTTCTTTCCAGCTTAAGAGTATAAAGCCACACTTTAGGCATAAGGTAAACCCTAAGTTACTTGACAACTCGTCAGCTGTGAGAGGTCAGCTCCCCTTGCCTGTGTCAGATCACCTGATGTGATTCACACTGCCATCCAGAGTCACTTTTGTCTGACCTACCTGTCCTGTTTTCCTATAGGAGTTTGATAATGCTAGTGGTTCCTCAGTCTCCCATGTATTTCTAGTGTAAATTTTGTCTGCTGGATGCCCCTATTTAAGTAATTAATAATGTGACATTTGAAGCTAATTGTGATGTGTCATAAAGTTACACTTTCTAAAACTTGATGACAATCAGAAAAGTAGTATTAAAGATGTGATAGTGTTATGGCCATTTCAAAAAAGAAATTAACTAAAATCCTGAACAAAATTCTCACTCAGGAATGTGAAAAGTGACATTGGGGTTCAAAATTCACAGTTGGGTCCTTTGTCCCAAAGGGATTGTGCAAATATGAGAACTTGAACATTTGGTCAAATGACTAGGTCAAAATAAAACAACTAAATCCCAAGAAGAGGGATGGGGTGGATGGGGTTTGATCAGAGGAAGTCCAGGTAATGCCCAGAGCACAGAGCAGTTAGTAGCACAAAGTCAGTGCCGTCAAATGAAATATCATATGAGATGCATAATTTATGAAATAATAAACCATGTCAAGATGGTTTAAAATTTTAACCATATCAGGAATCACTGTTTGACAGACTCAGATGGGACTGTCTAGATGACAGAGTTCAAATCCCACCATTACAGCTGTTTGGTTCCAAAGTGTTCACATCCCTGCTGGGACCTCTCCTGAAATCAAGACATATGTTAAAAGGCAAAAAGCCACAGCCCTGTCATAGGAACAGCATACGAGTTACTGAGCAAGGTCCTCATCCCAAGGAACCTTGCAGGGTAACAGTGATTGCCCATTAAACTGCACAGGGTAATTCATGTGCCTTAACTGGTATTTCCATTTAAGCTTGCAGTGAATCAGATGGAGCTCCCTGTTTCTCTAGCTGCCAGCACACAAAGACACTTATTACAGTTACAATTTAATGCTGTTTTTCTCTCATCAGGCTCATGCAAAAGTCTGGCATAACTACAAAGAACACTTTGAGCCCTATCAGAAGGGGATGATATCCATAGTACTGGGATCCCACTGGATCGAACCTAACAAATCGGGAGATGAGTCAGACATTTCTAAGTGTCAGAAGTCTATGGAGAGAGTACTCGGATGGTTTGCCAAACCTATCCATGGGGATGGGGATTATCCAGAAGAACTGAAAAATGAATACTTGTTTTTGCCACAATTTACCGAAGATGAAAAAAACTACATAAAGGGAACAGCTGACTTCTTCGCCTTTTCCTTTGGCCCTAGTAACTTTAAACCTCCAAACACTCTACCAAAAATGGGACAAAATTTGTCACTCAATTTGAGGGAAGTACTGAACTGGATTAAACTGGAATACAACAGTCCTCGAATCTTGATTGCAGAGAATGGCTGGTTCACTGACAGCCATGTGAAAACAGATGACACCACAGCCATCTACATGATGAAGAACTTCATTAATAAGGTTTTACAAGGTTTGTACAGAAATTAGTTTTTGGATTTTTCAGAGAGCACTTTTGATCATTTGATATTTAGCTCTGTAATAATATAATCTTTTTTTAAAAAGAGATAATGGTGACAAAGTTAATCATTAATTATTTATACTGCATGAGTACAAGTCATGGATCAGGATCTACCGGTGGTAGGTGTTGTACAAACAGAAAAAAACCATAGCCCCTCTCCCAGAAAGCTAAAGTCCAACATCTGCATTGTGTTAGAGTTAGGGTTTCCATACTGAAATTATTACTCCTGCAGGACTCTAAGACTCCACCTTGGTAGGAGTAGATACAAAAAAGCCTTGAGATCTTCTTCTGTGGAGGTCACCTCTGGTGACACAGGGAGCTTAGTTAATTCCTGACCTTTCCTACCTTCAGCCCCTTGTTTCTGCCCTGAACCTCCCCCTTGTTTTTCAGGAGGCTTTTCTCATCCTCACTCTAACCCTCAGTTAGGATCCTGACTTGTTTCTGCCCTCTCCTTTCACTGTCCCTGCAGACAATGCTACAAACATACTCTCACTCTGATCCACCAGATCTCTACCTATCACCTACCTAACTTTTAATTTTTCTTTACCACAAAGTATACATGAAATAGTGCTTTTTTCCCTACCCATTTTAATGGCCACAAATTCTCAGCATGCACCATCTCAAGTACACAGCATCTTTTGCTCTGACAATTAAACCTACCCCCATCTATTTAGTATGCTTCTAGAAACAAAAATGTTCTCAGTTGTCACTTACTCTGTCCCTAGACACCCTCTCCCATTTGTTTCCCCTTCCTCATTGCAGACATCAAGTACTCATCTTTACTTGCAAGGCCATTCTGGCTTATCTCTTTATCCTCTACATCATTCTCTGCCTCTGCATTTTGCAATGGATATTTTCAAACTTTTTTGCACTGTCTCCCATGGTTTCCCTAACATTTAGAAGTTGTTTTCTTTGAAAATACATGCCATTGTATTTCTTTGTTACATTTCCTCATCTCCTTTCCTGTATTCTGGCCTTGTCTATCAGCTTCTCATATACTCACATTGCAAGCTCTTGGGCTTTCTGATTTCATCTGGCAACTAGGAAAACATCCAGCTGGACTATGCCCATGCTGCTGGGTACCTTGTTACTCTGCTGCACGAATACATGCACTGTGCAAAACTGCTTTCTGCTCAACTTGCAGCCTGGTGTCACTAGGGCAAGGAAGTTCAGTGGAAATACAGAATTATGCAAAATGAAATGTCCTGGGAAAATGAGGCAAAATGATATTGGGAAAGAATAAACCAGAAAACCTAGTCTTTTTTCCTTGGCTTACTGGTGTGGTAGAGTTTAGGTAAAATATGACTTATCCACCTGTCTGTGTCAAAATCCTCAGCAACTCAGTCACTACTTTACCTTGGGTATTCCAGCCCTTATAAGGTTAATGTGAGGAGTTATCCCATGTTATTTCCTAGCTCAAAGCTGGCAACAGGCAATGAACATGACTGACCGTGGAGTTTGGACTTTTTATTCCAGGCTGCCAGCTGGCACGTGCCTATGTGGGTAAAAAACATTGTGGTTAATTGGTGTCTGCCAAGAAGCTGCTTTGCAGGTTCTGCTGCCCTTCCTGAAGAATCAGGTTCCACATCTGAGAAAGCAGTTGTATTGTCATCTTTTTCATATATTATATGTAAAAGACCATATCTACACTCCTCTGCAACAGGGACATTGAGAGTGCCTGAAGAAATCAGCATGCACTGCATCCATTCTGTAACTAAATGTCTCTGGGTTGGTCAACCCAACTTCTCTAAAGTCATTAACAGTCCCATGCCAACAAAATAAATTTTTCAGTTTACAAGGTGAATAGACATTCCCAAATGTTTAAGCTTGCAGGCATCTTTCAAATAAATGTAGAGAGTTTTAGCTTCATGACAAAGTCACAAACCAGATCAACAGGTGCTCCTTTTATTTTTACTCATGGTTCTCTAATTTTACTGGTATATATTGCTGGGAAGTTGTCAAATGCAACTTCAAACCTGGATGTGGTGTAGTAGTTCTTGTTTGCTCAGAGAAGAAATAAAGCATCCTACAGTAATTTGATTTCTTAAGGAATTAGTGACCTTTTTTTTTAGTAAATAAAGACTAAAATATATGTGTCAGTTTTGCAAAAAATTAGTGGGTCAATAACCCGACAGATGTTGAGAAGACACTCTAAGATTTTCAAAGTAAATAGGCCTTTCTCATAAATATCCCTTATATATGTTAGAGTACTAAATACAAGACTCATGGATGTTACCTTCTCTTATGCAGCTATTAAATACGACAACATAGATGTGTTTGGTTACACAGCCTGGTCCCTCCTCGATGGCTTCGAATGGCAACATGCTTACAACATCAGGCGTGGATTATTTTATGTGGATTTCAAAAGCAAAAAAAAGGAAAGGATTCCCAAGTCATCTGCACTTTATTATAAACAAATCATACAAGAAAATGGCTTCTTCCCAAAGGATTCTACCCCAAACTTGCAAGCTCAGTTTTCCTGTGACTTCTCCTGGGGTATCACTGAATCTGTTCTCAAGGTAAGCATAACACATTAAGAGGATCACTGCAAACGGAGTAATCAGCAACTTCAACTTTGTGTACAAATGACTGAGTATGGCACCTCACACTCAAGAATTTCAGTGCACACTGCCAACAGAAGTTAAGCCATAACTGCATTTTCAGGTGAGCTGGTCACAGAGTGCTGGGTACTGCTGCAGCAGCAAACTCTGCTGCTGGAGCCCTTCCAGGCCCAGCCCTCCCATACCTTGCCTCTGCTTGCATCTCCATGTGGCAGATCAGATGAGGAAATTTCAGACCAAGAAGTTGATCCAACCAATTGTTACTGGGTTATTTTTCAACCAGCAGTTTCCAAATCCAGTTTGCAGTGTGGCCATAGGGATGCTTGTGATGGCCTGACAAAGAGGGTGACAAAGGGCAGGGGCGAGGTGGTTACACTGTGGCAGCAGAGCTACCTGCAGGCTCCAGGTCTTGTCTAAAGCAGAAACACATTTTTGGGTCAGGCCTGGCCCTAAGTGACACTTAGAAAAGTGGGTAAGAAGCCATTCTTTAAAAAGACACATAGCACAGGTGACAAAACCCAACCTTGAGGTTTTACTCTCTGAGCTCACATTAGAAAACAGATCATACGATCTTTTGTGCAAACTGGTTCCTACAGGACCTATTTATATCTTATTTTTCTTCTATTTCTGCTTTACACTTAGTGAATAAGCTAAATGTATGTATGGCTGGTGTTGGGACACCCTTTTTGTCATCACACACAGACAGTCCCATGATAAATACCAGCCAACAACAAAAATAACAACAACAAAATAAACAACAAAACCCCATAATTTAGCCTATTCATGGACAACCATAGGAAAAAAAAGTAAAGCTTCTATATATATTTATCTTGTTAATATACAGCACAAAAAAGTGCATTTTCTTTTAAAAAAAGTAATTAAATATTTTTAATTTACTATACTGTACTTTGAAACCTACAAAAAGCATTTAAAAATTGAAATATGAAAAAAATTATTGTGCTACCCAGAACCTTTTCAACTAGTAGGAGATAGAAAAGATGTAACTAAATGCTGCAAATAGTTTGTGTCAGATTACTATGCCTTGGTTTGATCACAAGGTTGATTTCAGCAGCAGTGCCAAAATAACCCATGCCTGCCTCGTATAGCCCCTGGCGCTTGTTGTCACCACCCGCTCTCCTGGCAGCTGCGTGAGAAGTGCTGTGTGCATGAGCAGAGTGAACTCATCAGGGAGAGCTATCTGTGTGAAAACTGTCATGTAGGCTGGTGGCAGGGCAAATGCTCCTGTGTAATCAAACAGAAAAAAAAGTGCAATTTTAATGTTTTCCATAAGGAAGGGAACAGAATGATAAGGTGACCGCTAGCACAAAGCCCATATAGGTGACTTGGTTATCCTCTTCCCCCTGAAGCATTTAAGCAGGGTCTTCTGACATCCAGCACTAATCCTACAGCTAAGCGTGGGCAGAAATGCAGTCTACAAGCAGGTACTGTGTTCATTTAATTAAAACCCATTATTTTTATTTTCACAGGCAGAATCGGCGGCTTCTTCACCACAGTTCTGCGATTCCAACTTGTACCTCTGGAATGTCACAGGAGATGGGCTTCTGCACAGAGTTGAAGGGGTAAAGCTAAAAACTCGACCAGCACAGTGCACAGATTTTGTCAGTATTAAAAAGCAACTGGACCTCCTGGAAAAAATGAAAGTCACCCATTACAGATTTGCACTTGACTGGTCACTAATTTTACCCAATGGAGATTTGTCAGTGGTCAACAGGCAAGTTCTTAGGTATTACAGATGTGTGATTAGTGAAGTACTGAAACTCAACGTTCAATCCATGGTCACCTTGTATTATCCAACTCACGCCTACCTGGGCCTGCCGGGTCCTTTGCTGCAGACAGGAGGATGGTTGAACCAATCCACTGCCTACGCTTTTCAGGACTATGCAGCTTTATGTTTTAGGGAACTTGGCGATTTGGTTAAACTTTGGATTACAATAAATGAGCCTAACCAGCTAAGCAATGTCTACAACAGGAGCAGCAATGACACCTATCGGGCAGCACACAATTTATTAATAGCACACGCCATGGCCTGGAGAATATATGACGAGCAGTACCGGTCCTCTCAGTATGGCAAAGTGTCCCTGGCCCTGCATTCAGACTGGGCCGAGCCTGCCAACCCCTTCTTTGAATCTCATTCAAAAGCTGCCAACAGGTTTCTTCAGTTTGAAATAGGCTGGTTTGCCAATCCCATATTTAAGACTGGAGACTATCCGGCTACTATGAGGGAATATATCAGCTTTAAGAACAGAAAAGGCCTCTCATATACTTTGCTGCCATCTTTCACAAGTGAGGAAAAGCAGCTTGTCAAAGGTGCAGCTGACTTTTACGCACTGAATCATTTCACCACCAGATTTGTGATCCATGAACCTCAGAATGGAAGCCAATATGAATTTGATCGTGACATTCAATTTCTTCAAGATATCACCTGCCTGAGCTCCCCTTCTCGTTTGGCAGTGGTGCCTTGGGGAATGCGCAAAGTTCTCAGCTGGATTAAAAAAACTTACGGTGACATAGACATTTACATCACAGCAAATGGAATAGATGACCAGTCCTTAGACAATGATGAACTTCGAAATTATTACTTGGGCAAATATGTACAAGAGGTTTTAAAAGGTGAGTACATGACAGATTCAATTTCCCCACAGCCACTTCCATGGCTCAGACCCAGGCACTGTCAAGTCTTGCCCTGGACAGAGCAAGCAGTCCTGGTTCAGATGCAGGAGCCAGCAGCACTGAGCCTCCTGAGGGGCCCAACTCTGCAGCCACACTCAAGGCAGCTATGACACAAAGCTATGGCATCAAGTGCTTTGCACAAAACATAACTACAGCTGCCTCTAGTTTAAACCATGTCAGAAGCTCTCTCGGCATGCACATACATCAGAGTAGTTACTCAGAAGTTATTAGGAGATGGCACTTCAGCCCAACAACTCCCAAGACTCAATTAAAATTTCTACTCTCCAAAGAAAGGCAAGAGCCTCCTTGCTTGCTGAACTAGTCATTGAACAGGAAAGTGCAAGCAAGTCCACAGAGACCTGGGGAGACATACAGAAGAAATGCAGCAGGGCACCAGCAGTACCAGCTGCTATTGAAGGCAGAATCCAACTCTAGTTCTTGTTTTCTCCTGTGCATGTATGGAAATCCAGTTCTTCACTTCAGAGAAAAACTAGTAAGAGTTATGGTGCCAGAGGTATTCAAGGCTATGATCTTCAGCAATAGCTTACTGTATGAGAAATGCTGCAGGGACCTCAACCCTCGCCTCCCTCTTCCTCCAACCAATCATTAAAGAAAAGCAGTGAGATGCAGGCTACCAGCAAGGCCTCGATACCTGAACCATACAGGCAAAGTGAGATGTGCAATACATCCCTGCACTCACTATTCCCTACTGGTGAGCATTAGAGAAATCCTGATCAGGACACAGCGTGTTTAAAAGCTTTTCTGAGGCAACTGACATCAAACAGTCTAGGTATCCTGATTTCTCTCTAGCAGTTAATAAAAAATAAGACAAATCTTACTCATGACTAAGCATAGCTTCAGATTACTTTTAGACACCAAGAAACGAAGTTTTCTCTCTCCAGTGCCTTTCTCAGTTACTTCAGGACTAATGAGCATTTGCTGATTTATTTACCATGCTAATTTCATACTGCAAACAAAAGAACAATACATTATTAAAGGAAGTAAGTTATTAAATGAAAGTGTTGTTTAAAGGGCACTTCATTACAGTATTCCTCTTAATTTTCTGAGAGCATGACACTTCACAGTACTCCCCCAATTTACATGTTCTTAATCTGGGTCACATTCCCAACTATGCTCACAGCTTGTACATGATTTCAAGGCCTGTTATCTGTAAGTATTTTCACCCAGCACTTGGGTGCAGCAAGGTAACACAGAGCCATGCACGCTGCAGGGACAAGCAGCTGAGTTTGGAGAAGGGCAGGAATTCTTGGAGAGCTGCTCTCATGGCACCAATGGGTAGCTGCTCCCCCTGAGCAGCTCCTTGCAGCTGGGTTCAGTTAAGAGCAGCATCTGGCTTTTCCCAGGGAAGCAGACTCCCAGCTCCATCCCTGTCCAAATCCAGCTTTCATGGGGTAGGTCCAAAGTTCCCAAATCATGAGGACATTTTTAAACAGTAAGGCACTGGTCCTACTTAATTGAGACAACTAAATATTAGAAGCAGTATTTTGATGCAATTACACTTTTTAAATTGTTAACAATTTGAAATCTGAACTTCTTACCAGAAAGTCTGCAGGTTTTACTAAACATACAAGTTTTTATTTACATTTTGTTTTGGTTTCTTTTCCTTCTCAGCCTACTACATTGACAAAGTCAACATTAAAGGCTACTACGCGTTTAAGCTGACTGAAGAAAAATCTAAGCCCAGATTCGGATTCTTCACTTCAGATTCAAAAGGAAAGCCTTCAATAAAATTTTACAATAGCCTGATAAGCAACAATGGCTTTCCTGCTGACTACTCAGTCTGTGGCTCCTCTAGCCACGAAAAGCAGTGCAGCTTCTGCTTGTTCATTTCTCAGAAGAAGCCATTAATATTCTTTGCCTGCTGCGTTTTCTCTACCCTCATCTTGCTTTTAGCTATTATCTTTTTTCACAAAAGAAAAAGAAGGAAACGTTTTAAGGCAAAAAGCATCAAGTGCTTCTGTGTCTCATTTTAAAAGGGGTCACAAGCCCACTTTCAGTGAGATCCATCACTGCATTCTACAGTGGACAATGCCACTCAGACAACTGTGGAAAAGCACTGAGTCACTCCAGTCACACACACCAAGCATTTCATTCAAAAACAAAGTAATCATCTTCACAGGAAGAAGAGCTGTGACACTTGTTTCTGGTGAAATTACTTTTACCCACCTACTGTACATAGAAGACAAGGTAATCTATTAAAAAAAAAAACTCTCCTGTGCCTCGGAATGACCTTTCAAACAGCTTAACTTGAAAAGACCAACTTTTGAGAACTGATCTGCACTTTTGTATGAATAAATGTGTCTTGTGATGTATATTCAGGTTATGAGTGTTGTTGAGCACAAAACTGCAGCTGTTAGGGTTTATAAAGTGTTATTAAATTCCACAAACCTTAACTAAGTTAAACACCAGGAATGAAATGTGCCAGGCCAACTTCTAAAGATACCCCTAAGAACAAATCCAAGTTAACTCCATTACTGACCAACAGACATCCCTTACATATTGGGTGAAGTAGTTTTAAGCAAATTAACTGGAGACAAAATCATATACAATCACTATTTTTCATCTCCAAAATGGGGCAGCCACAAAAATTACTAGCAGAGAACATCTAAATAAATAGTAACTATTAATCCACTCAATAGTGATGAATGCATACTGCACATATCATACAAGCAGATCTTTGGACAATTTTTGGAGTTTCTTAACACGCATGGGTGCTTTAGCAACTTGTTGCCAGGTACATTTCTGCACTATCCCAGTACTTGATGTATTTTTTCCAAACTGAATGGAGCAAGTGACAATGTGGATTTTACTACTGCACAGAAATAGTACAACCTCCCAGCTAGATGTTGCTACGTGGCAAGATTAGTACTGAAGAGAAAAAAAGCTCTATCCCCAGGTAACACACATCACTGCTGGTGAAACTCAGCAATACACTCTGATTGAACTTTGAGGTCAAGTCCTTTTATTTCCTTAATTAACAAAAATAAAGCATCATATTTCCACACTATTGCTTCTACGTATTCAGTTTAAATGGTCTTACTAATCTATTTCTACTGATTTCAGTTTTTTTTCATCTACTTCAGATTCTGTCATCACAAGTCTGAGGCTTGAGAAAAAGTGTGAACAAACATTGGTCTCCCCTCCGTGAGAACAATGAATGCTTTTACTATTTCTTAATGCTCTGATTGAAAAATGCCACTTCATGACTTTGTTGCAGAAAGATCATGGTAGAACAGTGTACACGTTGCCCTACCAGTCTCTGAGAACATTCAATCTGAATGAAATCTGATGGTTTCAACACACACTGGCAGTGTGGACCCAGTGTGCAATCTGCTTCTCCAAAAGCCATTAGGTTCACGCAATCCCCATTTAGTGCTTTAAAAAAAACCCAACAAACCAACAAACCCAAGATATGAAATATGGTTTATTTTATTAAACCTCTCATGGTGTTTAGGCATGTACCAGATTCTTTGAGCTGGCATTGCTGGTATAATGTCTCATGGTGGCTTCTGTCAGAATACAGACAACTGTAAATAAAACATTAAGAGTTTTCAAAAAAGTTTTAGCAGTGCAAATGGGAAAGTTTATAGCCATTTGATGTTAATTTATATGACGATTTTAATGCAAGACAGACAGTTTAAAGAATTTGCTTGATTTTACATAGACAAGATTACTTCAAGATGCCTTCAAACACAGCAGCTCAACTGTTCAGCAAGCATGTAATAAGCTGTTCCATCTCTCAAGGTACTTGGAATAGCACTAAAAGTTATTTTTTCAGAGGCCTGCAGGTGTCTGGTACCTGGATGATGATTATGAAACTCAATTTATCTACATCCTGCCTCAAGCTTAGGTTTTAAAGGCACACAACATGGAATTTATTTCAAAGTCAGACTGCCTCACCCTGCCACAGGTGTTTTGTACTATGTATGGAACCATATACAGCTAAAATTTATCAAATTCCTTTAGCAATAAAAATTTCTAAATTATCCTCAAATCCTTGTACTCAACTTCAGTAACAAATGCCCACAGACAATGTGAATAGTTGTCCTTGTTAAACTGACCTGTTTACCAGCATTTCACACAAACTGCTCAGGAGACCTTTGTATATAAATTGGGTGCTGGCCACTATTTTAGTGAGGGCAGTGTCCAAGCAAAAGGAACATCAGTCTGAGGTCTTCTCTGTAAATAGCTGTAAACTGGTTTGTCAGGCCAGGTCAGCTGATTTTAGATTCTCAGCTACCACTGCAGCTTTCATTCACACTGCAGAGGTACAGCACTGGAGAAACAGATTTTCTCCACAGAGTAGCAAAATGCCAAGTTGATGGATGATGGCAAACTGTTTAAACACCTAGCAAAATTCAAGTTTTACAAACACAATTTCACCCCTGTTGGGAATCTGCTTAACTGTGGCCATGTTGAAGCAGATAAACCTTGTCAAATCCCCATCTCTACAGAGATGTACAACGTGCATTAGGATAATACCAACCTATGAGTTTTACTCATCTGCCTGCTGTACTGTTCCTTTCTCGGAGACATAGATACCATCCAAGAATTTCCTGATATCCTTGTTCTTGACTGTGGTAGCTTGCTGAATCAAGGCAGCTGCAGACAAAGTGAGACCATTAGCACAAAGCCAAAAGGTCCAAGCCAACCTGTAGCCTTTGTTTATGCTCCAGTATTTCAACTAACAAACAGGACTGTCATCTAGAGACAGGAATTACCAACTTCAAATCCTGTAAGGTCTAATGAAAACAGGATGCATTTCACTGAGCTCATCTTGGCAGCTCGGGGCAGTGGCTGTTCATTACTGCACCCATGTATAACTGAAAAGTTTGATGCCAAAAAGGCCCTAAATACTGACTCAAAGAAGAAGGTTCTGTGGACTTGTAAAAACATCTCTAAGTTTAGAAACAGCCTAAGGAACTACGAAAACTGATTACAATGACTAGAGCAAAAAAATTTCTGGGGTATTGTTTACCTCAGAATTTCAGGTAGAGTTTGCTAAGCTGATATCTTCAGATAAAGTTTCCATATAATCTTCCACACATCTACTTTCACAAACCTGAATTGGAGACCAACTCAATGTCATTCCCTTCAAGGATCAGCTCATCTTTCTGGGCTTGAGACACTGCGCAGGTAACACCTACAGAAAGGCAAACACATAATCCCCACTGTTGGATGTTCAGTGTATCAAAGAAACAGTATGTCCCAGTTTACATATCTAGAAAGCATTCAAGATAGTAATTAGCTTCTATGACTTTATTAAAGAGAGTGTCTCAAATCCATTCCAGGGTTGTCTTCCCTTATGCAGTTCGAAGATTTAAAGATCAGTGCAAGTCATGCTCTGGACTGAAAGCTACTGAAGTGACACAGCTGCTTACCCATTATTACATTAGGGCATCAATCACCAACTCTGTGTACAAGCCAGTGATTTTGCCAGCACAGCTCTGTCAGCTAGGTGGTGCCATTCCCGTAGGCTTGTGCTCATTAAGAGATAACTGGAGCCACCCCAATCAAAAGGCATTAAAAACCACCTGCCCCCTGTCATGTCATGTACTGTGTGTATATTATCAATGCTGCAAATACTCACAAGGAGTAAACACAGGGGCATTCAACAGGAAACTTCGAATTTGTAAGGAGAATAACAAAAGTTTTTACAGTTTGATCTACTTAATCAGCAGCTTTTAAGCCAGCCTTTTAATAACAGTAAATGCTGACTTTAAAAAAAACCAAATACAATAATCAAACCCATCCTTAATATCCCACAGTAAATTAAAAACCCTGTAACTCTGCACTCTTATCTACCAGGGTTTTGGGACAAGTCTGTCTGATGCATTCCTCTAAAGTCACCCCAAAACATCAGTCACATTAAATATCCTTACTCATACCCTCACCAGAAGTGGAATTAGAAAAAAACAAATGGATATGGGAAGTCTTTCCTACAATCTTTATGTAACTGTGTTTATTACATATTTCGTTGCCTCCTTTCAGAAGCTTAACAAGCTCCATCAAGTGCCTGCTCTTCTGTTAGACATTTTACTGAAACTCTAAAGTATGCAAGACATAAAAACAACTAATAAGATGGCCATTTCCAAGTTTACTGTGCATGCTCCTAGATAAATCTGCAAATTCGAACTTCAACTCCTCAAAGACCAAAACTATGTTGTGGTATGAACTAGTTCATGTATCATGTTTTTAAAACAGAAACACGAATCTAATACTAAGCAGCTACAACAGGTTACCAGCTATAAACACTGTCAAGATCTCACAGTGATGAAAGCAAATCCTGGACTCCTTGTAATACAGTAACTCCAGACTAGTTATTAGCTAGCTCTTGCTACTAAAAATAAATCACAGAAGCATCATTAAAAATAAATCTAAACAATGGCAAAAATATCCTAAGAAGATTACATAAATTCAGACAAGCAAATGCTGCTCCAACCATTATTCAGCATCTCCCATTCTCAGTGGCAGTGGCCAAAGGAAACAGCTTGGAAAGCCCAGTTAAAAGCAGCAGGATAGGTCCCCAGAAGTGCTCACCTGGCCTCATCCGCACTCTGCGAATGTACTTCTCCCCCAGGAAGTTTCGGATCTCCACCAGTGAGCCATTATCCTGTATGACTACATTGATTGGGAAGTGAGCGTACACCGACCTCATCTTGTAGCGAAAGCCCTGGGATACACGACATAACACGTATTGAAAGCAGAACACGCCCAGAAGGTAGAACACATGCATGGAGCTTACAGGAGAAACTAAAGCCAAGGTCTGTCAAAAGCTTCTTAAAAAGGGCAGGACGCTGATCCCAAGTGACATTTGTGCTTTCCTCCACTCACAGAATTTGCCTGACAGCAAAGGCAAGACAAAAAGCAAAAGGAGAAAGAAGCTACATCTTGGATGCTTAAAAACACTCTCAACAAAATAAAAGGCTCTCAGTGCAAGTAACAAAAAAGGCTGCAGTTATCCAGGCTCCAAACACAACTTACCAGAGTGACCCCCTTAATCATGTTCTGTACATGGCTGCAAATTGTGCGAACTGTTGCCAGCTCCTTTCTGTTACCCCACCACTTGTCAACACGCAGCTGCATCAAAAAACACATTAACAAAACTTTCAGCTACACTCCAAAACCAGCAACAAAATAATTTTGTGACAAATGAGGAGCAAAACTTTCATATAAACTACTTAAAGCCCACCAAACAGAACCACAGAACTATTTTGTTTCTTTGAAAGGCTACTAAAGGCCCACCTGGCTCCTGTCTTTTAAATCCCAACCCTCAGACACGTGAGAAACATTTGTTTTCTTCATGTCTTGCCACTAACAAGTCTTCAAAAGAGCTGGGGTAGATAAATATGGAATGTTAAGCTAAAGGATGTATTCGCAATTGCCTGTCTCTTATGCATAATCAACTTAAATGAAACACTGTGTGTGGATCCACTGTTTTAATGAAACTCGGTCTTTGTGAAACAGTAGCTGAAATCAGTCACTTGATGTTTTCTTATATTTCTGAGAACAATATAAAAACATCAAGCATTTATTTAGAGAATAAATCTGCTTTCCTAACGTAACCTGCAGTTTCTTGAACTCAAATAAACTGATTTTTATCCTCTAAACGAACCAGTTTTAGAACAGCATACAATGACCAGCCCCTTTCCCTGTAACTGACTGTCACTACAGAAGAATGCGATCAACACATTCACTCCAACATTACACGAGTGCAAGACTCCCACAATGCCCGAGGGGTCCCCATGCCTCCATGAGATCAACCTCTTTCAGAAAACACAGGAATAAGCAAAACCGACCAAATAACACACCCGCAGCTGAATGTTTTCAGTCACTCTCCGACACCACCAGGAATTTTTTAAGCACAATGTAAAGCTTCTCTCCGTCGCCGGGCAGCAAAACGGCCCGTGCAGCACTCACCTTCTTGTGCTTCTTTCCCAGAAGGGACAGCTCCACGTTGATGTGGTTAAAATCCCTCCGCAAGGTTCCTCGGGGCCCCTTCACAATGACCGTCCGGCCCTTCAGCGAAACTCCCACTGCGAACCAAAGGCGGACACGCGTTACGGACTGCGGGGCGGCGCCGCGGGGCGCCTGTCGAACGCGGCGCGGACTGACCTTGCTCGGGGATGTCCACGGTCTGGTTGCTGAGGATGGTCTTCATCCTGCAGGAGACAACGGGAGAGACTGGAAGCTCCCTCGGCCCTGTGCCCGCGGGGATCCCGCCCGCTGCTCCCCCGCGCGAACCGACGCCCCCACCCGCGCTGCCACCGCCGGGCTCCGCTTCCCGCACCGGCGCCCCCCGGCCGGGGCCGGAGCGNGCCGGGGGAGTCGCGCCGTGTGCTCCGGGGGCCGCCGGCAGCAGCACGGGCCGACAGGGCAGGGGGTGCGGTACGGCACGGCAGGGCGGGAGGAGACCGTGCGGGACGCACCGCCGTGCCGGTGCCGAGCGCATCTGTGCTGGTGGCGCGGGACAGCGCGGGGTGGCGGCGGGCAGAGCCCGGGAAGCACCGTCCCAGACCCGCACGCACCCCCCGGACACCGAGCCCCGGCCCCGCTCCCGCGGGACAGCGCCCGGCAGCCACCGGGAACCATGGCAACGCCGCTTGCTGCGGCCCCGGACACCGGAGTAGCCCAGGCGATGTTATTGCACAGCATCAGTTAGAGAGTGAGACCGTGGAGCCCAGCCTGTGACCGAACACCACCCTGTCAACCATACCATGGCACTGAGTGCCACATCCAGCCTTTTCTTAAACCCCTCCGGCGACGGTGACTCCTCCACCTCTCTGGGAAGCCCATTCCAACGTCTGATCACCCTTTCTGGGAAGAAATTCCTTCTGGTGTCCAAACTAAGCCTCCCCTGGTGCAGCTTAAGACCATGTCCTCCTCCGGTCGCTGGTTACCTGGGAGAAGAAGCCCATCCCCAGCTGGCTGCCCCCTCCTCTCAGGCAGTTGTAGAGACCAATCTGTTCCCCTCTGAGCCTCTTTTTCTCCAGGCCAAACACCCCCAGCTCCCTCAGGTGCTCCTCACAAGCCGTGTGCTCCAGACCCTTCCCCAGCTCCACTGCCCTCCTCTGGACACGCTCCAGCCCCTCAATGTCCTTGAACCTAGGGGTCCAAAACTGGACACAGGATTTGAGGTGTGGCCTCACCACTGCTGAGTACAGGGGGATTTTATGTTACACTGTATAACTCAGTGTTGTGACAGATAAGTTTGTTTCACGAGACTTAATATTAAAAGAGAATTATACATTTAGCTTAAAGGCCATTGGGAAAATGCTTACACAAAGCATATGTTAACCAGCAAAAGGGCAAATTGTTGTTTAGTATATGATGCCAGCGTGTTTGTTACTAAATAGTTACAATTTTGCTTGTTTTAGGTGTCAGGGAGCCAAGTGTGTAACCAGTATGGAACATCAGGTTCTTTGCCAGGGGAAAAAAAAGAGTTCCTGCAAAATGGACCAGACTTACAGGACTTTGTCTCTGGAGATCTGTCAGACAAGAGCACGTGGGCTGAGTATAAAGGCAACTTAAAGCGAGAGAAAGGAGAAAGGTAATTGTGATTTTATCAACTTCAGTTGCTTCTCTGCACGATCTTGGGTGTTTACTAATAACTACAAAACATGTATCTTTATCAAATTCTGCCCTACTGTGTTGCAAATTTAATGATTATTCAAGAAAGGAAAAATGTCATTAACTTCAAATCCATAACAAAATGTGGAGACGTGGTGGTATTTTCTTGAATGCCAGTAATTAAATTACAAATATATATCAGGAGGTGACTGTATTGGAAAAGTACTACTGGTAGAGAAAACAAAAAGTGAAAAATTAAAAAAATGTTTAAACCCCCATATTTCCAGTTATAAATTTGACCAGACTTTGTGATAGCTGTTCAACATCTGCTGTAATTAATTGTTGCAGTCTCCAGTGTGGTACTGTTCAATCCCACTGGAAGAGTGAACAGTTTTAAACATTTCAGTGACAATTCCTATGCTTGAGTCTTGGAATGATGATGAACAGGGAGGAGAAGTCTGGCCTGGCCATGAATGATGTTAACATTTATTGCTGAGCTGCATCAGTTTTCAAGACCTTTCCTTGTTGGGATCTCTAACAAATTAAACCTATGAGATTAATGAAATTTACCATGCAAGTAGTTAATTAATCTTTATGTTTGCTTGGTGTTATTCAGGCTGCATCTTCCTCCATGGCTGAAAACAAAGATTCCCATGGGAAAGAACTACAATAAACTAAAGAATACCTTGAGAAGTTTAAATCTTCATACTGTAAGTCTGGCACCAACCAAGTGTTCCTATAGAAATAAGGCAAATTTTACATTTTTTCTCTGTGGAGGACAGGTAGAAATCATGTCTTGCACAATCTTCATGAAAGCAAGCCCAGTGCTGATCCTTTTTGCTAGCTGTGAATTTTACCCCTAAAGGATAAGGAAAAATCCAACAGATTTAGTGTTTTTCCTACTTTAAATTTTATTTAAATACTATTTAAAATACTATTTTAAATACTTAGGTTTACTATTTCCATCACCAGAGACAAGCAGATGCTATGTGCCACCATTTTAAAAGGAAGGACACGCAGTTTCAGAGTTACTTATTTGATTTGCATGAAAAGAAACTGTACAAATTTCATTAATCATAATTTCCAGGTAGTAAAAAGTAGTGGGAGTGCATGGAGGGGCCTTTTTCATTTTTTTTTAGACTTAAAGTTCACGCTTCAATGAATCACATAGTTTGTGAATGTTTTATCAGTTCTTAAATTAAAAATGTTAGTGATAGTCTGTGCTAAGTAATAAGACAGTTACCTGGTTGAGGAGTTTTTGCAGTTGTGAAGTAGAGAAAAAGAATGGTAATGGATGTCAGGAAGCAATTCTCTTCTTTTATAACAAGTCTGTTCAACTGACTTGTTCTAAAACAGCAGGGAACTGACAACCTCATTTATCACAGAAGGAAATGTTTGGAGGCTACTATTAAAATCAATCTACCATATAATAATTATTTTCAAAAATAATATGGAAAAATCCAGGTACAGTACAGCCTTTCACCTTCAGGTATGTGAAGAAGCACGTTGTCCCAACATTGGAGAATGCTGGGGAGGTGGGGAATATGCCACAGCGACAGCTACTATTATGGTAAGTCATGAACCATTTCTTAAGTGTTCTGTTAATGTCAGAGCTGTTTGTACACTATTGTTGGATCTCTGCTGTAGTGGAGTGGGTTTATTACAATAAATTTAGAGTAAAGCACTGTCCTAGGGTTTTTTTGCTTAGTGTTGAGATTTATCTGATGTAGCTTATGCAGCTGTTTCCCAGCTGAGCAATAGTGATATGTACTGTGTAAAGGCAGGAATGTCTTTTGTGTTCCAGCTGATGGGTGACACGTGCACCAGAGGCTGCAGATTTTGTTCAGTAAAAACTGCAAGGAACCCCCCTCCGCTGGATCCGGAGGAGCCTTACAACACAGCCAAGGCGATAGCGGCGTGGGGCTTGGACTACGTGGTGCTGACCTCTGTGGACAGGGACGGTGCGTACGGGGCTCTCCTCGCGGCTGTTACCCCACAAACGTTCATCTGCACAGCTGTCCAGGAGGACTCTTTTAAAGGAGACAACAACTCTGGGAAGTTCCTACAGATGCTTAGGATTTCTCTGTGTCTGGTAAAATACAACAGAAATGACATCAATAAATACCACAATACTAAATATTTTATAACTAATTTTTAGCAAAATGCACACATATACACCATGTTCTATTACTTGGATAGCAAAAGGACTAATATTCATATACAATACTATTACAGAACTTACTAACCTAGAATATATTATATGTAGCAGAATTGGAAGCTGTGTTTTCCTAAGGTTGCAGTAGCTCCCTTGTGGTGACACCATATAGGTGGGGAAAGCCATTGTAAAAACTGTTCAGTATGATGGAAAGTGCAGTGGCTTCAAAGGGGGTTAAAAGAGCTCTAATACATACTCCTCAATTTTTGTACAACTATTTCTCAGACCAGAACCATAAAGAGGTAAAGCCATGCTGTGCTCAGGGAGACAGGGAACCTAGAGACAGGTAAATCTGAACTCTGCCCTAGACAATTTCAGGTAGACTTTGTGTAGAGGCTTGGTAGGATATCTTTGGTTAACCCTTGGCGTAAGTAGTGAGATAAGACTGGGGCTTCTCTGCTTTATTATTTTGCATCCAGGGTTTGAATCTGATGGGTTTTTTGCTTTGCTAATAAGTAAATACATTTCTTAAACAGAAAGATTAAGTGAATAATTGAAATGCTTCTAGATATGCCTGATGGTGGAGCGGAACACTTCGCAAAGACAGTCTCGCATCTGAAAGAAAGGTGTGTCATTAATGTGTTGCTGTTATTGTTCAAACTTCAGAATGTGGTACTGCGTGTAGGTCAAAGCTCCTTTAGCTGCGTTATTCCAGGGGACGTGCAGATGCAAAAGTCTGCCTCTAGCCTGTCTGTGCCCCCATTTTTTCCTTCTTTCATCTTTCTCATAGAATGGCTCCAAACTGTTTTGAATGTAGTTGCATTTCCAATTCATCCCAGGCTTATTTAAAGCTAAGCACTGGATTCTTTCTTAGAGCAGCTGGTTTACCAGGAAATGAATACATTCTTTTGAGGTATGCTCATTCCTGAAGTTTGGGGCTCAAACACAGCACAGTTAGGTAACACTGTCCACCATGTGACTGAAGGTTTCTCATTCAGCAGTGATCAAATTGCTTTTCATTTTGCCTCAATGGCCATTTCCAAGTCTGATTGTACCTTCCTGCTTTCCCTGGCTGTGCTGCCTTCACCCTACATCGGTGCCCTGTATGCCATTTGACAGCACACTTGTCTGCCTGCAGAATTCATTTGTATTACCTCATTTAAATCTTTACCCAGTATACCTTGGGACTTGAAGGGTTCCTGCAGTTTTCCCCATCTGCCTTTCTGAGCTGAAATCAGGCTCCTGGACACCAAGACTAGATTCTAGACTCAGAGTCTTCTTCTAGTAGCAGAATTATTACCGCCTCTGTATTTTGGAACTATGATCTTAAACAAAACATTGTGTGTCCAATTCCTGATTTTACCGATGTGAGCTGAAATACAGCAAAAGCAAAGTAATAAATATAAAAGCAATTCCAGCAGTCTCTGAAACAATCACATGCACTGTTTATACATGATTTTTTTTGTGTCTTTGTTGCGGGTTAACTTAACACGAGTTTGTTATAAAGTATTTGCAGAAATCTGTTGGTTTAGAATTACCCTGAATTAACTTTGTTTTGCTTATTAGAGTGTCATGTGTTCATGTTATGGGGTTTGGGATTTTTTTGCTGTCTTGAGCTTTTTAGCAAAGCGACACGAAATCCCACAGGCGCGTTCCTTTTGTCTCGCCTTTTCAGGAATCCAAAAATCCTGGTGGAATGCCTTACTCCCGATTTCCGAGGGGACCTTAAAGCAGTGGAGAAAGTCGCCTTGTCGGGGCTGGATGTGTATGCCCACAACGTGGAGACGGTGCCGGCACTGCAGAGGTGAGCGATGGCTCTGCGTGTGCGGATGGGGGCCCGAATGCGGGGC